>ML681979.1:38170871-38441453 GCA_007922195.1 Podocnemis expansa | reverse complement strand
GTTCATATGTGACCCTTATTTCTCCTAAAGCAGCTGCCTGTTTGTATTGTGCCCCTGCTGTAGCAATTATAAGGCCTTTGCAACATATTTAAATCTGAATGTGACAGCTGGGCATTGAATCACCTTCTTCCATGTGCTTATATTATTGCCTTGAGTTTAAGGCAGAAACTGGGCTTGCTGTGGAGCAGGGGAAATTCCAGAACCTTGTAGATAGCAGGATGAAAAATACAGCAGAGAAAAAGAAGAGTTTTAACATGGTCTTCAAATAGAGTGGTAGGCTGTCAACAGAAAACTATGGTCTGGAGAGTTTCAGTCCAGGGACTTGATTTCTGATTGAACCTAGTGAATTCAATGCAGCATAAGCTTTTACCATTCTTTGTAGGTGGATTTAGTTATGTTTTGGATTCCCAACCAGGAACATACTTTAAGTAACTAATTAGATAAAATTGTATAGAAAATTCATAACAACATCCTGTGGCACTTAAAGACTAACACATTTATTTATTTCATGAGCTTTTGGGAGAAAATCCCACTTCATCAGATGTTTAGAAGATGGGGGAACTTATAGAATGGGTAGAAAATAAAAGAATTCTATAAGGTCCCCCATCTTCTAAGCATCTGACGAAGTGCGATTTTTTCCCATGAAAGCTTGTGCAATAAATAAGTGTTAGTCTTCAATTGCCACTGGACTCGTTTGTTTTGCTGAACTAAACTAACATGGCTACTTCTTTGGAACTTGGCAACATTTTTACAGAGAATTTAAAGAGACTGGAAATGTTCTGAGATCCCAGAAGATTAAACTTGAGGATTTGAAAATTCATAAGAAAACTGAACTCTCCTTAAAGTGTATATTAATATGTTTGTTTAAATTTATAAAAATGCTTTTCCAGGGCTCAAGGTGTTCTATGTTCATGAACACTTTAAAAAATTCTGTTTTGCCAGTTATTTTTAACTATGGTATAAATTGAAAAAATACTTCTGGTTAGAAATCATATTTTTAAGCAAATGTGTCTACCTCGTCTGTTAATGTCACCTTAGATTATTTCAGAACATTTTAAAAATCAGACTGACTTATCAATGGTGATGTACTTTTACTGTTTGCATTTGGCATAGTTTGATTAATTAAAATGGTATAAAGAGTTTTTCCCCAGAGGAGCAAATTACCAAAAAAAAAAAAAATATCAAGTAAATAAATATTTGGCTTCAGCAAAAAAGTCTTTTGTGTTTTCGTCTTTTCAGGGGAGTCAGGAACTTATAGAATTTGGGGATCATCTTTTTGCTGAACTAGCTTTCTGAAGATGATTCCATAAGTCTTGCAAGGTTCAAAGACAATGCCAATCAAGTTAGATGTTTGTCCTCAATTCAGGTTGGGTATGCATTTTAAGTTAGACCAGGACATAGAGGGCCGTGACCACTTTTTCCAAGAATGTAGTGGATGATTATAAAAAGGAATATGATTGTACAAAAAGGAAATGTGTGCTTGGTCTTCACCATCTGCTCTAAGATCTTTGATTACTGACTGCCTGAGCAGGAAAAGCAGCATCTCTAGAGCAGGTTTGTCAAACTCACTAACTATGGAGAGCCAGAGTTGACTTAAATGTACTTCAGATGGGCCCTTCATTACTATAAATTGAAATACTAGGTCCTGCTCTGTCATGGCATTGCAGAGCGCTGTGTGTGTCAGACTGCATTCCACAATAACTCTCTTTCTCTCTCTGTTAAAGAGAGCATATGATCTTGTGGAGCGCAGTCTCACATACCCAGCACTTTGCCATGTCATGAGACTTGTGTATGCGCTTGCATTGTCACAGAACACTGCATATGTGAGAGAGTGCACCATGAGACCACATTCTCACTCTCTCTGTTAGGTAAGAGTGTGGGTGTGAGGAGTGTAGTCCAAGCATCTGAGGAAGTGGGATCTTCTCCCATGAAAGCGCATGCAAAAAATAAGTCTGTTAGTCTTAAAGTGCCACACAACTCCTTGTTGTTTTTTTACTGGACTAGACTAACACGGCTATCCCTTTTGAAAATGAAGGAGCATGTTTGACTTTCCTGCTCTAGAGGATTTGAAAGGACTTTTATGGTATTTAGATTAAGGGCTGGTCTTTGCTTACCGCTCATTTTGCGGCAGTTGAAGGGATATACACATCCCATGTTAAAATAACTGGCATATCTCCCTTCAATGTCTAATTCCTATTTACTGCAGTGTCTCCACTGTGCTATCAGAGGGAAATGCCGTCCCTTTGACTCAGTGCTATTCTTTTCAGGAGGTGGACTTACTGAGTTTTCACTGACTGTTCATTCGATCTGGAAAGATTGAACTGATGGTGACAATTTTGCTACCATCACTATAGATTTGGGCTGTGTGGGTTTAATAAAGTAAGCTTAGTTTGAGGACTAACTTTTTTTTTTTTAAATAAAGTATTAACTTGTTTTTTGTGGGTCCCAGCTTCTCCATCAGTCAGCAGCCACTATGCTGTATGCTGTGTCTGTCTTCCTGCAGTTACAGGGGCAAGTGCAGATGTGTTATTTGGGTGCCAGGGTAATGCCTGGTTCCTTCCACATCATCTGTTCCTAATGGTGTAGAATTAGAAGTGGTTTACTGCTCTGGCGTTTCATCTTTTAAAGCTTGTTTTGGAGCAGTCTTAAGTCTTTTATTCTCTGTCTTCAAATCTCCCCTTTTCCCCCCTAACTTTCCCCATCTAAAGGTGTGACTCCCTGTTCAGGGGCCCCTATAAAGCTCTTTATTTTCGTCTCTTTGTCTCACAGCTAATCACAGTGGTACAGGCAAGTATGCAAATCTGAAAAGCGCTCCATCAGTAAGGATTTTCTTCCTCAGTGCTGGCCAAGATAATCTCTTCCAGCTATACATTTCTGTGATTCTGTAAGGATCCACAGTGAGAGAGCTCTTACAAACCTTGAACCATTGCTTTGTGAGGGTAAGAGTCCCAAAATGCAAGTGATCTGATGTGGCTTCATTTCCCTCCCTGGGGTGAGATTAATTAGACTTTTAGCTGCTATATATGGGCTTCATCAGGGAGAGCTGTTGCCGGGATAAATTCATGTGACCCTTTTGAACATATAATCCTTTCCTCAAAAGGAGTGTCTTGAGTTCCTCCCCATGTGTGAAAAGAGGTGAAAAATCTTATTCCCATGGAAAGATTCTGGGAATTTATGCTTATCCTTACTCATCCTCTGGGATTAAGGTCGAGCTATCCTTTGAAAGACTCCTTTTTCTTTCCACTTTACTTAGTGCTGCAGAATAAGGAGGTAGGTGAGCCATTAAGTAAGCCTTTGCCATTCCCATGGCAATAACTTCTAGAAAGTGATCTTGTTCCTCCACAAAGGGTTTGCGTATCCCCTTTGCTCTACTCCATGTACACTCTCCAAAATGGGAGGAAAACAAAAGGAGAAATCCACAAATGTTAGTGACATGCATGTGTGCGACCATTTCCCAAAGGAGTGTGGCCATGATAGAAATTCAGCTAGAAAAGGAATTGTCATTGAAATCAAAGGAAAATCCAGGGTATAATCAGATTGCATTATATTGCTACATGCCACTTTTGAGGGGGTTAATTTGCTAACGGACCATCTAAATATCCTTTAGAACTCAAATGCCAGAGAACTCTTTTCCCTTCTGAAGGTCATCACAGTGGTGGTACCCCTGGCAAAGGATCTACTGTCCTGAAGTGAGGAGAGGTATGGGGGTGTTTCGAGAATGATGTATCTTCCCTAAGAACTCTACCCCAACCAGAGGATAGTATTTTGAAAGGATCTTGTAGCAAACTCTGTTCTTTCAAAGCTCCAGCAACATCCTGCAGTAGGAGATGTATCTAACAAGCAATCCCTTAGCAGAAATAAAATCCCATTAGCTGGACATTTTGCACTAGTTTAGGATGGACAGATGAGTAATTGAATTAGTTATCCTCTTTGTACTTCTGCAGCTACATTTGTCAGCTAATTTCTTCTTTGCTCCCCTAGTTTCCTGAAATCCCATTAAGCTCTGTGATATGCTTGAGAAAAGATCTCAGATTTATATATTGTTAATTCCAGAAGGAGAGTTTCTTGAGGCTGTCCTCCATTTTCTTTAAGAAGAGCTTAGTTTGAATCTACAGTGTTCTGAACCTGGAGGCTTAAAAGGCTAGACCAGTGTAGTGGTTCTGACGTTGCTTTTCATCAGATCAGCAATTATAGAATAGAGTCATAGGGTTGGAAGGGACCTCATGAGATCATCTAGTCCAGCCCTCCTGAGGTTTGAACTGAGGACCTTCTGCATGTAAAGCAGAGGCACTAGCTACTATAATTCTTTGATACCTTCTCATAACTGTAGACCTAAAAAAACAAAAAAAACAAAACCCAACCCAGATTTCTATATCACCATGCACCCATGCCCTGGAAATTTCTTATGTTTGGTGATGGTCAATATCCTCACCAGAATTAGACTAAATACTGTCCATATAGCAGTGATAACTGCTATGTTAAGTTCTTTAGAAACACCCCTTGTTCTGGGCTATGTGCTGAGCAGGCATTCTAATGTCGGTAGCCACTGTGTTCCCCAGGTACGTGGATTTGTAATAAACCTGATGAGGGAAAGCTGAATGAGACGACCTGAGGAAAGATCACTTGGGTATTCTAATAGGTCGAGATCTGATATGCAGAATTACAGGGAACAGAATACTGCCCCATTTCCCATCTGCACCTTCAGAGTAGTTGGAAGTACGCATGACTTCTCAAAACACACACAAAGGTAACTCCGTGGTTGGGCTTAGACATGCAAGAACTTGAGCAATTTATTTTCTTTCACTGAAATCACACTCCAGAATGGATCCAGAAAAATGCAAATTTGTTGTGAAATGCTTCATTTCCCATAGTAGCAAAACAAAGATACAGTTCAGGAAGAGCACTGAGACTCTCAGGATCCTAGAGACATATAAGTCTCTATGACTGTAGTACACATGTTGATCAGCACCACAGAAAGGAGGGTCAAGAAGAGAGATGTTAAATGGCATAAACTTGCTGGGTCTGAGAAGGGTCCAGCTGGTTGTAAGAAACCTCAAATTCCACTTGCAAAACTTTCAAATACTTATACAGTCAGACAGTACTGTGAAGGGAATATTAAAAAGGGTGTTATTTTTAGGCATTTTCTTTTACTTGACAGTACATAAGTGTAAGCAAAGGTTGTAAAGAGTAATGAAAATATCAGGTTTATAATTAAAGAAGAAAGTAAAATATTAACAGTTTGTTAGAGAAGCCAGAGGTAGCTTAGCACATATTTAAAATGAGTGAGAGTTGAATGTTAGTCATGTTAGTGGTTTTATATTAATACACTCTTAGTTATTCATTCTGTAGGGAAGTTTATATGGTGTAATAGTTTTCCTTATTATGTTAGTTGTCTTACAGGGAATTTAATGATTTATAGCCGTTTTTAGGAGATAATGAAAAGGCTGATGATAAATATTGAGTGATCTCTTATAGGTAGTGCAATTGACTAAAAAGTTTTGAATGTGGTTTTTGTTAATAGACAAATTAATGGTATCAATCAATACTGATGTTGATTTGTTTAACATTTAAAATCATTATGCAAAGTTAAAAACGGGTTATGTTGCCTACTTTATATATCACATTAACTGTTGATGGCAGATCTCATTTTTTCAGTAGGGATGTTTTTCTTTGTTTGATGTAGACCCTTCAACTTTTACAATGACTCATCTCACAAGTTTGGATATCCTAGGATAAAAACATTATTTTAAAGTAAATACAATATGATGTATTATTCCTTTGGAGGAGATGTTTATCTGGGGATTTTCTTCAGAATTTCTTGGTTCTCTGTCACAGTGGTTCAGACCAGTGCTTGGAATTCAGACTGTAGTGATGATTGTTTTAAACACCTGACCTGGTTCAATATCAGAAAGTATCCAACTTAATTTTATTAGCTTTTCACAAGTGTGAAAGGTGATGAATTGATATATTGGCCCCTCCAATAGTTTTTGCTTTTTTGCTTCTCAGCATACTTGGAGAAGTAAGACTGGGCAACTGCTCACTTACTCCAAAAGCTCTAATGTGCTGGCTCCCCCAAGAATGTCTTGTCATCCTTTCTATCCCATGTTTGTGAAGGTACAAGAGGAGACTAATTGTTTTTCAACATCACTACTTTCTAGTATCAAGAGAAAATTGGAATGAAAAACACTCTTAGTTGTCCAGTTTAGAGCTGTGCCTTGTATCTTATTTTCCTTTAGATTAAAATATTCCATTTAATATTGTCTTAAATGTGCTTCTACCATCCGGTTATCACTATTCCACATAACTAAACATTAGTACTGAAAATATGCCTTTATTCTCCCACAGTCTTACTCTGCATGCTTTTCTGAATTATAGATTCACAGGTTTATAGTTTTGTCTAGATTCAGACCCGTGTGTGTGTGTGTGAAAGTTATCAGCTTCATAAGTCATGTGTTGATTCGTTCAAGTACAGTGCAGGAAGCAATATTTAGAACAGACAAGAATCTTTGTGGTAAACTAGAAATAGACTAAATAGCCTGAATAATTTAATTAATGAGAAATGGCGAATATTTTCACATAGGGTTAGGAATGTACTGGATTTCTAACATTTTAAAGGAAATAATCTGTTACTTTAGAGCAGAAAACATGTGGGCCGTTGTTTTCTAATAAACTGAATCACAAAATAGGTTTTAGAGTTCATTTTGGGTTTAGGGATTTAGAATTGCAGTTAATATGTGCTTTATTTTCTCTAAATCTGAAAAGTAATCGACTGTGACATGAACATGCTTTCTGTTAATTATAAAGATTACTGTGATTGTAATATCTGAAGTTTCATCTCAAGGGGTCACTTAATTATTTGTTGGAGACATACGAAGCATGGACTATATATTGTAGTATTGTCATGAACATTATTATTTCAGGAGGAGAGTAAAATTTTCTTGCAGTGCCATGGTTTATTTCAGAAGAAACACTTAGAGATAGTGTTAGGGTCAGGAGGAGAATAAAAGGGTCAGTTGGGGGAGAGGACTGTCTGTTGTGCCAGATAACTGGTACAGCCTTATATGGACAACTAACCATGATGAGCTTAAGTTTCATTTTGATGGAGCATATAGTATCAGCAATCTGCTTTTATGGTCAGACAGTGCAATTATAGGCAGTACTTTTTATTACTGTCCACTGAGAACTCTGTCAGAACTGTTTGTTGTGAAGAGTTCATTTGGCCTTTTTACTGTTTGAGTTTATTCAAATACTGTACAGAAATAAATTTTATCCTGTGGTTTGTTTATCAACAATGTAGACTTTTATATTTACTGTTAATTATTACAGGTAGATGATAGATCACCTTATTTGCTTGATATTTTATTTCTTCCCTCATGGGCCATATGTAGCAGGGTTAAATAAGAGGATGTGATTAAGTAAGCTGGTATTTGCTTGTCTCTAGGAGAGGTGGGAAAAGCTTGTGTAATGAGGAGGAGGTAGGTTTTCAGGTCTAGATGGTTTTAATTGTTTTTCCTTTTGGTTCAGTTAATGCCCAAGACTCGATTCGAAGAATAATATGGGCTGTAGCTTGCATGTTTTTTTTTGAGAACAAATAAAATTCTATTATCATTTACAATTGAGTCACAGACACAAGGCAGGAATATAGTAACTTGACATTTTGTTTCTAATTCACCCAAACACTCAGTTAATTTTTCCTATTACTGAAGTAGTTGAAAGTGGAAAACCTGAGGTATGGCATCTAATTCAATAGCTTATCTGAATTTTTAAGTCCCTTGTTTTAATGTTGTTTACTTGTTTTAGTATCTTATGTTAAAAAATTAATAAAATTGAAAGGTAAAAAATTAAAGACTGATAAAATGAAGTTTTAATCACAATTTATAATTTACCTGAGGAGCTCATTGTTACAGAGAGTACTGAGATCTGTACTTTAGCAGGAGTTTAAAACATGATTATCCTTTTATATGAATCATAAAATAAGGATATTGTTATGTTAAGTAGTGTGTAAATATGCAAGTTATATAAAAATATTTAGAAGAGATGTAAACCCTCATTCTTCATCATATAAGCCAACCCCTAACCACCTTGGGAAATGTCCAAAGGCCAGTCAGAACCATGGAGATCTCACGAAAGGTTGTAGTCTACTGTAATGAATACACTGTCTAGCAAAAGTGAGAGATGGTTTCTTTTCTGTGCCATTGAGAATTGTTCCACATCATTTTCAATGAAACAGTGGGACTTTGAAAGTTAAAAGATGGCATAGAAGTCAGCTGTACAACCTTTTCCAAATACCATCACATTGTCAATTCTGAGAATATTATCTGATTAAAAAATGACAGCTAGTCCAAAAGGGATCAGAATGAGAATGAATATAATTGTCTATGAGATGAAATAGCATGGTATTTTTTTCAGGTATTAAGACAAATATATGGATTTCACGCCCCCACAAAATACGTAGTTATTTTATGATTCTTGTATTATTTTTCTGGTTTATTTAATATTTGGGCTACTAGCTATTTTTTCTCATTCAGAAACTTCTTTTGTTTTACTTCAGTAGTGTCATGTTTGGGGTGTGTGTGTGTGTGTGTGTGTGTGTGTGTGTGTGTGTGTATTTTCTTCTGTCAAACTTGTACTCAACAACAGTGTGGTCACTTTTTAACATGAATCAGCTCTGAGCCGTTTATTGAAATAAGAAAGAAGAGTCAGAGTTAATGAAGGGTTGAACACTATTTGGGAAACCAAAAAAAGCTAGGAGTCTTGTGGCACTTAAAGACTAACAGATTTATTTATTGCATGAGCTTTCATGGGAGAAAATCCCACTTCGTTGTACACTTTTAAGAGGGGAAACTTACAAAATGGGGTAAAAATAGATGCAGGGGAGTATAAGACATGAGATCAGGTCAACAGCAAATCAGAGCAATTGCAAAGATTCAAACTCTAGGAAACAGCAGATGGAGGGAGGCTGAACTCAAATTACTTGTTATAATGTGAAAAGAATCCATAGTCACGATTCAGTCCTGCTTTCACACAATCTAATCTGCACATTAGTTAAATTTTGGCTGTTAGTCTTTAAAGTTTTGATGTCCCATTGATTTTCTTGAGGACCATCATTAACAAATCATCATTGGAGTGATTAGGAAGATGGAAGTGCTCAGCAACTGTTTTTTGTGTGTGTGTGTTGTGATTTCTGATGTCAGTTTTGTGCCCATTTATTCTTCTTTGTAGAGACTGTCCTGTTTGTCCAATGTATAAGGTGCAGGGGCATTTCCGGCATATGATAGTATCTTTTTTCTCTTTACTAGACTTACATGGCTGCCCCTTTGGAACTTAGGAAACCAAATGCTCAATTAGCAAAGCTCTAGAAAGAGATTACAGATAGGCAGTAACACTACAGCAAATTCAAAAATAAATGAGGAGAGATGCCAAGAGAATAATCTGTGTAGATTTTCTGGAGGTTTTGAGTTTCATGTTTAGGCAAGAAGAAATTGATGATGTTTGGATGCATTTTTATATCCAAAAAAAGATTGTCCCACTTTAATTTTTGTTTTGTTTTTATTTTCTATATGTTGAGTGGCTGAATCACCTCCCATATCCTGACACCAGAACTGGCAGTAGTTCTTGTTCCCCCCAGGCTTTCTTTCCTGTTTGCCCTTTTTCTTTTTCTCTCTAAGATGATTGTCCCCTTTTTACTTTTTCCTGTCTACTGTTTTGCTTGTTGTTTGTCTCCTTTCTGTTTACTTTCTCCCTAACTTTGTGCATATCTTCTCCCTGAGAACTGAAAAACCTAATCTTATTGTGGCACACTGTGCCTTTCATGAGCTGCTCTTCTGCTACTGGATACTGTTCACAATTTTTCCTGTGACTTGTGCAGGGGATTAGAGCACTATTTTCAAGGTACTTTGAGACAGTTTGTCTAGTGAAACCATCCTAACACATTTCAAAGCGGTAGCTGTGTTGGTCTATTTCTGCAAATCAAAGGAGTCCTGTGGCACTTTTAAAGACTAACAAATTTATTTAATGCATAAGCTTTTGTGGGCATTATTTTGGGATTATGCCCATGAAAGCTGATGCCTTGAATTTGTTAGTCTTTAAAAGTGCAGCAGGACTCCTTGTTTGTTATACTAATGTGCAGGGCATTCATTACCAATAAAACAGGATTGATTGGAATAGATGCAGTTTGTCAGGGCAACATTAACTTGCATAATTAATTGCATATCTACACAGCTAGTGAGATGTCTAACTGGCAGTTTTTATATGTGTATCTGCAAAAATCTGGATCATAAAACATGATATGGGCCAGATTATACCTGTCCAAATAGTGCTGAGAGTCTGGGATGTGGGTGTGGATAGGGCTGTGGGTGGAGGATGAGTGTTATGCAGCATGTGTCAGGGAGTAAATAATGGATCCCTGATCTTGGGGTTTGGTTTTTGCTGGCTCCAGCCTGAAAGCAACTTAGAGGTGCCAGTGGCTGCTGTAAGTTATGCTGTTTAATGTTCGTTATTTTATAGCTGAGCTCCACTACACTCTTTACTCACTCACAGCATGCATCTTAATTGGGAGTGCTGGCTCAGGAGTTACTTCTTCAAATTTTACAGCAATGGAGAGTTTCCCTAGGCCAGGAAAAAGTATCTAGTCAGCTACTGAGGCAGCACAAAGGGGCCAGATTATAAACAAGAATTTGGCTTTACATGGTTCCCAGTGCTAATAAAACAGAAAAGGATGTTTATTTTTCAGTATTTTTTTAATGTTAGACATTGAATCAAGTAATATATTTTAGTATAACATGGTGATTAAGGAAAGGGAAAATATTTTTATTGCTTTTTGGCTATATTAATAGCTCAATCTACTCATTAATTACGTACAAAGTTTTCTTTTAATCATCCATTTCTTGAAAATTATCTGATAGCATCAGTTGAAAGAAGTAGCTTTCTAAAGGATTAGATTCAGGATCAGTGACCCCATACAGGTATTGGTGAAATTAAATTAATGTAGAATAATCAGGCATGAAATACAAAATTAAATGTTTGACTTTCTTATTAACTCAGGAAATAAGCAATGTAACTAGTAAGAAAATAGATTAATTTAATTGAAAGTATACCTTTATATGTACTATTTACTTAAACTTTGATGGTCTGTGTTCGGCATTAGTTTGTAGATCTTGTACTCTGTGTTGAAGCTCCTAAATTTACTCTTTAGCTATTCATTTCAGCAGGATTGCTTTAACTATGGAAACAATTAATATATTTGTATATAGAAAATCAAGTGTAGGCTTTTACCATTAATTTCTCCTCAAATTTATCTTTTTTAAAAATGTTATGGTATCTTAATGTACAATCTTTGTTTATGCAGAAGAGCCAGTTGGCATCCCAGTATGAGTGATTGTCTTAGTATATTTGATGTCTTTTGAAGTAGAATTAGAGGACTCAGCTGTGGTGGCTAACTGGGTCACTTTACTCATTAACTCAGTGGCAACTGTTTAATGCTGTCTGTTTGTACCACTTTACAGTCTGCAACTTTCCAAACAGCCTCTTGGCAATAGAACTCCACAGGGAAGGCACCATCCTTCCCTGTAGGAGTGACTTTCAAGAGAAACAGGTTTAGTTAGCTTATTTGGACAAATGTACAAAGAAAACAGGTGATAAATTAAAACACTGCATTATTGATAGCAATGATAGTGCCTTAGAAGTGCAGCCTTTCTCTTTTGTTATGTACTGCATGATGCTGTGTTAGCTGTGTTGATCCCAAGATCTTAGAGAAAGGTGGGTGAAGCAATGTCTTTTACTGGACAAACATCTGTTGCTGAGAGAGACAAGCTTACACAGAGCTGAAACTGTTGTGTAAACTTGAAAGCTTGTCGTCTTCACAACCAGAATTTGTTCTAAAAAAGATGTTACCTCATCCACCTTGTCTCTCTAATGCACTGTACTGAAAATTTTGTAAAAATAAGATAATTTTATTTGCAAGTTTATCAGTAACACTGCTTCACTATTTCATTGTTATGGACTAGAACAGACTGGTTTTCAGTTAAATCACAAATTGAGCCATCATGCACCATTGGATAGCTAATGAATCTGGGAGATTTCTGAGCACATAATGCATAATATTTAAATCAGACTGGGTTATATGAAATATTCACTGTATTTTCCCAATGGAATATTTTAGCCTGATTTGGCTGAAACAGTATTACAGTGATATGTATTATTATGAATTTGCACAGTCAAATATTTATTTTCTGTTTCTTTGAATTGTTATACATACAGGTATGCTGGTGTGGACGAGTATTTTCTGCATAGAAACTCTTAATAAAATACAGACAGTAAATTATCTGATCCATTAGGGTGTTTTTCAAAAAATTAATGATAATTCTGAAGACTCTATTTGGATGTCTCCTTCGTATCTTTAAGGAACCCCTGTTTTTCCTCATTTGACAGCTTCAGAATGAGTTTAGCTTTCTTGAATGTGCTTGTTTTCTCTTATTTAAAAGATAACATTGGAAAGCATCGTCGGTAACTGATGTCAATTTCTGAATTGTGTATTTGAGAAGAGATTGACAGTGAGACATGTCTAATTGCTATCTTGAATTCAGTAATGCAGATCTGCTGTCAAATTAAGTATTAACACACACACACTGTGTTATTCTGGGATATTGTTTTGGATATACTGGGCATGTGACTTCTTGATTTGTTCCCCTGGAACCTGCCAACTAGTGATAGCACAGCATGACACTCATTTGAGTGTGATATTGTTTTTCTAATATAGCCCTTTCAAAATAGTAGAAAAAACAACACAAAGTCAGACTGGCTTGTATAGTATTACTATGTCCATAAATATAATTCCAAAATTTAAAATGAAAATAATTTCCTTTTTAAGTTGAAACTTTTCCTCTTCTGGATATTTAAAAATTAGGCCTCAGTTACCTATTCCCTGCATGTTACCCTGATTCCTTGAAAGATTTTAATAATTAAAATTTTTGTGTATGCTGATGACATCTCTGCTGATGACATCAAAAACAACTTCCATAGGACTGAAGGGACTCTCAAACAAGACATGGACACTTGACCACTTACTTCCAGCAATGGAAACTAGTTCTTACGAAAACCAGGACAATGACAGCTACTTCTCATCTAAGCGATTGTTTTGTCTTAGTCCATCTCAATCTGTGTCCAAGGAAGTCTGTTGCTGTATGTTAAGTAAAGCCAGAAATCCATTGCTGCATCTGCCTCCTTGTCTGCTTGATCATAGCTCCTGGACCAGATTCAACATGTGACTCGTCCAGAACAATTGCATTTTTGCACCAGTTTGACCTGGTTTCCCCCCGTATGCTGTAACCTGTCGGGCAGTATTGCAGACAATAACTCTCGAGAGAACAACACTCCTGACATCTAGAAGGTGACTTACAATGCCTAGTTTCCCTTGATGCAGAGCTTATCCTCTTTACAGAATCTGAACATCGAGCTCTGATAACTGCATATGTGAGAGAGAGATTTTAAAAAAAGAACATTGTACTTTTCTGTTTCAGCTTCAGTCAGTGTTATGATTGGGTAAAATTTTGTTGGGAGTTGAATTAAAACCCCACTGAGAGTGACAGGTGTGAATTTACTCTTAACATACCCTGATCTAAGACAAAATTATGTGAATTTACCCTGGAGCTTTTGGCTGATGTATTGTTTTGGAGGTTAGAAAGGCAAAGTGATGGGGAATGTACACTGGGAAGTCAGGACCAGAAAGGACAAGAGTCTGAAGGACCAGCTGAAAACATGCTGGCTAACGCTAGAAGAAACTTTGGGAGAGGTTTTGGGATAAGGGTGCAGGCTATAAAGATTACTCTTGGTGCTGTGAGCAAAAGAAGCTGTTTCCTGCTTTTTGTTTGCTTCTGTATTCAGAAACACAGGACTTTGTGTATGCATTGTTAATAAACAAAACTGGATCAAAGAAATACCAGATTATCAATGGTTTCCTCTCCCTAGAGTAGAAGTTTTGAATACCTGGAGGCCCCTAAATTTTGAATAGCTGCTCAGGTTGACAAAGGTCAAATATAGACACCAAAACTTATGCCATATTCCAGATTTCCTTGACTCCAGATGTAGACCATTTTACCTTTTTAAAAATTACTTTTCTTCAAACAGGTGTCTAATCTGTGGCTCTCAGTGGAGTGGGGGAGATAGAAAATACATATTTGATTATGCATATTAAAGCATTTTCTAGGCTTTACCTGTTTAGACTTGTGTTTGTATCAGCCCCATTGCTATAAAGAAGAGGCACAAATTATTGCCTCCAACCTCCTTTTCAGCTATAAAAGGGTAGGTCTGAAGTGAGCAGCCATCCTTTTTCTACTGCAGCTGTTCAGCAGCTCCTCCAGTGGTTTTCTGCTTCATTGCATAGATGAGAGGGAAAGTAACTGAGAGAGCTGCGTTGCCTATTTCCTAGCTGCACTGTAGGAGAGCAGGATGGAAGTTCACCTGGACCTAGCAGGGGAAATAAGTAGAGAGAGAGATGACTCGTACCCCCCCCCCCGAGGGAAAAAGGGGAATTGAAAAATCAACAGCCTCTGATTACATGTCTGATTTTTCTTCTACTGCAGAGGTTAGAGGAATCTAGAGACTGCATGAAAGAAGCCTTAAAGGTATCCCTAGTTGCTCTATGCCTACTAGGTATTCCCCTTATAGCACCTCTCCAGCAGAGAATTTGTGAGTATTTTCTGATTTCTTTCCACTGGTCAGAGAATCTGCCAGAAGCACTGAGCTATTTTGATACGTTTGGCCTTCAGCTTGAAAAAAGTTGTATGCTACTGCAGCTGCTCACTTCATAGTGGAGCTGCTCCGTTAATGAGGTGTTGGTGTGATCTGTCAGGGCACTATGGCAGACTCCTTCATCTGTGTGTCCCACAGCAAAAAGGGTGAAAAAGAACTACTGAATCCTGGGCAGTGGGTTTGAGCATCAGTACTTGTGCATATACTCTGAGGCCTATGGTAGTGTTGGCAGCAGATGAGTGGGACAGACAAGGCAGTCGGGTGCTCCCGCCCAAAAGTGAAGAGGCCAAAAAACTGGGTTTGTTCAGGTACAAGCCTTATTTGATAGCCAGCCTCCAATTACGTGTGTCTAATTGGCAGACCCTACTGGGAAAGTACAGTTTTGGCCTGTGGGACTCATTGGTCAAATAGAAGGACTCCCTGCTGCAGAAATTGAGACAGAAACTCATGACCTTCCTGAAGGAGGCAAGGCTTTGGTCAAGACCTCCCTGCTGGTGGCTTTGAATGTGATTTTTTTGGTGGCCTAGACTATAGTGACAGTAGTCACCATGAGGCACCTCTTCATGGCTCCAGTTATCAAGTTGCTCTCATGAAGTACGGCAGTCCATCCAGCACCTCCTGAACAGAAGGACTCCAGGCTTTTAAGCTTCATGGACTTAAGGACCATACTTCATTCCTTGCGCCGGGGTAGCCAACCCCTGGCACATGTGCCGACAGTGGCACCTGAGCCCATTCAGAGAGGCACACAGCACCCTCTGCAGTACGACAGAAATTGCCACTCTGGCCACCAAAAGCCACTCTGGGTGGCTTCCTTCAGGTGCAGCTGGGACACAGATGGTTCCCCCATGCCTATGCCTCCTTCTGATGCAGAAAAAGGCTGCCCGGAGTGGCTCCTCTCTATATTGTTATGCTCTCCAAAGGAGCCACTCTGGGCAGCTTCTTTCTGCAGCAAGCCTGGGAGCCCCTGAATGGAGCAGCTTCTTTTTGTGGCATGTCTGGAGACCTCTGCCCCTGGCACACTATCAAGATGAGCCACTCTGGGTAACTTCTTTCTGTGGCATTCCTGGGAAGTGCTTCCACTCCAGCTGTGACTACTGCTGAATTTATAGGCAGCTGCCACATTTTTTCAGCAGAGGGGGCCACCGACACCAGCTGAGGGTTGAAGAGGAAGGACTGCCACAGGGGTGAGCATAGGTTGCTGACCCCTGCTGTACTCTTTTATACAGAAGAGTTTTAGGCCCCAGCATCTTCCACATTTATGTTGCCTCCCAGGCAGGAGCCACAAAAGAATTGGGAAGGGCTATAAGGGATGCCAACCAAGGATGTCACTGTGCCCCAAAATAGGTTTGTGACCCAGACCCGAGGCATGGGGGAGAGTCAGCAGTTCCATGGGTCCCTGGCCAGGGCTGGACTGGGCTCCTGCTGCTGCTGGCCTGCAGCCCCAGCGCCAAGCCCCTGGTGGGGGCAGGGCCATCCCTGGGAGGTGGTGGCAAGAGGGGCTGTGGCCCTGCTCTGTCCCTACCCTCCTCCAGGCCTCGTACTGATCTGAGGGGCCAGGACCACGGGCCAGAGTCTTCCCTCCCTCTTTGTGCTGTTCTGAGAGCAGCAGCCTTCTGGTCTCCCCTGCCTCTGGCCGGTATGTCCCATGGGGTTGGACGGGCTGGAGTGTAGCTGGGGCTCTGCAAGATGGGGCAGTACCAGAAGAATGCCCCTGCACAGAGAGGGAGGGTAGCCCATGGCCCCAGCCCCTATGTTCCCTCTAAGCTGTGCACGTGTGCGCACGGACACAGGTCATGAAACCAGCACACAAAACAAAATAAAGCCTGCACAAAAAGATTAAACAATGCTAATATTTTTATGCCACTTTAAGAAAGCAGTTTCAAGTAGCATGTTTCAGATAAGCTTTTGTAATTTATAAAATCATTTCCATAACCATATCAAAATAAAATTTATATATTATTTGCATCATACACACTTGCTTCATCTCACTCACAAGTTTGACCACACTCACTGGAGCGCACACACATTTGGATGCCGGTTCTGAAAATTTGCACGAAAGGAGTTTTTGTGTACACAGCCTATGAGAAATTAGAGGCAACATTGCCCAGCCCCCCTCCAGCACTTGGGGCCGCGTCCACTCAGCCTTCTGGGCTGTGCTGAGGCCGGGCAGGGGCACTGAGTGAGTGGTGCCCCAAAACGGGGACCTGGGCCAGGGCCCCCATTCCCAAGCCTTGCAGTCTCCCAGCAGGGCCCCCTTCCCTCAGGTACATGTGTGGGTGAACACAATTGGCTGTGGGCCCCACCCCCCTAAGGGAAGGCACTGGGTGTGGGCCACAGTGGGCCGGTGGGAGCCAGGACCTGGGCCCCAGTGGGAGGCTCCATGGGGCCGGTGGCGGCCGGGCCCTGAGCCTCTGGCAGATCTGGGACACTTGTGCTGGGACTCAGGGCATGAGTCCCACATGTCCAGTGCCAGCAACGCCACTGATGCCAACTCCTACCTTCTGCCTCACCAAATGTCTTTTGGATGTAGCAGCATGCCTGATAAAGCAAGCAGTCATAGCTTATCTGTGTGTCATCCAAGATGAATTTCAACAACTGTTTGAAGCTATTCCGCAGATTCTCAGTAGCCTTGCCTTGAGGTCACTGAGGGGGGAAAAAAGAATGTGCTAGTTTCAATTGAGAAAACAGAGTTTAAAGAGGCAGATTGGGATGTGGTAGCTGCAAAATCTTACCATGCATCAAGAGAGTTTCATCAATATAATAGGTCTAATCACGCAACAGTGGGCACCTCCTCAGACAATGGTGAGGAAGCCTCTCAGATTTTTGTCACATGGTTGCCTTCAGCTCTGTAATTCAGCATGTCAGATTTCACCTTAGCTGTATTACAATTTGGTGGTTATTGGCCCATCAGATGTCTCCTATGGGACAGAATACAGGTCTCTCAAGTTGTATCATCTTTAAAGTTGTGGAAGGGTCTGTAAAAAGTTTGCAGAGTAGTGGCCTTTTCTCTGCTGTTACCATTCAGCAGTCCAGTAACAGAGCCATCCAGTATGGAATGGGGTGCTCACCTGGAGTCCTTCATAACTCAAGGCTTCTGGTCATATCAAGAGGAGTGATTATACAAAAATATTTTGGAGTAAAAGATGACGCGTTTGTGCAGCATTCTTTCCAGTTCCCAAAGTGATAAATCCTGAGTTTGACAGATAGTGTTACAGTAGTATTGTACATAATCAAGCAGATAGGCGTGAGATCACAGCTAAAATCCAGTGGCTCTCTGACATTTTGAAGTGCAATCTAGTGAAATGCAGTGCGATACCTGCCTTGCAGCCTTAGATGTTTTACAGTGCCTTGGTGCTGTAGCTCCCTCCTATGCTACAAATAGCCTGCTAGCATTCAGTGTTTATGTATGACCACAGTTCTGGTTCAGCAACTCTGATCCCAGCAGTCTGTCAGAAACACCAGCATGCTCCGGCTCTTACCGGCTTTGGTTATTACTTGCAGGGTGACCCCAACATACTCACAGTCCCAAATTTCCCCTCGTTCCCTTAAATATGTAATGTTCTGCTCTCGTCTGGAAAGTTCTGCTATTTCATGTCCTCTGTCCCTGTAAAGAAACACACTATTCAGCAAATTGCTCCTTTTAAGTGGGTTACCACACAGCCTACTTTAACCAGAACACTGGATCAATTTTGATTAAAGATTAAAATATGTTCATTTAACAAATAAAGATAGGATTTTAAGTGGTCGTGAGCATAGGCATTAAAGAAAAAATGGTTACATGAAAAATAAATATAAAACTCTTCCTCATACTAAAACTTTAAAAACTGGGCGTGGTTCAATGTAACATTCTTACTACATGTTTCCAGCATCATTATTGACCAATCTTTTGGTCAAGATCCCTCCAAAAGTCAAAGGGCTAGATTATTTGTCATCTTAGGTTCATGAGAGATGGCTTGGAAGACATACTGTATATGCTCACCTATAAACCAAGATTTTTCTTCCGAAAAATCCCCTCGGAAAAGGGCTTTTGGCTTATGTGTGGGTCAGGAGCGGGAGTGGGCCGGAAACAGAAGAATATTTGGCAAAACAGGAGAGAGCAGCCCCAGCCCAGGCTGGGAGTTTTGAAATCTCCCGTTCTGACCATGCTCAAAGCATGCTCTGGGAGGGAGCCCCAGCATGTGGCGTGGCCACCAGCGCCAGGTAAGGGGGCCCTGAGTGTGTGTGGGGGTTGGGCCAGCATCGGGGGGGGGGAGAGATTGGGGACTTGCAGAAGTGGCAGCAGTGTGTGAGGGTTGGGGGGGGGGGCCCAGACCTTGGGGAAAGCTGGTGGCAGCGTGCGGGGGGTTAGATAGAGGGGGTTGGGGACTTGTAGAAAGCCAGAGGCATGGCTTGGGGCCTGAGGCCGAGCGGGATCTCAGCTTATATGGAGGTCATGCATTTTTCCTGGCTTTGGGGGCTGATCTCCGAGGGTCGGCTTATGCATGGATCAGCTTGTAGGTGCATGTATACGGTAACTTTGAGTGTTTTTGCCCTTCATATTTATAGTTCAGTCACCCTTTAAAATGCATTTTTCTTAGTGACCCCTGGATGAAGTTCCTTCCAGTTGAGAGCAAAGAGTCGTGGAGTCCCACAGGGCAGAGACGTTTTGCTGCTATTTGCTGAGATCTAGATCTGTTTTTTCTTGCTCCCTTTCCTTGCTAAAGAATGGCACTTGATAGACGATGGTTTGTCAGCTTTGATGACGCCTGGCTGAGGTGTCAGCTTTTCCTTTGTCTTTGAGAAACAGCAAAAAACAAAACAAAACGAGGAGTCGTGTGGCACTTTAAGACTAACAGATTTATTTTTCGCATGAACTTTCGTGGGAGAAAATCTCACTGCGTCAGATGCTTTGAAGATGGGTGAACTTACAGAATGGAATGAAAATAAATGCAAGGGGGTGTAAAACATAGGATCAGGTCATACAGTAACAGAAAATCAGAGCAGTTGTTATGTTCAAACCATGGGAAGCCTGAAGTCAAATTACTTTTTGTAATGGGAAAAGAACCTATAGTCTCGATTCAGTCCTGCTTTCACAGAGTTTAGCTTGCATATTAATTTGAATTCAGCTGTTTCTCTTTGAAGTCTAGATGTCCCAGCTACATCTGTGACGATGGTTGTTAACAAATCATTTATCAAATAATTAGAAAGATGGAAGTGCTCAGCAACTGGTTTCTTTGTTTTGTGATTTCTGATATCAGCTCTATGTTCATTTATTTTGCGCAGGGATCATCCGGTTTGTTCAATGTATAAGGTATTGGGGCATTTCTGGCACATGATGGCATAGATCACATTTGTAGTTGAGCAGGTAAATGATCCTTTGGTAGAGTAGCAGGCTTGACTAGCACCTATGTGGTATCTGTTGTGCAAATATGTGGGCAGACTTGGCCTCGTGGTTTGTTGCAGGGGTGTGTGCCTGCTTTAATGTTTCTGTTAGATCTGTAGTTGCTGGTGAGAGTCTTTTTAAGATTGGGCAGCTGTCTGTAGGCAAGGAGAGGTCTGTCTCCCAATGCTTGAGAGAGTGAGGGATCATCTTTTAGAACAGGCTGTAAGTCCTTAATGATCTTTGCAGAGGTCGGACTTGTGGGTTGTATGTGGTGACTGGTGGTGTTCTGTTGTTTTCTTTCTTGGGCCTCTCCTGTAGTAGATGACTTTGGGGAACCCATCTAGCTCTGTCAGTTTGTTTTCTTACTTCCCCGGGTGGGTGCTGTAGTTTCAAGAATGTTTGATAGAGATCCTCAAGATGTCTGTCTCTGTCTGAGGGATCAGAGCAGATGCGGTTTATATCTTAGGGCTTGGCTGTAGACAATGGATCGTGTGGTGTGTTTAGGATGGAAGCTGGAAGGATGTAGGTAACTATACTGATTGATACAGGGTGGTGGTGATGTGTCTATCCCTGATTTGTACTGTAGTGTTGAGAAAATGGATCTCCTGTGTGGAGTGTTCCAGACTCAATTTGATGGTGGAGTGGAAATTGTTGAAATCTCTGTGAAAATCTTCAAGAGCATCCCTGCCATGCATCCAGATGATGATGATGTCATCACTGTAGCGTAGGTAAAGAAGAGGTGTTTTGGGATGAGACTTGAGGAAATGTTGTTCTAAGTCACCCATAAAGATGTTGGCATATTGTGGGGCCATGCGGGTGCCCATAGCAGTGGCACTGGTTTGGAGATATAAATTATCCTCAAATCTGAAGTGGTTGTGGGTGAGTACAAAGTCATAAAGTACAGTCACAAGCTGTGCTGTGGCATCATCTGGGATGGTTGTTCTAAAAACTTGTAATCCATCCTTGTGTGGGATGTTGGTGTAAAGAGCTTCTACATCTATAGTGGCCAGAATGGTGTTTTCTGGAAGCTCACCAATGGACTGTATTTTCCTCAAGAAGTCTGTGGTGTCTTGAAGACAGTTAGGGATGTTGATAACAATGTTCTCTCTAAGGCGATGATGACGCTGAGCAACTTATGGATGCAGGTCAGCAAGTTCCCCAGCCTATATGGGTCCTTTCCTACTGCCTGCTGGCCCTCAAAGCATATCCATAACTTGCTGAGCTGCATCATCAGCTTGAAGGGAGCCCTGCTGTTGTTACCATATTGTGTCATGGAAAATGGTAATGATAATGAATGCAGCATTAAAACACTACAACATTATGTGTTTTTTAAATTATTTTAAAATAAAAAAATTATCAAAATGTCATATTTTACTGAAAACTGATTTTTCCCAGTAAATGAACATTTTTCAAGACACTTTCATTGATGTTCATGAGACTAGGAAAAGTAAAAATACCCTAAATTTGCAAATATAAACTCAAAAAACACCAAAAATGTAAAAAAGTTGAGGTGCTGCTTTTTTATTTTCCACAGCAGCCCGTTTTACAATTAAAAAAAAAAAGTCCTACATTGTTTCTAATCACTTCAAATGTGCCTTTATTTGTTTTACTTAATTGGTCCCTGTTAGTATTTTATTCACAGTATACTTTATTTTCTTTCATTTTATTAGGGTTTTCTTCCCACTCCTTCCTGCCCCCCAGTGTAGCTGTTCTGTAGGGACTAACAGTCCCCCCCCCCCATCAAAACACCCACACCATGGTTCAAACCCACGACCTTCCGACTCAAGAGTCTGTTGCTTAACCCACTGTACCACAGAAGTTAATGTTGTTTAACTCTCTCAGAGCCAGGGGAACTGTATGTTCTGCTCCCCTGTGTTTCCTGTGTAGAGGAGAGCCTCAGGCTCCTGGGTTTGAGCCCTGTGTTTGGCGTGTTTTTTCTTTTTCTTTTTCTTCTTTTTCTTAAACATTCTATTCATAAGTAACATGGGGGCAGGGGAATTACCTATTTTTAGAATGCCTGAGGACGGTGGCCAGTCAGGACATAAAGGTAAAAAGGAGGACATGTCCTCCTTTTGCCAGATGTCTGGCAAGCCTAGTCCTGGGGAAGCTGCTTGCTCCCTCAGAGGTGGGGAGGGAGGGGGGCATTCCCCAAGTCCCACAGCTGGGCGCCTCCTCCATGCGCTCTACAGCTGACTTCCGCAAATCCCCTAGGTCCCCGACTCCCTCAGGCCACTGCCCCCGCTGCCAGAGCTGCTCCCACGCGGATCATGCCTCTCACTGCTGCCATTCTTCTGGGCGGCAGGAAGCTGTGCTGAAAAGTTTAAAATCTCCCGCCCTGAGCATATTCAGGGGAGATTTTAAACTCCATGGAACTGCTCCCTGCCGACTGGAAGAATGCCTGCTCTGGCCAGAAGGAGCAGCAGCTGAAGCCCTGCGCCAGGGGCAGTGAGGCGTGCGCGGGGGAGTGGGGGGGTCGCTGCACGCACGCACACGCGCACAGCTTAGAGGGAACATTGGTTGATAACATAGGGTCTGAGGGAGGGAGTCCTGGCTGGCAGTAAGAGTGCCAATGCTTGAGATGATTGGGCGTCCAGGTTTTCCTTTTTTATGGATTTTAGGTAGTAGGTAGAACATCCCTGGCCGTGGTTCTAGTGGTGTTTCTGTCTTTATATGTTCCTGTGCTGTTTTAGGGAGTTTCTTGAGTAGGCATTGTAATTCCTTTTGGTATTCCTCAGTGGGGTCAGAGGAAAGTGGTCTGTAGAATGTTGTGTTGGAGAGTTGTTTATAAGCCTCCTTGTCATAATCCAATTTATTCATGATGACAACTGCACCTCCTTTGTCAGCCTCCTTAGTGATAATGTCAGAGTTGCTTCTGAGACTGTGGATGGAGTTGCGTTCTGCAGGGCTGAGGTTATGATGTAAAGGATGTTGTTTGTCCACAATTTCAGCCTTGGCACGGTGGCGGAAACAATCAGTGTAGAAGTCTGGTCTCTTGTTTTGACCCTCTGGAGGAGTCCACAAAGAATATTTCTTCTTGTAGTGTTTGGAAGAAGGTATTTGTGTGTCAGTGCGTTAATCTGTGTGTTATGGAAGTATTCTTTGAGTCTTAGATGGCAAAAGTAGGTCTCTAGGTCACTGCAGAATTTTATCTTATGTGTGGCAGTTGTGGGGCAGAAGGAAAGTCCCCAAGGTAGCACAGATTCCTCTGCTGGAGTAAGTGTTTAGCTTGAGAGATTAACAGTGTTGCTGGCTGGGTTGAGGGTGTCACTCTTGTTTTCTGTAGTGGTGTATAGTAGTTTAGACAGTTTGGTATCTTTTTTTTCTTTTGTAAGAAAGCAAAGTGTGTGTCATAGATGGATTTTCTCTTTGTTGTGAAGTCCAGCCATGTAGAAGAATGCGTTGTAGGTTGGTTTTCTATGAGGGAATCTAGTTTTGAGAGTTCATTTTTAATTTTCCTCTGTTTGCTGTACAGGATGCTGATCAGGTGGTTTCTGGGTTTCTGTGAGAGCGTATGGCATAATCTCTCACTGTAGTCTGTGTAATATGTCGATTGTAAAGGATTTTTAACCTTCAGTCCATTAGGTATAATGTCCAGTTGTTTGCATTTAGAAAGGAAGATGACGTCTGTCTGAACCTGAGAGAGTTGTTTCTGTAAGTTGATGGATTTCCACTTCCACTTTGTATTTAGTGCCTTGAGAAACAGCTGAACTCAAATTAATATGCAAGCTAAATTCTGTGAAAGCAGGACCGAATCGAGACTATGGGTTCTTCTCCTATTACAAAAGGTAATTTGACTTCAGGCTTCCCATTGTTTGAATCTAACAACTGCTCTGATTTGCTGTTAACTACATGACCTGATCCTGTGTTTTACACCCCCTTGCATTTATTTTCATTCCATTCTGTAAGTTCACCCATCTGTGAAGCACCTGACGCAGTGGGATTTTCTCCCATGAAAGTTCATGCGAAAAATATATGTTAGTCTTAAAGTGCCACACGACTCCTTGGTTTTTTTGCTGCGCTAGACTAACACGGCTGTCCCTTTGGAAATTGACAAGATGCAAAGCAGGGTATACTTGGGTTACCAGGTTTAATGTGCTGCTTGTCCTGCCAAGATGCTATACTGCTGAACAACAGACATGTCTGGTGCTTGGGAGACTCCATGTCTCCCAGAACTGTTTCTTTTATGTAGATCTTGGGTCTAGAGCTATGACAGAGGGAGAAAACTCAGGCTTTTCCAATGGAGCATTTTTTGCAATGATCTTCTGAGCAAGGTCAGGAAACCATTCACTTATACATCTGCCCCTGGACAGATCTAGTGCCCCATCAACCACAGGTTATGCTTCTGAGAAAGGGAAGTCTTTGTACCACCCTGCAGAGACTGGGAAAAAGAGGAGCACTGCCTCTGTATCTAAGGACCCAGCTCCAAAAAAGACCAGGTGCCCATCAAGGTTCTTGGTCTCTGAAGGCATTGTTAAGGGCAAGGACTTTTCCTCCAGTACCAATGGTTCTGTGATGCGCCGAAGTGCCATAGAGAAGAAGCACAGCTTTGACAGGGAACCCGTACCCTCAACTAGAAAGAAAAGTTAATCCAGAAGTACAGATGAGCTTGGCCCATAATCGGCCCTGAAGCATCCTATTGGTGCCATCGCTTGCCTTAACCCAGCCATCAGCACTGATGCATGTAGTTCAGCTGGGGGCATGTGTATAAGTAGTATATCAGCACAATGCAGGTGTCTGCATCTGACATTCTGAAATCCTATGACCCATTTATCATCGTTACCGTTGTCTGTAGCCTCTGTGACCTCAGCTATGATGTCAGTATGGCGTTTCTTTCAAAGAACTAAGGTGTTCTGCTGTTTGCGGGATCTCTTGTTGATGGAGGAACCATAGCTCTCATTATTGTCAAATATCACTGCTTGCTAGCACAAGTCTCTTCTTTAGCCTCGTTGACACACACTCCTCCCCCAAATGGATGACATGTCTCCCTGATTTCTTTTAGAAATTCTCCTGCATACCGATTTGGGAATTTATCCTTTCACAGGAATGACTTTTTTGCTCATCAGCATAAGTGGAATCAACTCTATATGACATCTGTGGTCCCTTATGGACCCCCCTGTAGCAGCCATGTTGGTGCCTGTCTACCACAGATCAATTGACCACTGGTATCATCCCTTAGGGAGATTGAGGTTTCACATTGTTCATCTCCCTTCCACACCAGGAGGAAGCATTTGAAGAATGGAAGATAGGGCAGAAGAGAAAGTCGCCCTGTGACTCCCATTTCATCATAGTTGCTGGATAAAGCAGTTATGCCTTCTCCTTCTTCCATTGCCAATGACTTCAGACAGTTTCGGAACCTCACTAGAAGGGTAGCTGGCGTTCTGTCCATCCCATTGGAGAAGGTCAAAGATGAGCAGCAGAGACTGCTAGACATTTTGCAGACAACACTGCCCTCCAGAGTAGTTCTACCAAATAAAGAGGCTCTCTTGGATCAAGCTAAGGCAATATGGCAGATGACAGCCACTGTTCCACCAGCATGCAAAAAAGCAGACAAGAAATACCTCATACCTCTCAATGACACTGACTTTTAGTTTTAACACTCCCCACTTAAGTTGCTTATGGTAGATTCTCTGAATGAATAGGGTAAGCAACACATCAAGAACTACATCTTATGATAAGAACAAAAGCACCTGCATCTCTTTGGATGAAAGTCTTACTTGTCTGCTACTCAGCAATTTCAGATCACAAGCTATCAAGTGGTCATGGCCAAATATAACTGTACAACAAGCTCAGAGCATTTATTGAATAAATATTACATGACTGCAGAAATCCAGTGTATTGTGGTGGGCAACAGCTCATCCTCTGCATCAGCTCTCCAGGTGTCTATTGACACTGCAGACACCACTGCTAAATCCATTTCCATAGTGGTAGCTAAGTAGGAGCCCTGGCTCCAGGTTTTGGAGTCTTCAAGAAAGGTCCAGAACACTGAAGAGCAGTGGTTTTCAAATCATGGGTTGGGAGACAGTATTGGGTTGCAAATCTTTGGGTACTGGTTCGTGGCACCCTCTGCTGCCGCCACCAAAGGACTGCAATGAATAGCTCAACGATATAGTTGTTGAGTCACAGATGTAAGTGATTTTTTTCAACCGGATCCTGAGAGTTGGTAAGCCACTTCTTTAGAGGACCTCCACTTTAATCGCTTGGTTGAGGGTTCGAATCCTCCCACACCTCTGATTTTACAGTTGCATCCTTTAACCTCCCTTTGTAGACTTCCTTGTCCTTTTTCCTTAGACTTGAGAGGTGATCATCCTGGACCAATAGGTAATAGAGGTCATAACAGAGGGATGCAGCATCCAGTTTTTAAACACTCCCTCGTTCCATGTAACCCTTGCCCCACATCCCTCTTCAGGGGCTCCTCTCATGAGCTTCTACTAAGGCAAGAAATGGACTCTGTACTTCAGCTAGGAGTAATAGGACCGATCCTATTCCTTACCATATATTGGTAGCAGTAAGAAATAATGTGCATTAATCCTCAGCAAGATATTTATTTGTAATTTCCTCTTCATGATATCTAATGTTATGAAAAGTTTCTACAATCAAACTTAAATTTTAGTGTAGTAAAATCCTATTATTTTGTCTACAAACTTACTGTCGTTAGCGTCAGTTTTTGATTAGGGAACTACAAACAAAAATCATTACTCTGGTATGTTTAGAATTATCAGTGTAATTGTCCCATGGAATTTTCAAAAAAATACTTGAGTGACCAGTTGTCAACAGTGCTTTTGTTTTGACTGTTGGCTATTCCCGTATTTAACAGATAGCACTTACTTAAAAAACAAACAAACCAAAAAAACTTGACAAGTTGTGGGGTATCAGAGCATTGCTAATAAAACCCATCACATGTTAAACTTTACCTGACATTAATCAAGTTTTGAATGCTACAAATGATTCATGTACAGTAGTTAGTGTCCTGATCGTATTACTGAGTATCAGTATCACACTGCTGCCATTATCTACTTTTTCTTATTGGAAACAAATCTGTTATAGTAATTGCGTGTTTTTAATGTCTTATTCCAAAATGTTCTGTATGATTAATTTGGCAAAGGGGTTATTTTTATCTTTTTTGTATGATTGTTAATGTACTGGTAACTCAGGATGTAATCGCAATAGCTTTTTGTGTGGCATATAGTTGAATTTTTTTTTTATTTCACTAAGTGAGACAATTCAAGATGTTACTCTTCTCCAGTCACTTGACAATGATCTCTCCCTAAGCTGTCATACTATTTCAACTGCTGCAACAGATCCCACTTGAGAAAAGGAGTAGTAAGTAAAATTATTAAATATTTTATAACTGGACGAGTTTATGAAGCTTGACTTTATTCTTCTTGCTTAATATACTGTGTTACAAATTATTTGAGTGCACAATGATATATCTAGATAAACCATTTTTCCAAGTTTTGTTTGTTATATCCAGAATTTGTGTTATCCAGAGTGTGTAGTTGTGTGAAAGATTGTCTGAAAGCTGGGGATTGGACTCTGCATGAAAATCTATTATAGAATTTTACAGCAATTCAGCTTACTTTCTAGTAAGGCTTATCTATTCATTTTTCAGCCAGGAGACATGAGGTTTCTTTTAGAGTATGTAACAAAATGTAAAGCTATTGGCTGTTTTAGTTTCCTGGATGGTTTATTCATAGTAAATTGTTACGGAATGTTGCACTGAAAATGTAACACTAATCTTTGACTGTTCATTTTTCCACAAGCTGTTTAAACTTCTTTAGAAAATGTATTATTAGGAAATTTAATTTTTCATTTAATTTAATTGCTTACATTTGCTTTAACTATTTTTTTCTCTTTCCCTGGCCTCACATTTCAGAGCATTAGTGATAACCATAAAAGCCCAATAAGTGTTATGTTTAGTGAAATGGCATTTCTACTCATTACATTCATAGAATTTAGTAAAAGGTGTTTGTTTTTGTGAATCTTTTCTCATTATTATTAACAACAATGTTTTTTATTTCATTGGCATTTCATGTACATTAAAGAAATATTACAAGTGATATAGCCAGATACAGTGAGAGACACAAGCATTTTTTGTATAATGTAATACACAGTCTCACAGCCTATGTGAAGAGGCGCTACCATCCAAATATATAGTATATATTATTTCCTGCTCCTTCACTGTTGCACCAGCACCTGTGCTATGCATTCTAACATATGAAATAAATCTGAACTTCTCCTATGGGTAGTATTTCTGTGGATGTGGCTCAGTAGATGTCAGCGTGTCCACATGTCAGTGATTGAAGAACTTTCTAGCAGTGGTCGTCAGGGCTATGCATGCGATGCGGCAGTCTCACAGCAGCTTTTTTTTATGCCTTTTTGGAGTATTTGGTGCTTGACCCTCCTCAGTTCCTTCTCAGCCATCCACAGTTACAGACAGACCTTAGCAGTCTCCTCACAGCTTGTAAGGATTTCTTTTCACAAGTTCAAGATTAGTTACTAGTTTTATCAGTTTAGTTTAGAGTTTGGGATCCTGATCAAAGGAAGAAAGGAAAGAAGGAGAACACAGACCCTGGACTTCAGAAAAGCAGATTTTGGCTCCCTCAGGGAACTGATGGGCAGGATCCCTTGGAAGGCTAATCTGAAGGTGAAAGGCATCCAAGAGATCTGGGAATTTAAAAAAAAAAAAACCCTACTAAGGGGACAGGAAGATACTATTTCAATGTGCAGAAAGAACAGCAAATATGGAAGGTGCTCAGTGTGACTTATCAGAGAACTCTGTGGTGAGCTGAAACACAAAAAGAAGCTTCCAACAAGTGGACACTTGGACAGATCACTAGGGAGGCATATAAAAATATTGCTCAGGCTTGCAGGGATAAAATCAGAATGGCCAAAGGGTAACTGGAGTTGCAGCTAGCAAGGGATGTGAAGGATAGCAGGAAGGAGTTCTTCAAGTATATCAGTAACAGGAAGAGGATCAGGATGGTGTAGGTCCCTTACTGAATGGGGCACACGCCCTCATGGTGGATGATGCAGAAAAGACTGAAGTACTCAATGCATTTTTTACCTCAGTCTTCACAGTCAGGGTTGGCTCCCAGGCTACTACACTGGGTAACACAGAATGGAAGGAAGAAAAGCAGAATGTTGGTGATTAAAGGTCAGGTTAGAGACTGCTTAGAGAAGTTGGATGTGCACAAGTCTATGGGGCCGGACGAACTGCATATGAGGGTGCTGAGGGAGTTGGCCAGTGTGATTGCAGAACCGCTAGCCATTATTTTTGAAAAATTGTGGGGAGTGGGAGGAGGCTGTGGATGACTGGAAAAGCAAATATAGTACCTATCTTCAAGAAGGGGAAAAAGGAGGACCTAACAAACTATAGACCAATCAGCCTCATCTCAATCCCTGAAAAAAATCATGGAGCAGGTCCTTAAAGAATCCATTCTGAAACAACTGGAAGAAAACAGAGTGATCAGGAGGAGTGAGCATTGATTTACCAAGGGCAGATCATGCCTGACCAACTTGATTGCCTTCTATGATGAGAAGACTGGCTATGTGGATGCAGGAATAGCCATTGATGTGATATACCTCAAGTTTATTAAAGCTTTTGATATGGTTTCCCACAGCATCCTTGTTACCAACTTAAGGAAGTATGGTTTGGATGAATGGACCATAAGATGGATAGAAAGCTGGCTAGATCATTGGGCTCAGCAAGTAGGGATCAATGGCTTAGTGTTTAGTTGGCAACCAGTAACTGGTGAAGTGCCCCTGGGGTTGGTCCTAGTGCCAGTTCTGTTGAACATCTTCATAAATGATCTGGATGGTGGGATAGATTGCATTCTCATTAAATTTGCAGGCAACACCAGGCTGGGGGGGGGAATGGTAAACACCCTGGAGGGCAGGGATAGGATTCAGGGAGACCTAGAAAAATCGGAGCTTTGGGCCAAATGGAGTCTCATGAGATTCAACAAGGAAAAAGTGCAAACTCCTGCACTTAGGACGGAAAAATCCCATGTACTGTTACAGGTTAGGGAGAGATGAGCTAAGTAGCAGCTCTGTAGAAAAGGACTTGGGAGTTACGCTGGATAGGAAGCTGAATATGAGTCAACAATGTGCTCTTGTTGCCAAAAAGGCTAATGGCATACTTGGCTGCATCAGTAGGCTTGTTGCCAGCAGATTGAGGGATGTGATTATTCCCTTCTATTTGGCACTGGTGAGGCCACATCTGGAATACAGTCTTGGGCTCTGCACTATAGAAGGAGTGTTGACAAATTTGAGTCTAGCAGAGGGCATCAAAAATGATTTAGGGAGTTGGGGCACATGACTTAGGAGGAGAGACTGAAGGAACCATGCTTATTTAGTTTGCAGAAGAGAAGATTGAGGGGGATTAACCTTTAACTACTTAAAGAGGTGATCCAAAGAGGGAGGAGCTCGGCTGTTCTCAGTAATAGCAGAGGACTGAACAAGGAGTATGGTGAATCATTGGAATGGGTTACCTAAGCAGGTGGTGGAATCTCCATCTTGGGAAACATTTAAGGGGTGGTTAGACAAAACCTGGCTGGGATGATTTAATTGGAGTGGTCTGGCCTTTTAGCAGGGGTTGGACTAGATGCCTTCATGAGGTCTCTTCCAAATCTATGCCAGGTTCCAAAGGGGCAGCTCTGTTAGTCTAGTAAAGCAAAAAAAGCAAGGAGTCTTGTGGCAGTTAAAGACTAACAGATATATTTATCGCATGAGCTTTCATGGGAGAATATCCCACTTGTCAGACACTTTGCAGAGGGAGAACTTACAGAATTGGATGAAAATAAATGCAGGAGAGCGTAAGACATGGGATCAAGTCATACTGCAACAGCAAATCAGAGCATTTGTAAGGATTCAAACTCCAGGAGAGAGCATGCAGAGGGAGGTTGAAGTCAAATTACTTCTTACGTGAAAAGAATCCATAGTCACGATTCAGCCCTGCTTTCACACAATTTAATTTGCATATTAGTTCGATTTCAGCTGTTTCTCTTTGAAGTCCTGATGTCCCATTGATTTTCTTTATGACCATCAATAACAAGTCGTCAATGGAGTGATTAGGAAGGTGGAAGTGCTCAGCAACTTTTTTTTTTTGTGTTGTGATTTCTGATGTCAGTTTTGTGTGCATTTAATCTTCTGCATAAGGATTGTCCTGTTTGTCTAATGTATAAGGCTTGGAGGCATTTCCAGTGCATGATGGTATAAATCACATTAGTGGATGAGCAGGCGAATGACCTTTTGATGGAGTAGCTGGCTTGATTAGGCCCTGTGAGGGTGTGTTTAGTGCAGATATGTGGACAGAGCTGACAGCATGGTTTGTTGCAGGGATATGTGCCTGCTTTAATGTTTCCGTTTTTAGGTCTTTATTTCCCTGTCAACAACCATGGCGAATGATTTCAGACAGTTCCAAGACTTCTTCAAAAGAATTGCTGACTCCTTAGAATGTAGCATATTCACACCATTAACTGCTCAAAGTCCTGCAAACATCTGCCAGAATTGTGCTGCAATGGATGAGGCACTCTTATCATATCTGGCAGACACCTTCCACTATCCCACCCACATGCAGGAGAGCTAAGAAGCAGCATTATATTCCTGCTAAGGACTCAGAGTACATCTTTATGGATCCTCTTCCTAATGTGTTAGGTGTGACTAACCATAGAGGCAAGGAACAATTCAGTAGGTCTCCTCCTGATGAGAAGAAGAATGAAAAGATAGGTCCCCTTGACAAGAAGGAGTATTCATGTATGACACCTACATTTATCCATTGCCAACTGTTCAGCCTTCCTAGTCAAGTATGACCACAGCAATTACTTCAAATTAGCGTACTTTATTGAACATATATTCCTGAAGAGCAATTCCATGTAATTATTAGCGTAGGTCAGTTCATTTCTAGGATAGCACTTCAGGCAGCACTTGACGTTGCAGACACTACAGCTCAAACCACCTACTAGAGATGGGAACCATAGAAAGTTTCCCCCATCAACACAGGGGCAAGGGATTTACTCTCCATACTTCCTGACTCAGAAAAAGTTACGGAGTTGGAGACAAATCCTTGACCTCAGGAAACTAAACGAATTGATAAATCCTAAAAAATTCAGAATGATCATGTTGCCAACTATTATCCCTGCTCTATAATTCCTTTTCCTAGCCCAACATTTCTTTAATATAGTGAATGATTTTACATATTGTATAAGATTTCCTACGTGTTTTGTGCAGGGTTGCCAAGTAAGCTGAATTATCAGTTAGCTTTTTTGATTTCAGTTATTACTAATGAAGATGGCTAGTGCTTTTGGAGGAAGAGTCAATATGCAAGTAGTGACATTTTCAAGCATTGTCTCAGTATGTAGCCTCAGAAAAATCATTTATTCATCTGACTTGCTGTGGTTTCTATTTCACACATCTGATTAAGTGGGATTACACTCGTGAAAGCTCATGAGATAAATAAATTTGTTAGTCTTTAAAAGTTCCACAGGACTCTTTGTTTAAGCTCATGAGAAGTTTGTCCCTCACCAGCACCAGGTTGTGTCTTCTACATGGCTGCTTTTTCAGGAACTTAAATTGGAAAGCTGGAGTGCGTAACAGTATTGGGGTAGGTGAAAACAGACCCATGGCTTCCAGTTACTTTTATGAACCTATGTTTACAAAAAGTGATTGTTGGGCTAGGTGAGGTACGGGGAATTAGTGATGTGCAAGCTGGCTTTGATGATAAAGTAACTCACCCAAAATCAAAGCAAAAATGAACCAGGTGGGTTGTTTGGTTTTCTTTGAAGTGCTATGGAGCTTGGTTAACTTAAAATAAAATACAACTAATGTACCGTTGCAGTTCCTGATGTAATCTAAAATTAGGACTTCCATAATAGCACATAAGAGGTTATTCTCAAAATATTTTTGTTATAGCCATGAAGAAAAGCAAATCTCACAAGGAATCTACTCTCATAAAATCTGCAGTCAGATTTCTAAACAAATCATTGATATAAGCATTGAAACTTTGTTTATATAAATCAGGTTCTGGGAGGTATACCCACACAAGAAAGAAACATACTGTAGAGAGCTATAATTGGAGGATAACGCAGAGTCCCTTTATTTAAAGAGCTTCCTTTTTACAGACATCAGAGGTGAAAAACAGCTTTATATCTTACTGGCTAATGAAGAATATGATGAAAATGCTCATTTTAATAGTAGACATACGTTAAATTAATTCAATTTATCAATTTTATTGCATGCTGTTGAAACATAATAAATGTTAAAAGATTTGTTTCTCCTGCTTTGGGTATAAAACTTCTGTATGGATTTTTAAACATATCATGTGCAAATCAATTTTATATTGAGGCTTATAAAATGAGTTTTGAGGAGAGCATGGAGAAGTGGTGACAAATGGGGTCCTGAAGCTCCTGTTGTTGGTGAAAAGGAAATGTGGAGGAAGTCGGAGGGGAACAGGTCAGTGAAATAGAGCCCAGAAGGTGAGGATCACCCATTTAATTAATTAATTTAATTAAAAAAGAAAAAAGCACCCACATAGCAAGCAGATTTTTTTCAGAGATGTGATCAATGTCCGTTTCTTTATTGCAGGGTGTGAGGAGAGACACTGGTGGGATGTAGGGGGAAAGAAGGTGCACAGAGAAAGAGGACTGCTAGTTTTCTTTTATGTTTAGTTGTACCAGGTGAAATTAATCTTACATGTTGCACTGAATGATGTGCTTGAGAAAATCTGGAATTGTTGTGTTGAGGTGCCTTATTTGCACATGTAAAGCTGTAAATGCTGGAAGTCCTTGTTTAGAGTACATAGCATAACTATTAGGCTTAGGTCAGGGGTCGGCAACCCAAAAGAGCAGAAGAGCCCTTTCCTGCCACCACAACCGCATGAGCTCGAGCTGGTCCAGCAGCTGTGCTGCAGTCGCTATCGTTGGCGGGGGCGGTGAGGTGTGGACAGCGTGCGCTCCCTGCAAACTTCTCTTTGCTGGCGGGGTGGAGCAGTGCTACCCTGGTTATCTCCCAAGAGCAGCTGGTGGAGAGCTGCAATTTGCTGAGGCAGGGCCCTGGGATGGCCCAATCCATGGAGTTCAGGTCACTTCGACTCAGCCACCCCAGATCTGAACAGATGCTACCTCGCCCTGATGCCCCAGATCAGGCCTGTTCAGCTCTGGGGTGGCTGTGTCAAAGCGGCCTAAACTCCACAGAGTGGGCCATAGAGGGAGCACATGCCGTCCGTATGTTCCCCCCCCCCCCATCAGTGCTAGGGGCCATGGTTTGGCCACTGGACTGCTTCTGGCTTATACTTCCGGCTTATGTGGTTGTGGTGGGAGGTTGGGGGCGACCCTGGCAACTCTGATTTTGCAATGATGCTGGGGCCAGCCAGCAGTCCCTGGAGCACACCTGGCTCTCTTGAGAAGATTGCCAGGGAGCCAGAAGGGGATGCTCAGGGAGCCACTGGTGGCTCACTGAGCCTGGGTTGCAGATCCCCAGCTTAGGTTAAAGACTTTAAATATTAGATCAAATAAATGTCCTTAAAAGCCGGGTGAAACTCAGTTTCTTCACATGAAAGATACCTAATTTTCCCATCTCAAAAGTAAATTTAAATTAACTTAAAACAAGTTTTGAAATTTTTAATGCTTTGTTGTACACTTCTAGGGGTACAGGTATAAATATGTACTTTTTCCATAGTACTAACGTTCTGCTTGAGTCTGGGACTTTTCTCTGTTTCTGTACAGCACCAAGCATACAGACATATAATAATAATAAAGTTGTTCATTGATTTAATCTCTCCAGTCAGGATGTCATCAAGAATTTTTCAAGATGTTTGTAAAAACTTATTTTAAAAGGCTTATAACCATTTCATTAGGGAGTTATTTCAGTCTGCTAACATGGTGAAAGAAGTTGTCAGTTTAACGAAGCTGCGGTACCTAAGAAAGAAACAGTTTTAGTGGCAAAAGTACTTATGTCCATATAAATAATAGCAGAGGCATTGGTTATAGTGCCATAGTTAGTCGTTGCATTTTATATGTAAAGCAGGGAGTAAATGCTTACAAAAAGTACAATAGATTGTCTCCAAATTTACAGCACTTCTTTGATCGCAGAATACATTTTCTGAGAATTTACAAGTAAATCTGTTACTTAAAATCAGACACTTGATCAGCTAAGAAATTTATTAGCTGTCAATGTTTTTGTCCCAAATTGTTTTAATAATGGAATAACACTGACTTAATTGCACTATTGAGTATAGGCTATATTTGAAAAAATGAGGCTGTAATTAAGACTTATTTTTAACGGTTCAGTTTGTATAGTCTGTAGACAGACCTAGAAGGTCAACAATGCAGGTAACTCTTAGACATTATGATCATATCATACATATATAACTCAACAAACTTTCTTTTAAGATAATTTTTTTGCGATAGTTAATGAGTAAGTGGTAGGAGGTAGACTAAACTTATGTTAATGGGCAGATCACTTGACTTCAGTGTCACTGCTTTCTAAAAGAAAACCAAGGAGTCTTTTGGCACTTTGGTACAACTAGACTAACAAGATTACCCCTTTGGGACTTGCTTTCTAAAACTTCTTCAGTTTTATGCCAGCATGGATATCAGTATGTGAAAGGCTCTCTCCATAGAGCCAAGATAGCAATGCCACTGTGTATTGTCAGGGGAAGTGAGATGAGTACATATATGTGTCCTAAAGAGCAGATATACTGAGGAGACCGAAGAGCTCAGTTCCTCATTACATGAAACACACTTCTCTAAAGCAATAAAACAGCTGCAAATTAAATGCAACTTGGTTACTTTGCACTACTCTATTGATGTGATCTTTCATAAACCTGCTTGGACTGACTAGTCCACTGATTGCTTTGAGCTGTGATGTTGTACTTGTAAATTACTCCTAAAATTTCTGATTAAGAAAAGATCTGAAGTTCATACCACAAGTTTTCAAATAATTAGAAATATTGTTGAGTAGCATTCTCATCAGTTTTCTTAATTAGTATTTATAAATGAAATGCAATATTTTTATAAAAGTCAAGGAAATTCCTAGACAACAAACTCTTAAAGTGGACTTAAAATTGAGACTATGTATTAAGGGTGGGGAAAAAAAAATTCGAAGGATATATGTTGCAAGTATCCCCAAATCAAAAATTAAACACCCAGGAAGCTGAGAAATGGCTATTTTTTTTAAACTAGGAAATCTAGTCTAATGTGGCTTCCTGACTGACTTTGCAGAGGGAACTGCCTTCCTCTGCAAATGAACTGGTACAGTAGTGAAGTTGGGAGAGGTTTCCTTCATTGCTTGGCAATATAAACTGCTTTGATAGGGGCATGGGGGATTTTGCTGCCTGTCTTGATCTATGACAAACGTGGACAAATGGCGGCTCGCGAGCTGCATGCGGCTCCTTAAAGAAAAAATGTGGCTCCCTGAAGAGTACGGCAGGGAAGGGAGGCATGGTGAGAGCCAGGGGCGAGAAATTTGCAATCGTTGGGGACAGCAGAGAGGCGGCGGCATGGTGAGAGCTGGAAGTGGAGGAGCGGCATTGTGAGAGCTGCAGGAAAACACAGCGTGGTCAGAGCCAGGGGAGAGGCAGCATTTTGAGAGCCAGCAGGGAAAAGCAACAAGAGCCCTGAGGGGTGGAGCTGCATTGTGAGAGCTTGCAGGGAAACAGCAGCGTGGTAAGAGCCGGGAAGGGAGGGGCAGCACTGCGAGAGCCACCAGGAAAAGGCAGCCTCCTCGGTTAGGTGCAAAGACATGTCAGATTCTGCAGTTTACCCACACAATATTAATTCTACCCTCCTTTTCTGTATGTATTATGATATAGTCTTTAATTACAACATCACAGGCTTCATTCATTGTCCAAACCGGATGCACACAGAGGGAAAATGAAAGTAGCACCAGCCAAAAAAAAAAAAAAAAAAAAAAAAAAGTCTGACCTTCTGAGTGCATGATTTTTTAAATTCTTTTTTGATACTGTTTTCTGGGTAAATATTTTTAAAACTGGTAACATAAATTGATCAAGAGCAAATCTACTATGAACTACAGATAACTGATGATAATCTATCAATATAAACTTAAATTAATTTACAATTGCTTTTCTCTTTTTTAAAAATCACCTGGCGTTTCCAGATATTGTAAGATAATGCAAAATTATTTCTCTTGTATGTCTATTTTGAGAATTAAATAAGAATCATTAGAAATGACTGAAAATTGACACAAGTGTTGCATCCGAAACCACTGACTACTATCAAAGGGCTATTAAAAAAACCTCTATTAATTTAAAGAATGTTATAAGTACTTATTGTGGATCATGGTTCATTTTCAGCATGCAAAATGATTTGGACTCAGGATAGACCACCACTACAGAAAACTGTCTTTAGAAATAAAATTCCTTTAGTCCATTGAACAAATGTGCCTGAGACGACAGTATGTCATCTGTTTGCAGAAGGAACTGCTAATACATTTATTTTATAAGAAAATTTTAATTAATATGACTAAGTCAATTACCAAAATAATTTACATTCACTGCAAAGTTCAATAGCAGCTCTATACTTCCACTGATTAAATAGCATTCAACATGTATTATTTTTTCTTTGTTGTATACCAGTAGTCAAAATCCATTTATATTTCAGTGCAGTCTTCATGAATGACTCTATGGGTATCTGAGCCCATTAGACAAGAGAGGATGGAAAATTGTGTTGTGAACTTTCTGAAAAAAAAAATATCTGACCAATAAAGATTTTACTTTATATTCTAAAATAAATAAATAAATAAATAAAATATGAATGATATTTAGAATTTATACAGGCCTGATCCCAAACTGAATAAACTCTACAGGCTTTTTTCCATAATACCTTCTGTGCATGGACTCCAAAGCAGTTACTGCAACAGGCTCTGATCTTGCAGTTTATGTCCCCATAAATTCTCATTGATCTGTTGTGATTCTGAATAGTTGAAAAGGTGTCCCTGTGTGCATCTCTTCACAGGATTAAGATGAGCAGTGTTCTCCCTTACTATTACTTTCATTTTAAAATTAATTGTTTCTGATCGAGTCCTCAGACCTTTTGTCTTCACCATCCATGAGTATTTTAGTGAATAAGTTTATTGGCAGAAATACTGGCAGGGAAGCGGGGGCATGGTCGGGGCTGGGGTGGGGTAGGGGGCAGAAGTGTGGCATGGTTGGGGAGAGTAGAGAAGCAGCAGCTTTGTAAGAGATAGCAGGGATGTGGCAGCAGGGGTGGGGGTGGGAAACGTGACATGATCAGAGAAGCCATAACATGTTTACATTTTCTCATAGGCCCTATCACAGTGTACTTGTTGTTAAAATAAAATCATGCTTTACAAGTCCTAAACATGATGTGGAATACTAAGAAATGAAAATACCAAGGAGAAAAGTTTAAAACTGAACAGAGATTACTTTCAATTTTTGGCACAACTTATTGCTGTGAAGCATCATATGCCACAATGAAATTCAGAACGTTGTGCAGTACTTAGAGATCAGCATCTGAGAGAGCTTTTCCCTACTGCATTGACAAGTTACTGCCCAGATTTAAAAAAAAACTTGCCACAAGCCTGTAGTGTTCTACATCTAGCGACAGCTAAGTTTTTACTGTGTAGGCCTAGTTTCCTGGTAACCTTAAATAATTATTAGAATCTGACTTTAGTAGGATCAATATTTGCCCTATTTTTATGATAAAATTAAAGTGTGCAATGAATTTTAAGCTTAGTAATTTTGGAATAGGTAACAATATGTGGTTATATGCTTCAGTGCAGCTCCCGAAGGTTTAATAATCGACTTGTGCGGCTCTTGAGTTCCGTAAGTTTGGCCACCCCTGATCTATTACCTTCTTTTTTCTGTATACGGGGAGAGGGAGTATAGGATCTTGAAGGCAGGGAAGCAGCCTCATAGGCTGTGGCCCACAGATAACTGCTTCCCTGCCTTTGAGATCCTATATAGTATGCACGCACACATGCAGACGTTCCTTCAGAAAGGCTCTCTGAGATGGCTTGCCGCTGTGCATGCAGATACAGATTAAAGATGAAGTACAAATCATGAATGGGATGCAAAGTGATTCTTGTGACTGCGACTCAAATGCAGATTTATTTTTTCATATTTGCATAGGGCTCTAGTCACAGCCTAGACATTAAGGCTTATGAAATAATATGCAACTGACATAGCTAATTAAAATGTTACTTATTTGCATGAGAGATGCTAGGAGAGGTAATATCTTCACAGTGACTATTTTGGAACAAAGGGTCATTTTCTCCACTGTCCCACTAGCTTAGAGATAGTCTAATCAAAATGAGGTTGTAACATTTACATTTTAAAACAGATTAAATAATATAGCTCTAGAATGCAGTATTTTTTAAGAGAAGTGTTTTTTAAATGGAAGTCTTGTCACATGACTAGACTTGGAAGTGTTACATTTTTATGGTAAAGCTTAGTAAACATCAATTTCAGGGCATAGACAGAATCTGATGAAAAGTATTTTGATTGACTATAACAGAAATTTACAGGCAAAGTAATACTTTTTGGCAAAGTGCAGTGATTTAGCCATTTGAATTAGTGTTGTTGTAAATGAACTAGTGACTGAATAGTAAAAAACGGGTATGATTTGTTTAAGAATATTTACTTTCTATATTTTTACTTTTGATGTTGACAATTTTTGTTTTAATAGTTCATAAAGCTATATATTTTTTTAATCTGTGTCTGTCATTAAATAATTTTATGACTCCCTCCCATAATTTCCTAGAACAGTGAAAATATAAATTGATAAAAAGAGAAAAAATGCTTAAATAAATTTGGGTAATACACTGAGATTGTAAAAAAAAATTCTGTCAAGTCTATATATGACTTATATATTTTAAACAATTTTATAAAGTTATTTTCAGCAAATTAAAAGCCAGTGTTTTCGTATTGACTGGAACAATTATTCTCTTTCATGAATTGCTTTTTAAAAACATAATAGAAAATGTTTAAAACAATAGTGTGTATGAAGAAAATGTCCTTTTTTCATCTTCATTTTAGAGCAGGAAACTTTCTGAAGTGAATCATAAGAACGGCCATACTGAATCAGATGAATGGGTCCATCTAATCCATTATCTTGTCTTCTGACAGGAGCTAATGTCAGGTATTTCACAGAGAAAGAACAGAATAGGTTATTATCTAGTGATCCATCCCATTGCCCATTCCCAGCTTCTGGCAAACAAAAGTGAAGGACACTTCAGAACATGGGTTTTCTCCCCTGCCTATCCCAGCTAATTTTTGGACCTAGCTCCATAAACTTTTCTAGTTCTTTTTTGAATTCTGTTATAGTCTTGGCCTTCAACAGTTCCTGTGGTAGAGTTCGACAGGTTGTATTAACTTTAAACACTTCCTTTTAAATCAAGATCTTTACAGGTGGCAGTTCATACCAATAAACTACTAAGAATAGCATACCAGCAAAACTGGGTTATACACATCGTTTATCTTTTTTGCACAAAGCATCATTGAAATGCATTGCATTTTATCTGTTCCCTGGCAGTCATCCCAGTTAAGCAGGTGTGCCATTTATCATGGTGCCGATTAAATAGATTATACTGTTCAAGTTAATTAGAAATGTTAACATGTTTGGTAAATTAAACAGGAAGATAGGAGGCTTATTTAAAGATGAATCTTCCTTATCTACAATTAGAAGTTCATAAACTAAAAACCTCATATTAAAATTTTTTCTTTTAAAAAGTATTTAATATTGAAGTTACTCATAATTCAAGTGCCACTTTTCTGTTCTTGCCACTGTTTTTAGAATTCCTCCTAAAACACAGAAGCAAAAATATTAGACATATTTCATGTTCTGCAATATTTAGTTTTAGCATAACACACAATCCTCATGGCAAAACTCTCTAACTCAGCCCCACTAAGACTAGCTTATTATATAGCCCTCTATTATCTTACCAGTTAATTTGTCTTCTGTAGTTTAGTTTGTACACCATCAACTGTAGGGCATTTTCTTTCCTGGTACTAGTAGTAGACAAAAAAATCCCAGCCTTTCAGACTGAAATCTCTTTTCCCTTGGCTACTCCTTTTGCTTCATGCCATACCTTCCATATTGATTGGCCTAAAAGAAGAAATAAATGCCTAATCAGTCTGTTGCTTCCATACATGACAGAACAAGTGTCCATTGGTGTCAGGTGAGTAGGGAAGAAATTCTTTTTGTGAATGTCATCGGCAGAGACCACAAGGGTCTCAACGGTGACCTTGGGAAGGGGGAAGGGTAAATCCTTTTTTGCATCTTGATGTTGTATTAATTTTCTCACAGTTCTCTTTCTCAAAATATGCTTGTCTTTTATGGAAATGCTATAGTGAAAAATTTTGTCAGCTGTAGAAGTTGTGAGATTATGATATCTTAAGAGGAATGGGAGTGTTGTCATCAGTTGTTAAGATTTGTTCTTGTTTTTGACCCCTATTTAAGTTCAGTGCTTAATGAACACTTGAATGAGAGAGCATATTTTTGCTGATGATTCAATATTCTTGCCCCTTCAGTTAAGGAGATTTCACAGTACCCATGTCATGAAATCCCATGATCTCTTTCAGCAAAACTGACGAATTTCAGATTTGACATTTTCAAGATTAAGATCCAAGCAGGGATTGCATATAAAGCGAGGAGCCTGCTGTCTGAAGAGGCAGAGGAAAGGGGGAAAAAAGGAAATGGGAGAATACTATGTTATTACTACTCATTCATCGCATTTTTGAAGCACCTCAGGCTGTAGAGCCTGACTAGTATATGCTATACAAAATAGTTCCACCTCTAAGACGTTGCGATCTAAACTTAAAATGAGAGAATAAATAATGCAACTGACAGATGGAGAAGCACAAGGAAATAGGGAGACAATACTACTCAATATGATAAGCAATTGGTTATAACATATCAGCTGCCTGCCCATGGTTGAATTTGTGTGATCAAGACGAAGAAGAATTTTAAGAATGAATCAGAAGGAGGACCATGACATCATTATGGATATTTACAGGGACCTCTTCCTATGCATAAGGGATGATGGCGTGACAGAAGATGTAAAGATGCAAAGGGTGTTAATGTCTAGTATCGTTTGCAGAGCAGATACAAGAAAAGATATCTTGATAGCATGTGAAAGATAGATTGGGGAAGATGATGAAGGCCCTTAAAAGGGAAGAGAAGTAGATGGATGTGATGGCGAGTGGGGAACCAGAAGTAGATGGAGGTGGGACGTGGCTGAAATGACTAGTTAAGAAAATTTCTGTTAACAGCATTTTGAATAGCTATAAATGGGACCGGAAGGGATTTGTCAAAGCCAGATAGGATGATGTTGCAGTGGTTGAGACTTGAAAGAATGAGAGTAAATGTCAGATCTTGGTATGGCCTGGATGTGGTGTTTTACAGAAAGGACTGAGTAAGCTAAGGACCAAGTTGTGGGCCTGAGTGATGTGGTAATAGAGGTAACTGAGAGGTGGAGGGAAGATGAAGAGTTCTGTTTTGCTCTTGCAGTGTTGAAGCTGATGGCTGGTCATCCATGAGGAGACTTGGCTTTGCACATAAGACGACCTTTCAGGAGGGGCAGTCAAAGCAGTTATCCTATCATTTTTGATTAGTCAGTATGGCTTAATGCAGGAATGTAGAGATCATCTTGTTATATGAGACTGTGAAGTAAATTACCTACATACACAGCACTGTCAAATTGCAAAAGTAAAGGGATACTGGAAACCTAATCAGTTTTTAGCAAATAAGTAGTTTCCAGTGCTACATGTGCTCCTGTAACCCTTTCCAGTGTTTGTAGTTAGTAAATACCAGGTGGTTCCAAAGCAGATGTTCCTATAGTTCTATTCAGAAAGGGACTGACATTTGAACATGTGAATAGGATGCATTATATCTACCTAACTAAGATACATGCTAGGTTCAACTTCAGATGTCTGAAAAGTTCAGGAGACTCTAAGTTCAAGTCTATGAATTTTTCTGATCTCAAATTGGGCAGCAAAGGACCTAAAGGAGCTAATCCAATGATGCTATACTAATTTTGGGAAGGTAGTGCTTTTTCAAATTTCTTGAAGAAAAGTAAGCATCCAGACACTTAAGATGATAAAGTTTAGGATTTATGACTGACTGAGTTTAAAAACAGTTTATAATACTGTCTTTTCTTAACCTTTTTATAAAACTACATTTATACAAAAATCAGGTTTGGGGTAGACAGCAACAAAAAAACCAATCCCCACTAAGATTTCACCTGAAAGATTCAGTGGTGCAGAAGAATATTTTATCAAGGAGGTTTTTTAACATGATCTCAAAGGTTTTGCATTGGTCTGCTCAAGCAAAGATTAGCAATGACTCATTCTATTTTAAATTGAAGTGCATTATTTTTAACAAATATCTTATAAATAAAATATTCCAGATTATTAATATGTTGTTTTTCCTAAATACTGAGGTTTTCATGTGCTGATCTATAAAGATTAAAAAAAATATGATTATCTTTGTATATGCTAGTGTTACCCTGAAACTTTGGACTCTCAAGCTTCTGTAATGGCTTAGGTATACCAACGAACCTATCCAAAGCTTTAGTTGTAAAAGCAGGTAATGAGGAGTGAAGGTTCACTAGAAGTTTCCATTTAAATCATTGGAGAACTCCTTAAACCTTGCCTTCCTTGGTTTACCCTTGAGAGGACACTGATGCTGCCTTCCACTCAGATGATTAACACTTAAACAGTAATTTCTTTGAATACAAAATGTCTCTTTAAGTGCTAATTCTAAGAAAATTGGACTTTAAACAGAAAATAAAAACAATGTAACATATGAAATAAGTCACTTTAAAAACCAATACAAAACACTGAATTATGTACAGCACACTGTTGCCTATAACTTTAAACTCTAAATTGCAATTCAGGACTCAAAACACAATGCAACATTTCTTAGCACATATTACATTGTTATGAATATTTAATTGTGGTATTTGATAATGAACATACATTGTTGCAACATATAACATAGAGAAATCTTGTGTACTTATGCAGGAAGCCTTAATACAATGTTGTATTAAAATACTAAAGTTATAGTCATAGAATGGGTGACATAGGTGATCACTCAGGCAAAGGCATCCAGCTTATTTACAATCATGTGATTATATTAGCTACATTGCTAAATCTCATAATGTCTGCAGTTAGACACAGTCTTCTACCTTTTGATGCTTTAAAATTAATTTATTACTTAATTCTGGATTCTGATATACATACTTTAAATAATAGCTTAGTCTCAGTCATTTAATTGGGGCCATTCTGAGAGAGGTGCTACTTAGCCAAAACTGTTTCCTAAAGCTATTTCTTTTTGGTGTCTGTTTTTTGTTGTGTTATTCAATTAAGAGGTAATGTCTGATCTGTTAATTTATTTTCCAGACATTGCCAAGGGATCCCACAGCTTTAGATAATTCTGGGAAAGTAAAGATAATTAATAAATATTATTTAAGTACCTATAAAACTGGCCTAATTTTCACTGTTTTTGGTCACTTGCAGCTTCCATGAAGTCATTTGTTCCCAGAAACTTCGTATCTAATTTCACAATGAGACATTAATACCAATCCCTGTCCTTGCCTTGGTAAATATTTCTCCCAGGTGGATAAATCCCAATGTTCACATCAACAGAAGTCGAAATCTGCTTTATGTGTAACAGCACATTACAGAACTTGAGTCGGTTCAGACAGTGACTTTAATTAGTTCAATAGTGTTAACTGAGACATGGAAGGTAAAGAGTCTGCTTTACAAAAACTGTACACAATCACTGGAAGTTTTAGTTTCACACATAATGTAATCTTTAAAAAGATATTATCTCATAAGTTTAAACATCCTTGAATAGCTTTTGTCTTACCAGTACTTTTTTGAAGTGTATGGCATCATGTTTTCCAAACATCATTTTTGTAATCCTAAAGTTTTTCTGAAATTGGTACTGTATCTTGAGGTATCCTTGCTACTTCTGTTTGATCCTCAAGTATTATTTGCAAATCCATTAAATTCTAACTGATCTGTTTTTTTCTTGTTATCCAGAGACTGAACTCAAGCTTTAAATTATATTCTGTTTATTGAAAAAGAGTAATGAAATCGTATTGAACTTGCATCAGTGTGAAATCTTGCAAATGAAACACCTTCCTCTGTATTGGAAAGATTATTTTTGTTTTGTTTTTGTTTTACAGCTTCTTGAAGGAAGTTTTGCCAGAGAAGTCAGTCATGAAGTGGATGGACTGATTTTTCAACCTACAGACGTAAGTTGCAATGGAACATAATTTTATTATTATTATTAATTTTTAAATATGGCATTGAAAACTTCCAGTTACATTCTTTCCCTTGTGCTAATGAACATTTTTTCATCATCTGCTACAGTCAAGGAAGTCTTTGCTTTGGTGGAATTCGTGTTGATCAGTGCTTAGTATGTGTCAGGTCTTGCAGAGGCTGAGCCCTAGCATCCCCAGGCTTGGCAGTTGATAGGCCTGGCACGGCAGGATTTGCTGTCAGGACCGGATTAAGGGGCTCCAGAGCCCTGGGCTGCCCACCACCATGGAGTCCTATTGCCTAGGGCCCTGGCTCCTCCTTACGGTAGCCTGGAAGTAGGCTGGTCCTAGGGGAGACCATGGGGACAAGATGTGGCACTCCTGTCCCACCCCTGGGGCAGACCAATGCCAGCAGGGCCCCCTTAGTCCTCACTGCCACTGTGCTGGGCTGAGTGGGGCTGGATCAACGCAGAGGCCTTAAGGTCTGCAGTCCCAGACTATGTTGATCCAGCCCTACTTGCCATGTTAGTTATGAAAATTTAAAAACAAAAGAATTGCTTGAGTCCCAGCACCTAATTGCTTGAGCCCTACTCCTCTTTCATTACAAAGTAAGCACTGTTGTAGATACGTTGTTGTTTCTCAAGTTCCAAAGGGGTAGCCATGTTAGTCTAGTTCAACAAAACAAGCAAGGAGTTCTGTATCACTTAAAGACTACCAAATTTATTTATCACATGAACTTTCTTTTCTCTTATGAAAGCTCATGCAATAAATAAATTTATTAGTCTTTAAATGCCACAGGACTCCTTGCTCGTATTGTTGTTTCTGTTTTCACTAGTCTTAATAAAACTGCCAGTATGGAGCTAGTTGGAGTCTACATGCCACCTTCTGTGTGTGTTTGGAACCATTAAAAGGAATTTAGTCAGAGGAGGAGGTGGCTATGTGCTAGTTCAAGTGTACAGCGTGGTAGAAGGACCAAAATAATAATTAGGTAAGCAGTTCCCTCTGATTCAGGTCCTGTTTTTGTGGAGTCTGTGGATGTCTGAAGCAGTTGTCTGTGACTAAGCACTGGAACCACAATTATAATGATTAGATTAGGTACAAGTTGGTATTGAGTGACTTTACACAGTTGTTCTACTACTATTTATCACATGTGAAAACTAAGCCAAAAGCATGAGGTCTTTCCACAGCAGTAGAGAAGAGGAATGCTTACTTAGAAACAAAGGCTGAGGACTCAAGGTTGTTGGCTTCCTCGGGGAAATTATAAATGTTACCATTACTGAGTTTAAATTTTGGTACAGTTGTACAATACATACCATTTACAGTGAAAATTGATCTTTAAAATAATATGATACATAGGTGAATCCTTTGCAAGAACAGTATATAAAGACTGGGTGCTTTAATATCTTCTTGAGAGAAATACAGATGGATTCTTATCCTTAACAAGCAGCACAATAGAAATGGCTGATGCTCAGACTGGAGAGATGAGGAAAAGGGAGGCAGTGGTATTTTTTCCTCTTCAACCTATCAGGGCTGCAGGTGGTTTACTAATTCTCAGTACAATTGAAGTTCATATTGATGCTTTACTGAAATGTTAGTGTGCTTTTTTAATTAATAAAATGATCTCTTTTGAAAGAAATTAAATAAAATTCCCTGATACGATCTCTTCCCACTGTGGTAATCAGTGTCTTTCCACCCAGACACAAAGAAGACAGCTCTTTTCTAAGATTAGTGTTGGTGAGGTCAGCCCAGCTCTAGGAATAGGATTAAGCTCTAGTGTTCTCTGCTGGTTCTGCAGCAGCTGAACACAAAACAAGTGACTGAGTGGGCCCTTTTTATTCTTCTGTGGAAAACTGTATCCATTGGTTATTCAAAAAACAAAGTAAAATTATTAAATTGAGAATGGAGAACAAAATTTGTACTTCACTGTGGTCTTAACACCACAGAACATTATTAAAATATCAATTAGTGGAAAGCAGGTTCCAAATCCTATGTGTTGGATCAAAGAATTCATGATATGCAGGTTTCATTAACTTTATTTATCACAGCCTTTTATATCGGAAGTAGAGTTTGCTAGGAGAGTATCCATTTTCTTCCATTTTGTTGCAGGAAGTAAGTACCTAAAAGGTGGGTATTATTTATGCTCTCTTGTTTAGCGTTTAAGGAAGTTTGTAGCTAAATAGAAGCTTCATGGGGTGGGTAAAGTGTTCTTATTTGCTTTTCATTTTTAATATATTAGTGAGACTTTCATAGCATATATACTTATTGATCCCATTTCAGAATATATCATTTCAGGATTTTATTAAACTCAGTATTGTTCCAACTATTGTTAATCACATGTTTCAAGATTGAGCAATATATAATTTTCTCAATGTATTTTGTAATTTGAGTTGAGATAATCTGAAGGATGAAACAAGGTGTTTCTTTAAAAGCTAATATATGAATGTAGAAATATTAGACAGCAACAATAAACCAGGAGTGTTTAAACTGACAAAGCTAGGGAATTACTTGAGGTTGCTACTCCTCTGTCTTAATATATTATGGTTGTGTTACTGTAATTAGTGTCTTTATTGTATGTGCAGCAAAACTTGAAACCAGAGTGCATTGAATAGACCTTAAGAATATTAACGTAAAATTTCTTACCTTCTATTCTTATGTTCTGCAGAAGCACTCGTGTTTTAGATGCTTTCCTAACACAGAGGAAGATACGGTTGTCTTTCATTTGTCTTCGAGTAACAGTTTTACCCTGTGCTTGCTGTGTTCCAGTCTAAAAAGATAAAGACTGATGAAAGGTGGTAGAAGGATCAAAGTGATCCATGTGGTGGTAGGCCAGCATCCTGGCAGACATTTTGATAGATGGAGTAAAGGCCCTGAGATTGTCAGATTACACTTGCAGCCTGGGTCTTACTGTGCTAGCTCTGTGCCTAATTATAGAATCAGAAATGTAGGGTTGGAAGGGACCTTATTAGGTCATCTAGTCTAGTCCCCTGCACTGAGGTAGGACCAAGTATAATCTAGACCATCCTTGAGAACTGTTTGTTTAACTTGTTCTTAAAGACCCCAAATGATAAAGATTCTACAATCTCCCTAGGCAATTTCTTCTAGTGATTAACCACCTTGACAGTTAGGAAGTTTCTGCTGATGTCTAATGTAAATCTCCCTTGCTTTAAGTTAAGCCTATTACTTCTTGTCTGTCCTCAGTGGTTAAGGATGGCAGTTTATCACTCTCCTCTTTACAGAAATCTTTTAGGTACTTGAAGACTTACCCTGTCCGTCCTCAGTCTTCTCTTCTTTAGACAAAACAAACTGGTTTTTTTGCTCTTCACTCAGAGGCCTGGTTTTCTAGAGACTGTTAATAATTTCTGTTATTCTTTTCTGAACAATTTCTAGATTATTGCTGTCTTTTCTGCACTGTGGTGTCCAGAACTGATCACAGTGTTCCAGTTGAGGCCTTTATCGGTGCTGAGGAGAGAGGAAGAATTATTTTTCATGTCTTGCTGACAGCATTCCTAGTAATACATGACAGAATGTTTTCTTTTATTTGCAGCAGTATTAAATTGTTGACTCATACTTAGTTTGTAATCCACTATAAACCCCAGATCTTTATCTTTAGTTCTTCTTCCTGCACGGTCATTTCCCATTTTATAATTAAGTAATTGATTATTGCTTTGAAAGTGTAATACTTTGCATTTGTCCTTAGTGAATTTCATCCTCTTTATTTCAAAAGCCTTGCTAAGGTTGAGCTGTATTGGTTCTACTACTTCCCTTTTCCTGTCAAAGAATGTTAAGGTGGTTTCACATGATTTGTTTTTGAAAAAACAGTGGGGACCCATTAACAAGTGACCGGTTAGTGCGCGGATCTGGTTAACGTGTGCTCCGGTCATGTCCCCCAAAGCCAGCAAGTTCTTCATCGAGCAGTGTTCTTGACTGCTCCACCATAGGTCTTTGTGCGGCACCGCACCCCAGCCCGGAGATTTTTCAAGAGCAGTGGCTCCCTGAGTGTGGAGAGACGGAGACGGCAGAGAGAGGCTGGAGCACTTCCCGCCTTGCTGACGTCATCTGTGCTCTCTCCCCGCTGCCCTCCTCAGTTCCCTCATACTGCCTCCGACTCCAGACGGAGTCCGCGGTGGCTCCAGTCACTCTACCTGCAAACAAACAAACAAACAAACAAAAAAAAACAATCACGGAACAAACATTGATTCATGCAGCCAAGCTGCAAACCCCGCCGGGGTTTAAACGCTGAGCTTCTTGTAACGAAGCGATGCCTGCGTCCGACGGGCATCTAGCTTGTATGAAGTGCCTGGGAGAAGGTCATCTCTCCCAGAGATGTCAGCATTGTAAAAATCTAACAGCCAGGGCTCGCAAGGATAGGGAGCGAAAACTCAAGCTCCTACTACTGGAAAGGGCTCTCCGCCCCGCATCGGACCCAGGCGCCTCTCCTCAGTCTCCTGAGGGAGCACAAAAATGCCCGTCAACAACGTCCTCCCCGGTCCCCTCTAAGCGAGGGGGAACCTCTGATTCCGCAGCCGGGGAGCTGTTGAAGGGTCCTCTGCAAGGCATGGTAACCCTCAAAGACTCCCAGCCAGCGAAGTCAAAATCTGTTAAAACGAACCGCGCGCGCTCTGTCAAAGCTGCGCTGGTTCCAACGGCGCCGACAGCCTCTCCGGTGCGGACCCTGGCTCCTCAAGCGGCGGCACCGCTTCTACAACTGCCAAGCATGCCGACCACCCTCACAGCACCGGGCACGGCACTGTCAAACATGCCGCACTCGGTTCCTCATTTTCTCCCGGCACCAGCTCCCTTTCCCGCGCCGCTGCCGCTGCCAACAGCACAGCCAGATGCTGCAGCCAATGTTGGCAGTCAGCCGCAGCCTGGCCAACAAGTACATTCCAAGCACAAAAGTAAAACAAAACATATCGAGGCCAGGGAGGTCCTAAGTATTCACTCTGCCCCTGGGTCTCCTCTATTCCGGTCGGACACTTCCCAATCTAGTCCACCCTCAACTCCGGGCTCCTCCTGTCACTCGCCCTCTTCTGCCTCTTCTAGCCCTAGGTCACCAGAGCCGGCGGATCTGAAGATTCAACAGCCTCCGGCCAACCCTGCACCAGTTCTCACATGGCCATATCCATATTATTTCTATCCTCCTGTACCGTGGATGCCTCTTAATAGCTGGCCAAACAGCACTATCCCAACGCCTGCAATGTATCCTTATCTCCTGCCACAAACTACTCCAACCCCACAACAACATCAACCACAACCTGCGGGGTCCACAGCCCCTTCATCCTCGTCAGAGCACCCCGAGGATCCAGATGCCCTTACTTCTGACAATAAAACTGATGACTTGAGACAGTTCCGCGAGCTTTTCAAACGAGCCACAGAAGTTATGGACATTTCACTAGACTCCCATTCTGAGAGTCAACACAAGTTATATAAAATTCTGCAAACATCGGGACCTTCTAAACTGGCCCTCCCAACGGACACTGGTATCATGGAGCCCGCAACTATGCTCTGGCAAATGCCAGCATCCAACCCGCCCTCTAACAAGAGGCCAGACAAAAAGTACTTTATCTCTTCTGCGACCAACAAATTTCTCTTTTCACACCCCTCACCAAACTCCTTAGTGGTGGAGGCTGCCAACCAGTGAGGCAAACAATCCTATTCTAGATCTGCCCCCACGAGCAGGGACGACAAGAAACTTTGTATGCTTGGTAAGAAGGCCTGTACCTCCGTGGCCCTATAACTTCGAATAGCCAATTATATGGCACTACTTTCCAACTATGACCATCACCTATATGATAAACTTAAGGACTTCACAGATGACATCCCACATGACAAATGCGATCAGTTTCATTCATTAATTTCAGAAGGTTACCTGGTCGCAAGGACAGCCCTGCAAGCTTCCTTAGATGCAGCAGACGCTGCTGCCAGATCACTCGGTACAGCAGTCGTCATGCGGCAGGCCTCCTGGCTTCACTCGGTTGAGTTACCCAGGCAGCTGCAACACACAATTGAAGATCTTCCTTTTGAAAAAGACAATTTATTTGCCAAAAAAACAGACAAGATAATGCACGGATTAAAGAACTCCCGCGCCACATTGCGCACATTGGGTATTTACACCCATTTCCTTCCAAACAAACGCTTTCACAAAGCCCAAACATACAACTCCAGTCCCCAACAATACCAACCTAACCGTCGGTCCGAGACCTATAGATCGAAATCTTGTCAACCTCGCAGAAAACCAAACAACCAACCCATGCACACGTCTCAACCCCCAAAGTCGACTCAACACTTTTGACGTTCCCATCGAGAGAGCCACCAACCATGTTGTAACAGACCAACTCCAGGCACCACCTCATCATCTTATCTTTATGCTCAGATTATAACCCTTCGCCCAACAATGGCGCAGAATAACATCGGACAAATGGGTATTAGAAATTGTTCAATGGGGCTATTCCATACCGTTCACTGCACGCCCCAAATCCCAATACCTCTTCCCGTCCCTTTTCAGGGACCCCACCCACGTACAACTTCTTCAGGAAGAGGTCAGACACCTTCTCTACATCGGAGTGATCGAAGAAGTTCCCAATCATCAGCGGGGAAAGGGTTGTTACTCCCCATATTTTCTCACAAAGAAAAAAACGGGAGGCTGGAGACCAATCCTGGACCTTCGGCGCCTCAACCATTATATCCAAGTAAAAAAAATTCAAAATGTTGACTCTAAACACTGTCTTCCCGGCCCTACGCCGGGGGGACTGGTTGGCCTCTCTTGATCTCAAGGATGTGTATTTTCATGTCCCCATCATCCAGGCTCATCGACGTTTCCTACGTTTTACCCTTCTTTCCAAGCATTACCAATACAATGTCTTTCCTTTTGCCCTCTGCATGGCACCCAGAGTCTTCTCCAAGCTCATGGCACCCGTGGCTGCATTCCTCCGGAAACATCATATCAACATCTTTCCATACCTCGACGATTTTCTCCTAGTGGGCCCCTCACTCTCTCATGTGCAGCGAGCAGTTCGTCGTACTCAGGACTTGTTCCTCGCTCTAGGCCTAACCATAAACTACGCAAAGTCTATACTGAAACCCACACAAATCCTTCAGTTTATAGGGGCAAGCATACACTCCCCTCTAGGGAGGGCATTTCTTCCTCCTGACAGGTTCCACAAAATAACTCAATTAATTCATGTAATTCAAAACTCCAACTTCATTTCCGCTCGCACTTGCATGGCACTACTAGGGCACATGTCAGCAACCACCTACCTGGTCAAGTACGCGCGTCTTCGTATGCGTCCATTTCAGCTCTGGTTTCTGTCCTGGTGTCGCACGTTCAACCGATCCGTCAACAGAACCCTAACCATACCTCTACCCGTCAAACATACTCTGAACTGGTGGAAGGATCCAAACAACCTTTTGCGGGGCATCCCCTTTCTGCCGTCGCAATCATCTCTCACCATCACTACCGACGCCTCCCTCATGGGATGGGGAGCTTTTCTGCAACAGCACACGGTTCAGGGCCGCTGGTTGCCCACGGAAACCCATCTTCACATAAACATTCTCAAACTCAGAGCAGTCTTACACGCATGCCGACACTTTCTTCCCACCATTACAAACAAACATGTCAGAATCCGCACAGACAACAGGACGTCAATGTGCTATATCAACTGTCAGGGAGGAACCAGGTCTACCCGCCTTTGCCTGGAAGCACTGACACTTTGGGACTGGTGCATACAGCACAACATTCATCTCTCAGCAGAATACCTACCTGGCAAGAACAACATGTTAGCGGATTCCCTGAGCCGCTCATTCCCATCTCACCACGAATGGGAGATCCGCACCGACATCTTACACAACATTTTCTGACGATGGGGGTTTCCCGACATGGACCTCTTTGCCTCCGAAAGCAACAAGAAATGCAAACACTATTGCTCCCGCGATGGCATCGGTCAAGGATCCAGCGGTGATGCCTTCCTTCTACATTGGGGAAAGAACTTGCTCTACGCCTTCCCACCGATTCCAATGATCCCCAGAGCTCTCTGGAAAATCCAGGAGGACAAGGCAAGAGTACTAGTCATAGCACCAGCATGGTCTCACCAAATCTGGTTCAGTCTACTACAAACCATGTCTATAGTACCACCGATCTCCTTACCTCTCCTTCCGGACCTGTTGTCACAGAACGACGGAACACTCCTACACAACCATCTGGACAGGCTCCACCTGACAGCTTGGAACCTAGATGGTTCACGGGCATAGAATTACACTGTTCACAGGACATCCAACACATCCTACTAAATAGCAGAAAACCCACAACCAGAACCACTTACCTGCACAAATGGTGTCGGTTTTCCTCTTGGTGTGCGCAGCATTCCCTGGATCCCTTCACAGCTCCGCTGCCTGGAATTCTCGAATACCTCACTAACCTGAAACAAAACAATTTTTCAGTAAATTCCATATAGGTCCACCTTGCAGCAATCTCCACCTTCCACGAATCAGTTCATGAAAGTTCCACTTTCGCTCATCCGACGGTCAGACGTTTCAAGCAGGGTTTGCAGAACCTTTTTCCATACGTTCTTCCTCCAACTGCCCCATGGGACCTCACGAGTATTAAAGGCCTTGACAAGACCCCCCTTCAAACCAATTGCTTCTTCAACTCTCTTACATTTGTCACTCAAAGTAGCATTTCTAGTGGCAATCACATCGGCCCGTCATGTAGGGGAAATTGTGGCGCTTATGGCCTACCCACCCTACACCATCTTTTATAAGGATAAGGTTTCTTTATGACTCCACCCCAAATTTATCCCTAAAATCTCTTCCGCCTTTCACCTTAACCAAACGATCCACCTTCCGGTTTTCTGCCCGAAACCCCACGCCACACCACAGGACCGTTTACTACATACCCTCGATGTCCGTCGGGCCTTAGCCTTTTACTTAGAACGAACCAAAACGTTCCGGAAAACGCCTCAGCTCTTCGTGTCAATTGCTGACCGCTCAAAGGGCCAAGCCATTTCTAAACAATGAATCTCTCGTTGGATCGCTACATGTATACAGACCGCATACACAGCTTCACAGTTAGCTCCTCCACATAACATTCAATCTCACTCCACCAGATCCATGTCATCTTCCATTGCTTTCCTTACCCGACTACCTCTTCACGAGATATGTCAAGCCGCTACCTGGGCCTCATCTGAAACTTTCGCGAAACACTATGCACTAGACCGTCTCTCGGCAATGGATACGGCACTGGGACAAGCAGTTCTAAATGCGGCATGGGACTTATAGATCGAAGTACCCACCTCCAAGCACAACAACTGCTACACATTCACCTACAGTGGAGCAGTCAAGAACACTGCTCGATGAAGAAATGGAGGTTACTCACCTTTCGTGCAGTAGCTGAAGTTCTTCAAGATGCGTGTTCTTGACATGCTTCACGACCCACCCTCCTCCCCTCTACGTCGGAACAGGCCATACCAGGTCTCCGCGGTAGGAGGGAACTGAGGAGGGCAGCGGGGAGAGACCACAGATGACGTCAGCAAGGCGGGAAGTGCTCCAGCCTATCTCTGCCGTCTCCATCTCTCCCCACTCAGGGAGCCACTGCTCTTGAAAAATCTCAGGGCTGGGGTGCGGTGCCACACAAAGACCTACGGTGGAGCATGTCAAGAACATGCATCTCGAAGAACTTCGGCTACTGCACGAAAGGTGAGTAACCTCCATTTAGTGTGCGGGACTCAGTAATGCGCGCTGCCTACAAGCGGAAGTTGGCCGGGGCAGGAAACACATGTAGCGAGCCTTAGTAGTGCTGCCTTTTTCTTTTCATGAGCATTGTGGGAAAACGTGTAACGCTTGATGTCATTGTCACAGAACGTGGAACCAGCCTTAGTAGTGCTGCCTTTTGCTTTTCATGAGCCTTGGAATGCTTCCCCCCTAAAAAATAGGGTGTTTTTTCAGCGTTCCAGAATGCTTGAACCCCTGTAGGTAAAAAGCCATGCAAAATCATGTCTTTTTTTAAAATGCCTGCTGGATGGAGGATGTGAAAATAAAAAGGAGGACATGTCCTCCTTTTCCCCGACATCTGGTAACCCTAGCCACTGCTGGCAGTCTGAGGGCATCTGGATGCATCCCCAGCTGCTTCTGGACGAGCTGGGAAGCTTCCACCGTGGGGGCCATCCGGATCCGTTCCGTTGCGCGTGCCCTGCCCCCCCCACTGCCGCTTGGTGGGGGGGCGGAAGCTCCTCCGCTTGTCTGGTGGCAGATGGGGATGGACCTGGATCCCTGCAGCCTGCCAGTGGTGGCAGAAGATACGCGCCACCACTGGCAGGGCAGGGGAATCTTGATCTGTCCTCAGCTGCTGCGGGACAAGCAGAGGAGCTTCTGCCGCACTGGCAAGCTGGGGGGGGGGAGGGAGCAGATACAGATGGCCCCCGCAGCGGAAGCTTCCCAGCTGGTTCAGAAGCAGTTGGGGATGCATCCGGATCTGTGCTGCTACCTGCCAGCCCGAAGACTGTGTCTTCAGTCTGGCTAGGATCCCTGACTGCCGGCTCTGCACTGATTTGTGCGGTGGCGAGTGTTTTTTCTCTCTGTGTGTATGCGCAGAGCTTAGGGGGAACATTGGTCCCATTTACACGTGGTCCGCTTAACTCGCGGTCACCAGGGCTTGTCCCCTGACACCCGCACGTTAACGGGTCCCCGCTGTACGTGTTGACTTTTATCGCCTCATTTTCTAGTAGGAGGTTATAAATGGAATGGTTGATTATTTGCTCTGTTATCTTTCTGGGAATCTTAGTTAAGTCGACGGGTCTGTAATTCCCTGGGTTGTCTTTATTCTCCTTTTTATAGATAAGTACTATATTTGTTCTTTTTCCAGTCCTCTGGGATCTCTTCTATCCTCCATGAGTTCTCAAACATAAACTGTAATGGCTCAGAGAACTCGTTCACTAGTTCTTTAAGTGTTCTAGGATTTATTTCATCAGGCCCTGCAGACTTGAAGACATCTAGCTTGTCTAAGTAATTCTTAACTTGTTCTTTTCCTCTTCAGCTCCTATCCCATTTACATTAATGTTCACTGTTAGCCATTTAATCACTGCTAAATTTTTGCTGAAAACTGCAACGAAAAACGCATTTAACATTTTGACAATTTGCTGCATTTTTCTGTTGTCTTTCATTCCTCATTGAGCAACAGTACTCCCCTGTCCTTGGTCTTTCTCTTTCTTCTCCTATATTTGTAAAATGTTTTTGTGGTCCCCTTTTTGTACCTGGCTAGTTCAGTTCTATTTTTGGCCTTTGTAATTTTGTCCATAAAATGAGCATGTCAGGGTGGTGGTTGTGTTTTTTTTTTGTTTTGTTTTGTTTGTTTGTTTGTTTGTCCATCTTCGTTATTTTACCTAGTTTCCTCTTTTGTGTTTCAGATTGCTGTAGATCTTCTGGTTAAGCCAAGAGACTTTCTTATTGTACTTTCTATCTTGACTACGCATTGGGCGGGTTTATTCTTGCTCCCTTAATAATGTCTTTTTAAAAAACTGCTAGCTCTCCTGAGCTCTGTTTTTCCTTACAGTTGCTTCCCATGGTGAATAATCATACTTATGGCATAATCGGCATCATAGAAACTTAGTGGGATAATTCCAACAATTGAAATATTAATATAGAATAGTACAGCTTGTTCAGGAAGGACACTTCCAAGTCCTGTGTTTTGGATGGTTTTGTTGTTTGTTTATGAAAAGCCTTATCCATCTTTTCTTTCTTGGTAGGAAACCTACCATAACATCATCCCTGTTTTTTATTTCCTTTATCCTTGCCCAGAGACTTTCAACTAGATTGACTTTCACTTCTATTTCAATCTCAGTGGCAGCATATACAAGGCAACACCTCCTGCTTTTCTCCCTCAGCCCGTCCTTCATGAACAAGCTGTCCTCTTCTATACCAATGTTTCAATTGTGTGAATTATTCCACCAAGTTTCTGTGATGCCAGTTATGCCATAACTGAAACAAGAAAAGTCCTATGATACCTTAAAGTCTAACAGATTTCTTCAGGCATAAACTTGGGTGGGCTCAAACCCACTTTGTCAGATGCATGAATTGGAAACTACAGTTGAAAGGTTTATATCAGTGGTGGCCAAACTTATGGAACTCGAGGGCCACACAAGTTGATTATTAAACCTTCAGGAGCCACACTGAGGCATATAGCCATATACTTTTACCTACTAAATTGATTTGCTTATGTTCTTCCACGAGCCACACGTTTTCATTCAAGAGCCACATTTGGCTCCCGAGCTGCAGTTTGGCCAAGCCTGGTATATTTACACATGCCAGCATGGAGAAGTGTGAGCAAAGTCACTTCAGAGGGCAGATGGAGCCTATTCACCCTGGTTGATTAAAAGGAGAGAATGTGTGAACAGGGACAATTACTTTTTGTAATGTGCTAACTATTCCAGGCTCCTATTCAGACCCAGCCTGACTATGTCAGGCTTGCAAATCGGCTCCAGCCCTGCAGTTTCATGCTGAAGTTTGGTTTTGAATTTTTTTTGTTGAAGTGTGGCAACTTTCAAATCTGCTCTTGAGTTTCCATGGAGATTGAAGTGTTCTTCTACTGGTTTATGGATGTTGCATTTTTTGATGTAAGGATAAGAAGAGAGGCCAGCTACAACACACACTTTGCTTCTCTACAGAGGAAAAAGCACATTAAGCTATCTAAGCTCCTGTATGCCACGAGGGACCAGAACTGTGATACCCTTGACTCACGCAACAATATTGTAAAATTATTCAACTATACACTCAACATAGCAGAGGAGCCTGTCTTCTTTCACGAACTCTTTTTCTGCCCCACTACCCCCACACGTATGCTACAGTTCTGCAGTGACCTGGAAGCCTACTTTCGCCATCTTCAACTCAAGGAATTTTTCCACCGCACCACTGAACAACCAACTAACCCACAGATACCTTCCTTCCAACGCAAGAAGAATTCTGCATGGACTCCTCCTGACAGCCAAAACAACAGACTAGACTTTTACACAGAGTTGTTCTGCCGATGCAGACAAGCTGAAATTGTGGACAGGCAGCATCACTTGCCCCATAACTTCAGCCGTGCAGAAGGTAATGCCATCCACAACCTCATAAACAACTCTGACATTATAATCAAAGAGGCTGACAAAGGAAGTGCTGTAGTCATTATGAATAGGTCAGATTATGAATGGAAAGCAGTCAAACAACTCTCTAACACTACATTCAACAAGCTACTACCCTCTGACCCCGTTGAGGAATACCAAAGGAAACTACAGCATCTACTCAAGAAACTCCCTGAGGAAGCACAGGAACATATCTACACAGACATATACCAAGAACCCGACCAGGGGTATTTTATCTACTACCTAAGATTCACAACGCCAGGAATCCCCATCATCTCACTCATGGACACTCTGATAGCAAGCCATGGTCCTATCTTGTCGTAGAACCTATGAATCTACACACCAGATGCTGATGTTACAAAGCAGGGAGGGGGAAAAAAACCCACAAATATCAAACCTGTATCTTGCCTTGTGTACGTTAGGTAATCCATTTGATGATATTACCCTTTAAAATGTTATTCACTACAAATGCAATGATCATCTTAATCATAACAATTTATTTCTGGTACTGTCCATAGTATGCCAAATGCTTTAAGGTTTAGAACAGGGGTCTCAAACTCAAATCACCACGAGGGCCGCATGAGGACTAGTACATTAGCTGGAGGGCTGCACCACTAAAACCTTTTCATACAACAATATTGCAAATATCAGTAAAAATAGTGTCGTTGCGGGCCGCAGGAAATAGCTTTAGGGGCTGCATGCGGCCCACGGGCTGTGTGTTTTGAGACCCCTGGTTTAGAAAATATGAGGAAAGAATGAAAAAGGTGGGTTTGCTTAATTTGAGGGGATGAGGCTGGGAGGGGGCATGAAAATGGTTTTCAAATACAAAAAAGATGTTTATAAATAGGCATGTGATCTTACCTACTTAGAAGAGGAGAAGTAATAGGCTTAAATTGTAAAAAGGGAGCTTAAGGTTAGACATTTGGAAAACCTTCTGAAACTGTTAGAGGAGTTAAGCACTGCAAGAAATTACTGAGAGGTTATGGAATCTCCATCACTACAGGTCTCTAAGAACATTTTTGACAGAATTCTCAGGGATGGATCTAGATAATAGAGTCCAGACTCAATGTAGGGGACTGGACTGTTTGACCTGTCAAAGTCCCTTCCAGTCCTACATATCTATGATTTGGTGGCAAGCTGAGGAGAGGGCTGTGGAGTAGGGCAGGACTCTGAGCTCCAGAATGGCCCTTCACAAGGCATAGGAGGAGGGATGCAGGGGTCCCTGAGGGGTGCAGGATGTTGTGTTGTGAAGAGCCAGCCTGGTAGTCCCCTTGCCCCCCCAGCCCTCTACAAGGTCGGGGGGAGGTAGCTCCCTGTCAGAACCAGCACCAGGCTGGAGTAGAGGTGAGTAAGTGTTGCGGTGGAATGAGACGCCGAGCCAGGATGGGTGACCCTTCACCGGTGACAAAGGAGATGCACTCAAGTTGGGTTCAGCTGTTTTTCTTTGACACTTCCACACAGGTACAAATCCCTCTCCCTTCCCATACAGGTACAGTTCTCTCTCCCTGGGGCAGCAGGAACGCGAGGGAGACTTGGATCCCTCCTGCCCTGTGTGGGTTGTTGGGGGTGGGAGAGAGCGTGAGGCCCCCAGGTGCTAGACACCCTTGGTATGCCACTGCTATGATTCTGTAGAGTCAAAAAGTAAAGCCTCCCCTTCCCTCTGCCTTTCCAGCAGGGTCCCCACATGGTGGGGTGAAGGGTACAATTTGTCAGGGCCCCAGCACAGGCTGCATCTCTATTACTAGGGGCCTGTGTTACAAGTTTGAATTGGGGCTGAGAATATTATGCTTGCGCCCTGATTTTCAGACATACATATTGTACATTTTTACAAATAATGTGGGGAGTATGATGGATGTTCCTGACCAGTATACAATTTAAAATACTTTGTAGGTGGCTCCTTAGCAACTCTTGCCCATTTTCTCCCATCCCTGTTATCTTCTAAAAGCCACACCATGTGACACAAAATAAGATGTTTTTCTTTTTTCCCTTTTGCTTCTTTAGACTTTTGTCCCTTCCCTCATTTTGCTTTCTTTTCCCCACTGCCCAACTTTGTGCTTTTCCCATACTTTTAAATTTCTTCTGCCTATCTTTCTTGTCATTCCTTCCTAATGCTGCTTCCCTTTACCTTCTCTATTTTCTGTCACAGTGAAATATTACTGATGTAGGCCCACACTGGTGGGTCAAGTCCATTTCCTCTGATCAGCCTTGATCCTTCAGCATTTAAGAGGTCGTCAGAGAGCATGGACTGAAGCTAAGTGCTAATTAGAGGGAATGAATTTGCCTTGTAATTTGTGGGTAAAATCCTAACATGTTCTTTCCAGCTTCTTAACATCCATCATATATACCTTCTGAATTTTTTGAATAATTTGTTCTATTGAGTGACTGCAAAATTACTTATCATTTTTGCACACTCATTTCAGAACATTTGCCATTTGTTAGTCTGTGTTTTTAATTGTTTATTCATACTGAAATCTCAAAAATAGCTTCTTATCTTTAGATGTCAGGATCAGTTTTGTAACCTGTGCCCACTCAGCAGTAAAATTGTTTCTGCTATCTGCCTTGTAAATCATAAACCTCACTGGGCCTCTGTAGTGTGTGTAAGACCACTTAGTCTTCATGCTAGCAGTCTCTTCAGAACAAATTTACTAGTTGCCTTGCACCATTATTTTGCCCTTCTTGAGAAAGAAGTAGAGAGATTTATTTATTTATTCTGAAAGCTCACCAAAAGAAAATTCATTGGCCACAAATAGCAAAGGTTGATACACTTCTGCTAGGTATCCAAGGGAGGTTTGCACCGGTATCTTTATGCTTTCAAACTGCATCTTTTCACGTCTTGAGTCCTCTGATATTTTTACAGTAGCTCATACTGATTCCTGTTTGACATCTTTGTATGCTCTTTGGTTGGATGAGGCAAAAACCTTCCCCTCCCCGCAAAAAATCCATTCCCCCTGCTCCTCTAAGATTAGCACACTGTTTTAGACAGTAAACTGGCTCTGTTGTCAAAAATAGGCTGTCAAAGTGTCACTGAATCCTTTCAGCTTCATAATCCTTTACTGAGGTGCAGCGCCAACAAGAAGCAAAAGCTCTTGGAAGAAAGTGAATAAACAGTTATGTTTTCATTCCCAGGTAATGTTACATGCGACTTTTATATTATATCTATCCACACCACTCTTGACAATCTTACTGCTAGCCTGGAATGCTTGATTGCCTATTAATTGTTTGTGCTACTCGAATTATAGTGATCAGATTATCACCATCCTTCATTATAAAAACTTAACCACAAATTACTAGTTACTGTTGTATGATATGGCTTCAAAAGGTCATGTTGTATCATTAAACAGTGCCAATTTCACTTCAGATGTTTCATGTGATGATATTGTTGGTTTCAATGGTTGGCTTAATATGTCCTTTGAAAACTCTTGTAGTAGTTGAAAAACATTTGTCAGTAGCTTAAATCCGGTAAATCTGAAACTAAGCTGTCAGTGTCCTCTGAGTGATAGGGGTGTTTGCATTATGATATTTTCTTCTATTACAGTAGCTTACAGAGTACTGGGTGGTGTGCAGACATAGACAGGATCCTGCACTGAAAGGTGCATAAAAAGGGAAAGAGGGGACTGTCAAATATTTAAAGTTTTGTGTTTATTTTTTTCTCCATACACATACATTTTCTGTTTTAAGTTTTGTAATTCTCCACTTGTCCCACAACCTATTCAATAATATTTCTGCCTGGTTTCTTGTAAACTTCATAAGCAGAAATGATTCATAGGGGGAGGAGAGCGTAGCCCATCAATCTGTATTGACAAATGCCATTAAAACCTTTTTTGTGTCTTTACTGATACTGTATATGTAGTTGGTTAGTGTTATCCATTGTAGGAAGAACATTTTGACTAAATCCATTACCAGCCAAATTGTCTGCCATTATGCCAGCATGTATCTTTCATGTTAATGTGGGTTGCCCTTCAATGGAGAATGTTTTATCAGTTTACTGAAATGGTACTGTCCTTTACAAACAACACTTTCTGGCCATCAATGACTGTCTGTTATGTGCAGTTTTCATACAGTATCCCAGCAATTCTTGTCTCAGTTGCTAATTGTATCTTAACTATAGAATCCCACTAGATATTTTATGGGTATTCAAATTTTTATTTTAATAAGGGGTGTTTGTTTTAAGGAATTTTTCCATGACCATACAGGCCATAACTTGGATGCAGGTTTAGGGTAGTCATCTTCAGGGTGTTATGTTATTATATCACTTTTGGTCTTTGGATTTTAATCAGGGTCCACATTTTGGACATTAAAAGGTAGACACAAAATTCCATTCTTAGGCACTCCAATAAAAGTAGTTTGATTTTTCTGGTGTGGTGAACGAATACAACTCTCTTTGATTTCAGTGGAAGCATAGGATTGTGATGATCTGAGATTCTCAGATCATCACATCCTTTTATTTAGGTTCTCCCTGCCTAAATTTTAAGGTTCATTTTCTGCTATTGTTCCTTTTACTCTTAGACTTTGAAGTGCAAATGTATGTGCTATTTGCCTAACTTGAGCTTCTTGTTTAACGTGATTTCCTTCATCTGCCTGCATAGATATCACTGTTCAGTTCTCTAATGAATGTGTCAATTCTATGTGATATTGTATCTCTTTTTTTCATTTACAGTGTATACAATCCAAGGTTCTTAATCATTTGGAAAGTACTGAATTCCCTTTGCTAGCCACTTACTCATGGCAAAACTCAAATTGGATCTAGATCTCTGATGTACACTTCAGTCATCCCTCGTGTCCATAGTTCACCATAGGATTTCTGACGGGTCTTATGTATTTTCTACATGTATCAGCTGTGGTCAACCTAATGGATTTCAGTTGACCTTAATGGGGCAGTATTGGTGTAAGTCATTTGAGTTATCTTGAAAAGTACGCTAATTATGCCTATCATCATTGTCAATGTCTATAAACATGAGGAGTTCTACGGTGTGTTTAGATACAGGAGCAGTTTCTTTTTTTAAAAAAAAATGGCAGACTTGCAGTTTTATGGAGACTACTGATTACATTTGGTTATGTGTCACCTGGATCTTAGTGTGAAACTTCAGGGAGCTTGTTGAGTAGGCTTGATGTCATCTTGATAGAGGTGCATGATTTTGCGTATTGGTAGCCAAAGACATAGACCATGTGTCTCATATATGAGTTCTATAGGTACACTTTTCTGTTGAGAACACCAAAACAGGCTTAACCTTAGCAAATGTGTCTGTGGTTAAGACAACGTTCATTGTGTAATGCAGTGTCCCCCATGCTATGGTGCTCTATGTAGTTGTTTGAAAATAAATAGTGTAAAGATGCATACATTCCATTGCTGGATAAACAAGTTTATGGTGGTTTTGAATTAGTAGGAATTTGGAGCTTAAGAGTGATGTGGATCCACCCCAGGCCCTTCACATGGGCATTCCATTACTGAAATGGTCAAATGTTTCCAGGGTTTATCCCTGCCTATCCAGGATTCTGCACTGAGTTTTCTCAAGGTGGGGAGATGAGGAGGAGAGTTGGGAACTGAACTAAGGAATGTCCATCAGTTCAGTGGAACATTGGTATAAACTGAATGCATCCTGAATTGTTGACCATCCTTTCTTCTTTCAGATTGAATGAGCTGGGAAAATATCTGTAAGAGGAGTATTGTCCTCTCCTCAAACCTTCTTCTTTTTGTATTTCAGTAGTAGGCTACTAGATTTCCAGTACTAAATTAGCTTCTTGAGACTTCAGATTTAGCACAAAATCTATCATAAAACTAAATACTGCATGTCACTTAGCTATCAATATAAACTAATATAGCTACTTTTCACTTAACTGTTGATGAATACTAAGTTTATATCAATGTGAATATATAAATTGACCTTCATTTTGCACTGTAGTGTGTGTAGCAATCCAAGATATCATCAATACATAGTAAATAAACTTCATACTATATGCAAATGAATGTGAACAGAGTTGTGAAGCCTTGATTGTTTTCAGATGATCGCTCTCTTCACCAAACAATTAAGTGTGTGTAGTGCAGTTTGAACAACTAGCAGTTACACTGCAGTAGGACAGCTGATGGCTTGGTTCTGTATATAGCTAGCTTACATTGCAGTCTTCATTGTTGAGTTTGCTAGTTGGTTGTTTCTCATTCTAACTGCTATGAGGAAAAAAAATTGTTACTCTATTTTGCAAACTGTTTTATAGTGTTCACCAAACATCACTGAGGATTTCTCACGCAACATGTCTAAAATTATTCAGGATATTCATTGAAATGAATTCATTGGTGAAGAGGTAAAACAGAACATTAATGATTTGTTCCTAGTTCATCAAAATGTAGACACACAAATTCCATGTTTGAAGCCTGTATGCAGATTTTCAATATCATTCTGTTGCTCTTGGCTAGCCATTGACATCCCAAAAATGACAAAGATCAATTGGTGTTTATGCCACAAACAATTAAGAGCTTATCTTGTTAAGAAAGTCATAGCTTGTTTTTATGCCAACACCATTGTCTTTCAATGCAGCAAATATTAAACAATTTAAAGAAATAATTGGAGCATTTGCCCTGACTGTACTCCTCTAGATGATTGACTTGATGCCACAAAGTGAAGCAGTAGAACGGAAAAAACTAGAAGAATCAACATTGATGTTAAAGTAAAATGTTCAAGCATAAAACCTGACCCAATAATAACAGCAAGTATTCATAAATAAAAATTGTCTTTTCTGCTGAGTGCCTTTGGTTCTGTCTGAAATGGAATTGTCCAGTTTGCTGGAAGATGCTGTTCAACAATGCAGAGAAAAATGGCATACTTATTGTCTCAAGCAATCAATAACAAAAGGAAAGGAGGAGAAATTTGGAGGTGAAATAATCCCAGACTTCTCTAGATGTTCACTACACTCTTAAGCCACTTTGAAAAGGAAGTATAGTCCTAAAACTTATTGTGGAATTACAGAAAATCTACCATACAGATGGTAGGGTTGATTGAAAGAGATGGATTGATGCCATTGTTTCCCTGGGATGCTCAGTGGAACTTCCAAGATGATTTTGGATCTGTGTTTGTGTACACCTAAAATAAAGCACCAGTTTACAGAAGGGGCCTACAGAGAGCCACTCAATTTACCAAAGTAATTTATATAGATATCTGAGGGACCTTTCGGATTATAAATGGCTGCTATTCCTTTCTAAATGACAAACTTGATTTGATATGATTAATAACGTCGAAATGGAATCACTCACACAAGAATATCAAAAAATGGTTCAAAAGTTATGAAAGCTAATCGTTACTTAGTCTACACAACTAAATATGATGGTCATTGGATGAGCCCAGAGGAAACAAATTTGAATGAAATAATCCTGAATTTGTTCTTTGTCTTCTAGAATTTAAAATATGCAGGTATAGATTTCTATCACAAATCTGTTTACAAAAGAGGTTGTGCCACTGTCTATGCTATTAAAATGGTGGAAGATCGAAGAAGTAAAATCACAGAAGATGTGAGGGCAGTGGAATTCAGAATTTTAAAAGATATTCATTCCTGTCGCATCAGTTTATCAGTTTTTTTTCCCAGCACATTTAGATTAATTTAGTCAAAACTTAAAGTCTCTGTATGGCTAAAATGTAGTCGTGTCCAAAGTCAGATACAAAAGTGTTGTGGGCGTAACTGGTATTATGTTGTAGGTTTTTACTTACAGAATTTGGAAACCTTTCATTTTGAATGAAAGGTGTCTATATGTGAGGAATAAATGTGTCTGAAGAGAATCAGATATAGTATGTTTATTTTATAAAGACTTCCTGATTTTTTCAGAAGAAAATTAACTGCCTTTTTTCTGCATAGAATTGGAATAGCCACTCTTAAAAATGACCCACTTACTGTTCCTGTGTAATAACCCTAAAGGAAGCAACAAGAATATTATTAACAGTCTTTGTTCATATAGTATTGAATGCCTAGAAAACTGCATGGGAGCCATTTGAGAATGTTTGTTGCCTTATGTGGTGAATAAAAATTTAGAATCCTGTATGCTGTATAAACTAAAATTGCAGGATTTTGGTAATCTATAATTTGTGCATAGTACCTTTTATATACTAGATCACCAACTGTATTTGCAGTACGGGACAGTAAAACACATCTAGCTATTGTTGCAGTGAATTCAGAGGATTTAATGGCCAACGGTTATAATTTTGTTTCCGTCAGTCTCTTGTTTTTCTCTAAGGTAGTTTTGTTCAATGTTGCATTGCTACAGTTAATCTGTTTGACCTTACATTTACACTCAGCTTTAGTTTTAATATTACATATTTATGAAGTATTAATGTTTTTATTAAATCTTTACAACAGCTAGGTATATTGATTGTTACAGATAGCCCATAAAATGAAAACTGGAATTAAGCTAATACTTCTTCTTGGAGCACGTTAGGAATTAGAGTGGTTTACTGCTGTACCAGAGATGATGTTGCCATGGAGAGAGCTTCTGTTTCCATGACATTTGCTTGCATATTTTCTTAGGCCTTCAACTAAAGGGTTTTGTCCTTTGTCAGATTTGGTGAGTGTCATTCCACTTCTCAAAGCCAGTTTGTGTGTGTTGGTTTCTCATCACAAAAATATATTAACTTCTCAGGATATTGTTGTTTTTGCCAAAGGAAAGGAAAGATGCTTTTAAACTTCTGGCATTCGGAAGACCAGGTGTTTATTATGTATTTTTTAATTGGGCTAGATTTTCAAGCTTGGCTTTTACTAAATAATTGTGCTGCTCTGATTTATATTTTTGTTTAAAAAAAAAAAAAACAAAAAACCACCTCAGTGGCTGATGAAGCCACATCTAACTTGTTCTAAGGAGAATTGCCATCAGTTTTATAGCTAAATAGCATTACTACTGTGAAGCTGGTTTCTATTAAGTGGAACTTTGGAGAGTGGCAGGACCTTAAATGAAGATGTTAGTAAATTATCATTAAAGAATTATTTGATGACTAGGATATAAAACTTTGGTTTATTTTTTTTAACTAAATGAAGCATAATGTTGTTTTTTAGATGTTGTGTTTTGTATCCGTAAAGGTAACATTTTGTTCTACTAACAGTTATTTTCTCCACACATACTAACTGCAACAAATGTACTTGCAGTCTACTAGCAGTGGTGGCAACTCTTCTATACTGAAGAACATTCTAATTTCACTCACGGATATATTTGTAATAGCTTTTCTTACATTGCACATATTGTATGTCATGTTTTTCAGCTATTATTGGTGTCCTTGCTTAGCTGTACACAAAAATAAAAGACCTCTCTTTCATCCTTGTGGATCTGCTCCACTTGTCCATATACATCTCTATTTCCTGTTTCCTAGAAGTGAAAATTAGTCATAGATTTCTCCAGTGCTTCCCCAGCTATAAACATTCCAGTTTCTTCCACTTGAAGAGAGGGATTGGGATGTGAAAGTCAAGGAAAGGATTTGCTGGATAGAGCTCAGGGGGAACACAAACCACATTCTGGAGACCACATGGCAGCCTAAACTTCCCTTCTTTAACCTAAAACGGTTCCAGATCCTACTGGTTTGATTTCACTGGGTCACTGAAGCATCAACAACTCTTTGCTGCATTTAAGTGAATGGATGTTTGCTCCTCTCTCTCCATCTGTCAGATCATCATATGGTGTGATTTCTATACTCTCAACATTGCACCAGATGTCACAGTTACAAAGGCATGCCTCTTGTGCAGATATTTTTTTCCTCACCCCACAGTAGTTTTTCCATTGGCCAAGAAGAGGGAGATTTATTTCTCTCCTACCTTCTTCAGTGCTGAACCTCATGATGGTGGTACTTCCATAACTCACACTGAGAATCAGCCTAAAATGGTGACGCATGTGCTTTTTCTTCCCTTTCACTAAGAGTTTTACAGACCAGATAGAAGAATAGATTTGTACAGCAAAACGAACTGTTTCTCATGTTTATTGTAGGGCTCTCTTACCATCTTTTCTATGGTGAAGTGAATCCATCTGGTGGATACATGGCCTGCCCCAGGTAGATTTCATTTAAGTCCAGGTGGCTTAACTTTTGTAAATTAATAAAGTCGTACTCCTTTTTAGCCCCAATTTCCGTCCACTACTTTATCCCCAAAATCTTAGGCCCATCTCCAGCAGAGAACTGTTACAGAATAGGTCTTTTAAATGCCTTCTTCTAAGACCTCTCATTGAAGTTGAAATAGGAACAGAGACAATTGGGATGCAGAAAAATAATTAGAGCATGTATCATCCACAGAATTTAAGATTATTTGGATAGCTTTGACTACCTTAGTGTTAGAAGCCACTGTAGATTAAATCCAAGACCATACTTTTGGAACAAGCAACTTTCATTACGTTTCCTTTGTATGATGCCTTTATCAACACTGCTTATCAACGTTAGGTGCTGACTGGCTAGGCTCAGAGGCTGTAAGGTGCAATACCTGGAAGAGAAAGATCAAATACTTTAATTTTTCAGAATGAATTCCTCTGAGGTAATCCCAAAATTGAGGTCAGCATTAGGCTTCATGATCTTAAGTATACATCTACTTAACAGTTACATGACATGGATGTGCCCTTTGGAAGACAATGTGAGATTGCCATGTCTAAAATGCACATTAGCACCTATTTTTCCAAATAAAGTTATGCCAGTCTTACCAACTGGCATGAGATATCTTACGACAAAATATTATATGACGATTACAAGAGGAGTTTTATTCAATGATTTCCTTCAAATGGGGTTCATATAGTCAGAAGCCTGGGGGGGGTCCTGTTTTTACGAATGAACAGCAGCTTTCTCAGCAATGAGGTATAGCAGCAATCCAATGGTTCTGGTAAACAGATATTGCTTTTAATTCATCATAATATACATCACTTTTAAATATACAAAAACCTGCTGGGTTTGTTAGTGGCAAGAGATGCACTTAATGGAGCATATACATGATCTGAAGGATTCATATGACATTTTGAAAGGGAAGTCCTAGGTACAAACAGGGCCCCTCTCTTTCAGTTAGTCTAATTTCTGGGTGTTGTGGTTTGGACAAAAACATAGGTACACAAATGGGATTTTTACGTTGATCAAAGGACATCTGGCTAGGCCTAAAGTCTGAAAATAAGGTGTGTTCAAGGAGCACTTATATAATGAGCTAGTGCAAGTTGATCTTCGGCAGGTCAGTTCTAGACTGACTGACTATGGAGACCGTATGAGGCTTCCTGCTTTGTTTAAAAAAAAAAAAAATTAACTGTAATAACACCAAACATTTGCGCAAAATTCAAATGTGAAATATATAAAAAAAACCCTAGTAAATACACAGATGAAAAAGCAGGAAATGAAATGCAAGAAGGCATGGATACTAAGTTGCTGTTTTCACTCCACTCCTCCCATTGATAGCTCTGATGCTAGCAGAGCTATATTCTCAGCCCAGTGCTACTACATTACATAATATCTAGGCGTGGCACTGGTTTCACCCATGTGTGGTGGGGATGGGCATGGTTGGTTGAGTTGGGATTGTGTACAGTGATTGGGGAAACAACCAAATGGCGAATGATTTGATTCCCCTACCAGAGCATGTGGAAATCTTAGTCAGATCACCAAGTGTGGAAGGCATGTCAGAAAGACACTGCCAGGCTAGGCTCTGGGAGAGTGACTGAGGAATTGACTCCTCTGCAATCCCCTGGAAGGTTACACAGCCAAAGCCTCCTTCAGGAGGTGACCGATGCTAGTATGGGCTTTTGCTGCAGTGTTCAGGAGCTAGAACCCCACTCATGCTCGTTCTAGCTTACAGCAAACAGCAAGTATTTTGAAGTTCCACTGGAACAGTGGTTCTCAATCTTTTGCGGGTTGCAACAAACTTGGGGGCATGTCGCAACCTTATAGGACATAGAAGCCTACCCACCCTAGGTTGAATCCAGCCATCACCCCAGCAGTCCACAGGACACTTACTATGTTCTGATGCAGTAGCGTGTCCTGACACAGTGGTTGAAATCTACTGCCCTGGGAAGTAGTGAAGTGCCTTCGACAGCTTGCCCATCAGAGCAATCTCTTTCTTCTCCTCGCAAGTCTTATATTGTTCCATTGGAGCCATGTACCTTGCAACCACCATACATTTTCTAAAATATTTGTTCATTGTAGTGGAAGTTGTTTTTTTTTTTCATATTGCTCTCTAAATGCATCACCTTATTACTTATGAAGCAATATGAGTGGAAAACATGTTACTTACCTCTCTTCCATCTAATCCTTCCTTTCCCCCTAGAAAAACTGTTAGCTTTTCACCTAGTGAACATTGGTTTATTCTTGTGGAATTAAGTATAGCTTTTTGCAATTTTAATCTAGATATCTGTTTGTGAATTTAATGCAATTAAAACTCATCATTTTATAATTATACATTAAAATATGTAGCTTGAAAGGATGTTTTTGTTCCTTGTTTAAAACACATCAAGATTCTGTATTTTAAGTTTGTTTCATAAATATTTAGTTCATGGAGGCTCATAGACCTGTAAAATGTAACAAACTAACTCTTAAGAACAATTTTCTCTAACATGCATTTGGCAACAAGTAGGAAATGGCTATGCTAAGCATCATCTTTCATGCATATCTGTTGAGCTTATGGGCTTTTTGGTCTTGGAATTAAAGAGAAAAAATACCCTGCACCTGAGACCAGCATGCTGTAATTTCTTGGTCTAAACTTAAGCACTTTCTCCTTATGTTTCAGTTACCTTAAAGGTATACCCCAGTGCATATGTTTACACTGCCAATCACAACACCCAGCTTTTTAGAGAGAGCTTTGTTTATTCTGGGAATTCAGATCTTTCTTTAGAAATTTATTTGGCAGACAGAGAGCTCCTCAGTGCACAGCTACAGAGCAGCCTCATCTTGCAGCTGCATCACAAGCTTTGTACACTTTAATCCCTGAATTTGTCTCATTCACTCTGCCTCCATCCTATTCTTAAAGAAGCAGCTCTCATTCCTCTTACCTAATCTGTCACCATGAACAAAAATATGTAGAATAAGCAATAGTCAATGTCACTACCAAATATAAGCAATATAAATATCTTTCTAAAAGATTTATTTTAGGAACCTCACATTTTCCCAGTTAAATTAATGTTCCAACATCCACTAACTACTGTATTATATTTCTGCCCGCCCCCCGCCCCCAATACACAGCTAAGCCTGGTGGTTGGAATGGTCACTAAATTGTAGACTTGAAAATATTGGCTGTCCCGTAAAATCATAAGTCAGTATCTCCTTTGGCTGTCATATTTTAGATATTGTCTTTGAGGTTAGTGGTGCCTCCTCTTATATTGACATGTTCTCGTCTCTGGTTGATTCTGGCTGAACTGTCTTTTCTTAAAGATGTTCTGAGACAGAAGCATGTAGCTCAAGGTCAGTGGGCCTCTGGCAGTGGTGGTGCACAACTGCAGCTTTTAATAGACTTTCTTGCTTCAGGATTCAGTTGTGTACCTGCTACTCAGTGCAAGGTGTCTTTTCTTTTACAAAGAGAATAGGAAGCTGTGTCAGCTGATGAAACCAACTCATAGGTTTTTAAGGCCAGAAGGGACATCATAATCATCTAGTCTGACCTCCTGCACATTGTAGGCTACAGAATCTCACCCACCCACTCCTTAATAGACCCTTAACCTCTGCCTGAGTTATTGAAATCCATAAACCATGGTTTAAAGACTTCAGGTTACAGAATCCACCATTTACTCTAGTTTAAACCTACAGGTGACCTGTGCCCCCTGCTGTAGAGGAAAATAAAGTACCTCCATTTCTGCCTCTGGCTGGATCTCTGCCAGTCTACAGAGAGAATTCCTTCCTGACTCCAAATATTGCATTCAGTTGGCGAGTTCAGTTAATTTTAGCAAGACTCACCAGCCAGACACCTGGAAAGGAATTCTCTAGTCTGTAGTAACTTTCAGTCCTTTCCATCTAGTGTCCCATAATCGGTCATTGAGAATACTTGCTACTAGTAGTCACAGATCAGTATGTACCAGTTCATTGTATCTTCCTCCCGTAAACTTATCAAGCTCACAGGCGTAACAGGACTCGGGCTGCAGACTATGGCTCAGGTCCTAAGATTTGATGGGTTTGGTAGGCACAATACCAGGAGACAAGGTAAAAGGTATAAACAAAATAGTTTATTAAACAAATAAGAAAGAAGAGAAATAGGAAAGCACCAGTGCATATGCTCCTTAAACAGATGGGAACCCAAGTGAAACAACTGTAGGCGCAGAGCATTGGGAGCAATGACTCAGTTGGTGAACACAGCAGTTGCCCTGATGATGAAGTTCCAAAGAAGAGGGGCCCAAGCACTAGCTTTCATACAACATTTTGTACTAAGGGTGAAAATAGTATGCACATCTGGTTATTTTCCACACTTATTTACCTCATTCCTTTGCCCCAGTCTTGTCTTGTTATTTTATAGAGCTTGCAAGTTACATCTGCTACTTGGTGGAAGCAAGGTATGACCCTGATTAAAATTGATGGTAGCAGCTTGGCTCGTGGTTAACTGTTGGTCAGGGCTAATTAATGGCAACACCATCTACTAAAAGCTCCTTGTGTAACGGATTCTTGTGTTGGGCCCTACAGATGGTTAAAACCTTCATCTGATTTCAAGCCTAAACCTGTTGATGGAACGTTTATATCCATTTGTTCTTTTGTTAACACTGATTCTTAGATTTAATTAACTTCTTTTCCTCACCAGTATTTTTCCATCTGATGTATTTGTAGAGAGCAATCATTTATTCACTCAGTCTTCAAGATCTTTGGGTCTCTTCTTGTAATGTAGGTTCTCCATTCCTCTTATCATCCTAGTAACCCATCTCTGTACCTGTTCTACTTTGAATTCATCTTTCGTGAATGTGGGAGATGATAATTATTATTTATGTGGCCAAGTTCCAAAGGAGTAGTTCTATTAGTCTAGTTCAGCAAAACAAGCAAGGAGTCCTGTGGCATCTAGGGACTTACACATTTCTTAGTCTTTAAGTGCCATAGGACTCCTTGCTTATATGGTTATAGAAACTTTACTGTTTTTAATTTCTTTTGCAAGGTCCAACTCTGCTTGGCTTCTGGCATTTCTCACTTTTTCCCCTACACTTTCTGACTTCCAAGAAAATAGCTTTTCTTCCCTATCCATCCCATTTTCTGTTTCTTTGAGGGTTTTTTGGCTTTTTCTTAGTAATCTGCTTGAGGTGCTGGCTCATCAAAGTTAGTCCACCACCCTTCCCTATAAATTTTTCTGCCTTGTTTGGGCTGCAGTCTTTGATAGTTTCTGTAAACTTTAACTTAAAGTGATTCAAGCTGCTTCTACATTCAGATCCTTGAGCTCTTTGAGGAGCGTCCCTATGGGTGCTCCACTGTAGGTGTCCGAACACCCTGCACGCAAATTTGGAGATTTTTGGTAGCAGTGCCTGGTTGAGTTGCACATATGCTGTCACCGTCTTGCTCTGTGCTCAGCAGTTAAACAATGCTGTGCGACCAACTGTCTTTCAGTTCCCTCTCTACTGCCTAGGACTTGAGATGGAGCCTTCATCAGTGCCTCCCCTTCGCTTTTCCATTAGGCATAGAAGTTTAACCTTCTTCAGACCCCAAACAGGGATCTCTGCCTACCCATTGGTTATGATCAACAGCCTTTGACGCTTGACTGACTGCAAGGTCTGATGTCGGAGTTTGGGGGAGGAAGAAAAAAAACACAACAACCCCACACACAAACCACTAAAAAGCTTCCTGCAGGCTCTCTACAGTGGGAAGCAGCTAAGAAGAAGTCCCCCTCAGCTGCAGAAAAGAAGATGGTAACATCAGCACCAAGCACTTCTGTCTCTAAGTCTGCAGCACTGTGAACTGCTTCAGGTACCCCAGAGCTATAGACCCCAATGGGGCAAGTTCACCTAAAGGTACCAAGGCCAAAAAATATATATATATATGTACGGCCATGACACCTAAGGAGTTGGGAAGCCAGTCAGCACATCCGTTTACTGCAGTTACAAAGGCTATGCTGCCACCACAGCCGATGCTGCATCAGCAGACATCAGCAGCACTAAATTCTCCCACAGCAGTACTAGGGGTTATGGTACCACAGCAGTATCTGCAGTAAGGGGGTCGCACAGTTTCAACTGCTCCTGAGTCACCACTTTTTGGTACCAATGCTACATCATCTTGCTAGGCACCGAGTCATCTCCTGACAAATCTACAGAGCCAAACACACTCTAGTAATGATGATGAACTGGAAGAAGGGCAGGTACACACTCTACACCACTCCTTTCCAGTACAGAGCCCTAAACTGTGTCCATCACATCAATCAATACCACAGCCACCATCTTGGTGTGGATACCCATGGATGCCAATTCCAATGCCCTTCCCCTCCCTAGTGGCAATACTGGAACCTGTGGGCTTTATATGGGTCCCGACATTCAAAAACAGCACGCTCACCAAAATCAAGGGCAACACGATCACCTCCATCATCGATTGCTTCACCTGTGTCTGAAAGACATGCAGCAGCCAGACATACCTTCTGACCTGGAGGACGTTATCCCTCCAGAAATCGTTTGGTCCTTACCCAATGAAATCAGTATGCTCTCCCTCCACCCCCCCTCCCCCACCACCAAAACCTGGGGACGAATTGGCAATTTCAGGACCTATTCAAAAGAGTCTCTGAAGCCCTGGAAATATCCCTAGAAGAGGTCCCAGAGTCAAAACATAAACTATGTGACATCTTGCAGATAGCTGTATCCTAAAATCGCATTACCAATCAACAACACACTTCTGGATCCTGCAAAGAACACTTGGAAAACAGCTGCCACAATACTACCTGCATGTAAATGTTCTGAAAAGAAATACTGTATTCCCCCAAAGGGTAACAAATTCCTCTTTTCTTATCCCCACACCAAACTCACTTGTCATCCTGGCTGTAAACCAAAAAGGCAAGCAGCCTTATTCCAGAACAACTCCATATGATAAAGACTGAAAGTGGTTAGACCTCTTTGGAGACAAAGTTTTTTCCTTGGCTTCATTGCAATTCTGCATACCCAGTTATGAAGCACTCTTAGCAAAATATACGTACATGATCTTTTCCGAATGGGGAGCTTTATTGCTAATGTACCAGAGGAATAGAGAATAATATAAAACTAACATTTCTGATGGACACCTCATTGCCTGAACAGCACTACAGGCCTTGCCGGATTTCACTGACACAGTGGCATGCTTGATGGCTGCATCCATTGTCATGTGCTGCGCCTCCTGGCTGCATGTCTCTGGCTTCCCCAAAGAAATCCAGATGACCGTAGGAGACTTCCCATTTGAGGGTCCAAAATTATTTGCTGAAAAAACAAATGAGTGTCTCCACTCTTTAAAAGACTCACGGGCAACTTTAAAATGTTTAGGAATGTACTGTCTTGTAACCAGGAAGAAACGGAGTGAATTTTATACACAGAACTCCAGACAATTGTATATCCAAACACACGGAAACTTTGACAGCTAGCAGAAATAGCATCAAACTACATGTTGTTCACCATCTAACAAAACCTCGACAAGCCTGGAAGCCTTCTCTATGCCAGGGGTTTTCAAACTTTTTTTTCCTTGGGACCCAGTTAAAAAAATCTTTTATGCCCACAACCCAACAATTACATCTTTGAGCAATACATTCCAGTCTTTTGGAGGTGGCAGCAGGGGGTGCTGCAGTCCAGTACCTCAGGGTCTGTGACGCAGTACTGAGTCCTGATCCTAACTTTGAAAACTACTACTCTAGCCAAAAATTTTGAAGGTCAGTTGAGACCATGAGACACCCAAACATACATGGTCAGGAATTAGTTACCAACAATGCCACCTTTGGGGAATTACCTGACACCATTCTTCTATCTGTCTGTGATTTCTTTCCAGAGATGTGTTTTAGAAATAACGGACAAAGGATATTCTATCCCCTTTTCTTCAATTCCTTCAACCCAATCCTCTTCCCTGTCCCTTTTCAAAGACCCCTTTCGTGAGCTCTGTTTACAACAGAAAGTTCAATGCCTCCTCTCACTAGGTGCGATAGAGACAGCACCAATACAATTCAGAGGGAATTTATTTCTGATATTTCTTCACCCAGAAAAAAATGGGTGGGTGGAGACCCATCCTAGATCTATGGAAACTCAACAAATTCATCATGACATGTCACATTAAGATGTTAACACTAGTAGTGTAATTCCTGCCCAAGAAGGGGAGATTAGCTCTTTGCTCTTGACCTCAAAGATGCATATTTCCATGTTACAGTTCATCCTTCCCAAAGGAGATTACTGAGGTTCATTTGAGGAGACCACCATTTGCAATACTAGGTCCTACGTTTTGGACTTGCAACTGCACTCAGAGTCTTCTCAAAGCTCAGTGGTGCTGGCCCACCTTAGGAAGCAGGGTATAATTATATTTCCTTTCCTCGTTGATTGGCTGATAAAAACATCAACGTTAACAAAAGCATAAGAAGCTACATTACTTGGCAAGAACTCCTTTTTTCCACTCTGTCTATGAACAAACAATGAGAAATCAATCACTACACCAGTCCAAAAATTAGAATTCATTGGAGCTTACCTTGATATGATACAGGTATGAGTTATGCTACCCAAGCAAAGATTTATCAACATAATCAAACTCAAAACATCTGTCTCCAACAGCCCTCAGATATTGCCCAGAACTTATCTACACTTATTAGGACATATGTCCACAATAACCTTTATGGTGAAGCATGCCAGACTACACATCAGACCCCTGCAGGCATGGCTTCAAATAGTGTACAAACCACAAAAACACGACATCAACAAGATCCTAACGTTACCACTCAGTATAAAACAATCTCTAACATGGTGGACTATTCCAGATGAAATCTGCATGGGGGTTCCATTTGTCCAAAAAAATCTCAACACTAACAGTCACAACAGATGCCTCCCTGATAGGCTCGGGTGGCACATCTACTACAGAATAGAATCCAGGGCCTTTGGTCAAAATCAGAAACCAATATGCTCAGCAACTTGCTGGAAATGAGAGCAGTATGGTACATAAGCAAACAATTCCTCCCATGAATCACCAACAAGTCATTCAGAATATTCGGAAACAGCATGGCTTGCATGTACTATATAATTCGCCAAGGTGCCATGAGATCCCAGTCATTCTGCAAGGAAGCAACCATTCTTTGGAAATGGTACATTCCATGGAACGTAGACATAATGGCTTCATACGTATCAGAAGAGCTGAACACAATTTGCAGACTCTGTGAGCTGAGAGTTTACCCATATTCATGAATGGGAAATTCACCCTGGCATTCTCAGAACAATATCCAGGCACCAGGGTTTGCATACAGTAGACTTATTTGCTATGGCACAGAATATCAAGTGTCCACAGTTCTGTTTCAGAGCAGGGTTAGGAATGACCTCCCTAGCGGATGCTCTCACCATCACCAGGGATGCCCCTATAATGTACACGTTTCCACCCATACAGCTTCTGAACAGCATCATCCACAAGACGTGAACAGACTTGGACAAGTGTCATTCTAATAGCTTCTACATGACCCAGAGAGGTTTGGTTCCCCTTCCTTCTCTAGCTGGCACTGTGCCCTCCACAACACTTACCTCAAATACCACATCTCCTGTCACAAAATTCAGGACAGACCCTCCACCTGAATCTAACAGTCTTGAACCTCAAAACATGGCTATTCCATGGTTCATGGGCAGAGAACTGAAATGTTAAAGAGGGTCAAAACAGCCTATTGAACAGCAGGAGACCAAACACAAGAAAGTTCTAAACACACAAATGGAAAATATTTATCACATGGTATGCCTATAAACACCTTAACCCTATCACTATGCCCATACTCCAGTTCCTAGATTACATAATCACATTAAAAAAAATGGTCTGTCTTTGAGTTCCATTAAAGTACTTAGCCGCTATTGCTGCCTTCCCTAACAAAGTAGACAGCAACACCATTTTCACACATCTAACAAGCAAACAGTTCATAAAAGCTTAAAAAATACTTATTTTGATATCAGAGCTCCAGTATCTTCCTGGGACCTCAACCTGGTCCTTTGTACTCATGGTACCACCTTTTGAACCACTTGTGACCTGCTCCTTGTTGCAACTCCTCATGAAGGTTGCATTCCTTGTTGCCACACTTCCGCTGGAAGTGTAGGCAAATTAACAGCATTAATGGCAAATCCACTGTGCACCATCTTTTAAAAAGACAAAGTCACTTTAAGACCACATGCGAAATTCCTGCCAGAAGTCATGTCTTCATTCCACATAAATGGGCCCATTCACTTACTTGTCTCCTACTTGAAACCCCATGCAGCCAACAGAAACAGCTTTCCATACTCTGGAGGTCAGAAGGGCACCTGCTTTTTACCCGAAAAGAACAAAACCTTTTAGAAAATCGCCAACACTATTTGTCTTGGTCACAGAACAATTTAACGGACAATCCATTTCCAAATAGAGGCTGTCCAAGTGGATTTTATCATGTATTCGCCTTTGTTATCAAATTAAACAGCAACAGCCTCCAACTCAAATTAGGGCACAGTGCACAACAGCTCTTTCTGCCTCAGCTGCTTTTCTCAGCAAATGTACCTATTGTGGACATTTGGAAACAGCCATGTGGCCTTCCATACACACTTTCTCCAAATATTATGCTATAGAAGAACACTCAATCTCAGATGCACTGTTTGACCAAACAGTTTTTATCAACTATACACAACTCAGCTCTGAAGCCTCTCCTCTCTAACTAGGGGCACTGCTCTTCAGTCACCTACAGTGGAGCACCCACAGGGACACTCCTTGAAGAAGAAGAGGAGGTTGCTCACCTTGGTGTAATAGCCGAGGTTCTTTGAGTTGGTCCTCCCTGTGGGTACTCCACTACTCACCCTCCTCCACTCTACTTTGGAGCTCACATTCATAAATTTGGCTCTGTGGCAGAGAGGGAACAGCAGGACAGTTGGTCAGACAGTGCTGTTTAATCACTGAGCACAGTGTGAGACAGTGACAGTATGTGTGCAATCCATCCAGGCACTGCTACCAAAAATCTCTGAATTTGCATGCAGGGTACTCAGACACCTGCAGTGGAGCACCCATAGAGACAACCATCTTGAAGAACCTTGCCTAGTACGCCAAAGTCAGCAACCTTCTCTTCTTTCATCCAGGCACTTATTTAACCAATTCTTTTAATTCCCTTTTGAAATCAAGGACCCTAATTGTAAATCTATATTTGTTTACCCTTCCATGTAGGTTAAAGTGAGTTAGCTCACAGTCACTTGTTGGTTCAGTGACTGTTGAAGAAATCTGTCAACTACCACATGCAGGAAAATCACTTCCCGAGTCCTCCCTTACTGAGCCCTCCAGAACACTCTGCAATTCCTTCAGTTTTTCTGCAAAGGTCTTTCCTTTTGTTCTGGAAACATTTATTGTTGGAGAGCTTTTGACATTACTGATCAGAAATAATAGTCAGAGGGCATTAGCAGTTACAGTGAATGATCCTACTCTACTTTCTGATTTAACTTCATACCTGGGGCTGTCATTGTCTTTTTTTTTTTTTTTTTCTTAAATGACTATATGAACCTGATGCTCCCCAAATGCTTGATGTTTTCTTGAGCCATTCCTATCTGATAGATTCCTCACCAATACACAATGGCCAGACTCAAACTCATGTCCTAGTTCTTTCTGTCATAGTATTCCTTCCCTCTGGTAGCTGATTTCAGAATATTTTTTGTGCAATCTGATAAACCTTTCATCTTCCTCTTTCAGTTCATGGCATGTTCCTGGTGGGTGTCACTTTCTTGATCTGACCTCAAGCTTCAAAAGTAAAAAGGGTGATGATTCTGTTGGTTACTTCATTAACTGTGCAGTTATAGGTATGCACCTATGTGTTCAAATGCTCTTTCAGATTAATTTCTTGTCTTTGTCCAGAATCCTGAACATGGAAAATAAAATTCAGTTAAAACACTTGGCTGGATTTGCTTGATGTTGAGGAGTTGATTTAGAATTTTGATTAACTGTATGGTCTTGCAGTTTTTTAAACAACTGATTCTCAAATTCCTTTTCTGGTCATGGTGTATCTTTGCAGGAAATAGAAATTTCATTGAAGATTTTCTTAGCAGCAACCTTATCAAGCTTGTTTGGTTTTAGAATATTCTTTTGCTAGTTTTGTGAATTGTGCAGAATGTATTCCAATTCTCCTTCACTAGTAAACAAATGAAGGTAATCAATGAAAATAATTTCAAAGGATGCTGGTGAGGGGCCTCTTCATATGTACTCTGCTAGGTATATTCATATTTTTTATTTCGTACTTTACAGATTCTTGTGATATAGTGTTTGCTATGTCTGTCTCATCTTAGGTGAAAAGAATTGATCTCTTGCTAGCTTAACAACTTATGGTGTTCCAAAATGAGCTGTTTCTTCATGCAGCTGTTTATACACTAGCTCCTTGTGTTGCAGGATGATTTTTACCAGGACACCCTTTCACTTCAGGTCCCCCTTACCGCAGGCATCTATCAACCTGTGTGACTGCTTTTCCTTGGTGAGAACTCACAGAATCACTATACTCTATTTTAACTTAACCAAGTCAGTTTATTATGGAGATAGGGAGAATTAGGAAATAAAGGGCATATAAACAAGGATCAGGCTACTTGATTTGAATCACTAAACAAGAGTAAATAAGTTTAAAAAGCATATACACATAAGAACATTACAACAACATGAACCCAGACCCTGAGCACAAAATCAACTTTTGTCCTCATACCCTTTGTAACTGGAAACCCCTTGTAACTGGTGAGTTCCCCGGAGCTCTTGAATTTGTACTTCAGATTCACTCAGGAGTCTGGGTCCCTTAAGGGAGGCCGCTGTCTCACCTCTACATCCCTGAACCGGATGGACCCAATCCCCCAGATTAAGCTCAGGCAGGTACCAAAGGTAAGTACCCCCTCCTTGGTGCATCTGGTGGACCACTTGATTGGGGACTCACAGTTATTCTTCACCTGATGGTGCAGACTCCGAAAACCTCGGGGGAGACCCCATGCAGATTGCTCTGACGCGGTCCAGGCTTGGTTCGGTGACTTCTGGGCCTCCTTCTAGCCTGTTCTATACCGATAGTCTATTTGCCCCACTAGCAAAGTCCTTGGCAGCTGGAGCCTGAATCATAAGCCTCTCAGTCCCTGCCCTAGATCTTTGGGGACTTCCTGAAGCACCTGTCCTCTTTGGGACCTCGAAGGGATCTCCAACTGCATTCTGAATCCCTGATTCAGAAGAACCAGGAATTCAGCCACAGTCGCAGGCATAGAGATCCCGAGGCTCTCCCTCTTCTCCCCTCAGAGCTAGGATTGAGGCTGGCAGCTAGTGGCGAAAGATGCAGGCACCAGCAGAGACAGTGGAGGGAAACCCTGTCTCCTCAGAGACAGTTCCTTAAAAACAAACCCCCGACCAATCCTTGGGGTCCCTTTTCGTGCCTCTGAATTCACCCTCCAATCAGGACGTGCCCCTTTAGCGCTGAAAACACTCCCTCATAGCAGAGGCATCACTGGGGGGGGGGGGGGGCGCCCCGGGCCCGGGGCGCGGGCCCACCCCTGCCCCCAGGGGCAGGCCCCACCCCCTGGAGAGAGGCCCCGCCCCCTGGCCAGGGATAGGGCCGGGGGAGGCAACGCGGCCACGAGCGGCTAGGCCACGGCGCGGCGCTGCCAGAAGCGGCAGTGGATGGCCAGGCCCCCAATCCCCGGTTGGGGACGGGGGCCACCGCAGCTGTCAGCGGCCAGGCCCCAGATCCCCAGTGGGGGATGGGACCACTGCCGCTGCGGGTGGCCGGCTGGCCCGACCCGGCCCTGGATCCCTCACTGGGGATCAGGGGCCTGGCTGCTAGCGGCCACGGCGTCCCCGGCCACGGATCGGGGGCCTGGCCGCCTGCTGCTGCGGGCGCAGGCCCGACTTCTAGCAGCCAATTCTGACCAAGCCGCTTGCGGTGGCGTGGCCTCCTCCTGGGTCTATCCCTGGCCAGGGGTGGGGCCTGCCAGGCAGCCAGCCAGGCCCCGGATCCACGGCCAGGGACGGTGCCGCTGGCTGGGGATTGAGCCCCGGATCCAAGGCCCCATTGGGCCCGGGGATCCAGGGCACCAGCATTGGGACCTGGGGCGCGTGCCCAACACTAGCGACGCCACTGCCTCATAGGCTTACATGACCGAAAGTTCTGGCACTGCCGCACACAGCACTCTAGCGGCAGCCATTTTGTTCTGTTGCCAGGCAGATTCTGTTACCGGGCATATTTCCCCCTGTTATCAATCTGACCTGTCAATCAGCCCATGCCCTCTAGCCACCAGCAGTTGCTTAGCTCCCTTATTAGTAATCCAGTGTTGGGGAGGAGCAGCACAAAACATTAACCTCTCATATTAACATATCAATATATACATATAACGTCCCAGACACAAATATATTAACAGAATAATAAAAATACTCCCAACACTTGTAGGGGCTTGGCCACTGATTCCCAGCCTGGGGTCTGTGGACCCCTGGGGGGGCTGCAGAGTGGCTCCAGGGGATCCGAGGACAGGCTGGGAGCTGGGGGCAGATGCTACCAGAGTCTCTGTTTGCCATGGAGACCCAGGCTTCCAGCCAGCAGGGAGCTTCCCCCGGGCAGGGAGTTTTTAAAACTTGCATCCTGACCATGCAGAGTAGCCTGTGGCCAGGTGCCAGCAGCTCCAGTGGCCAGGTAAGGGAGGGGAAGGGGCACTGGGAGGGGTTGGGGCAGAGATCAGACCGGTGGGCAGGGAACACGGGGGGGGGGGGCAGGGGACCATGGCCACGAAAGCCTCCTCTCCATGGTAGGGAGATGGGGCCATGGCAGCTCCCTGGGCATGGGCAGGGGGCCATGGCCGCGGCCACCCCTGCTCCCTGGCAGGAGAGTGGCATGGGCCAAATTTTGCCTGCGGTGGCTCCAAATTTTTTTATGTTAGAAGGGGGACCCCAACCTTTAAAAGGTTGGGGATCCCTGCCCTTGGAAACACAAATTGGGTCTTCCAGTTATCTTGTGTCAAACTACCTTTGGAGTTAGTATGCGGTCTAGTCCTGTTCAACTTGTACAGGAACAGTTGAACTTCATTGGTTTCTTTCTTTCTTTCTTTGCATTGTAGCACCACTGGCTTGAGAGGAACTTTTCTCATTAGGATGTATTTTTTTCCACTGATGATTCAATATGTTGTGTTTATTTGCTTGTAGAATAGAGAGGTTTGCCATAATTGCTAATATTTACTCTACACGGCCTCATTTTGCACTTTCACAGCTTGAATAATTGCCAAAATACTTTCAGAATCACATTCTTGTGTCCCTTATTTCATTTGTTTCCATGTTTAAATTTCCTTGGAAAAATAGTTGACATCAGTATGGGGCACTTTCCCATGATTGTATCATATGGTGGAGTTGCAATCTGATAGCTTTGAAACCCATCTGTGTCTAGAAGCATTTAGTTTAGGTAGGCCATGATTGGAGGATTGGACAGAGCATGAATCAGTTGTTCTAAAACTCTGACATAATTCTATGGTTGACATTTTTTTGTGCTTTTCTTTTTGAAACTATGGTGGTTTTGATTGTAATGGAGATTGTATAGTGATTTTGCCACCTTCAAGCAATCTTTTATGAATATTGTGTAATAGCTGAGGAATAACAATATTTTTTTACTTCTCTCTTCAAGAAAGGAGCCCTTTCTTTCAAAGCTTATATAGCAGATATTTTTCCACTTCATGATACATTTCTCATCTGACACCATCCTTTCCTCTTTCTTGAACAGATTGTACTTATTGGGTTGCAGTTTGATGCCTCCTTTCTGCTGACTTTTGAAAACTCTCCTAAAATTTTCTATGCAGTTCCTAAAATCTTTGTTGTAGGAAGCTCATCATCAAAGCAAGGTATGCACATCACAGATCTCCCAGGCATTCTTTCATGCAGTGCTGGTGTGCTACAGTGGCATTAGTGAGTCCAAAAGGAAGTCAAACCCTAACCCTGTAAATCCTCAGATTGTAATGAAGGCTGTCAAGTATTTACATCCTTCACTTGAAAACCTAATGATAAGGTCTGTCTTGTTCTAGGACAGAGAACTATTAAGTTTCAACCTAAACAAATTCTGAGCATGGGATATCAGTCTTGAATTTTTTTGTTTAAATTCTCCATAGTCTATGCATAATCATAAAGTGCCATCCCTTTTTTTGAGACAAACCTCAAGTGAGGAATATGGTGACTTAGAATGCACTTTCTGGCAAGAAGATCTTTTATGTAGTTCTTCACTTTGTTATGCAATGGTCAAGGGGTGTATTTTTCATCTTCTCAACAGGAGTCTTGCTAGGCAGTTTAATGTTCATTTTCAAAGTTTCAGTATACCCTACATCTGAATCACTACTTGAAAAGGTATTGATTCTTCCTGCAGCATTTTTCTGTCTACTTTCCATTCTTCTGTGAGATGTTGCAAATTGACAGGAGGGTTCCATCTTTTACTAGGGGTTTGTTACGTGTTTTTGTGCTTTGGCCAGCATTGTTGGTTGATTATTGTAAAGCTCTTTCCATTTCAAGGAGGAGGCCTCATTCTATCTCCTGTGGTAATTGCATAGACTTGAAGCATTGACCAGCTGTAGGCATCTCTTTATGGTTCTTATCTTTAAGGTAATGATATGTGTATTGATCTTGCTGATGTTTACGTCAATCTACTTGCTTTTTTGGAAACACATTATGTGTTCTGTAATTTCAAGATATTCAGAGCTGGGTGCTGTTTCATTTGGAATAAGTAGTCTGGTAGTGTCTGCTGTGAAGTTTGTTCGCACTATACATCCCACGTAACTATTTGTCCTCTCAGAATAGTGATATCTCTTGTTTCTTTCTTGACTGTCCAAATATCCTTTGCTCTTTTGCTTTTCTTTCTTATTAAAGTAACTGTAGTTTTTGCTTGATTTACCTCTGTATAGAGATTGAGAGTTGCACGCATTGTGAGGGAGGGGCATTAGTTATTCCTAGAGTCACTAATGATCTCCACAGTGATACTGGAACCTGCTACAGGGCTCTTCATTTTGCCACAACTCACGAGAGGGACTTGTATCTTAATAGTATGATTGGCAGTAGGTCTTTGTTGCCATTCACTGCCTTGATGTCTAGTCTCTCTTCACTGTTTAAGATTTCAGGGAGTTTTATGTTCAGCTCTCGGAGATGGTCCTCTTACCATTTTTTTTATCAATCACTGGTGCCTGAGCCCTTATGTTCTAAAATACTGTTAACTTTCCTGTCACTGAGGTGACACTACACTGAACGTTTTTTTCTAACTAATCTGGCAGCTTTCCCTTGCTGTCTTGAAGCATCTTCAGTAGAGATTTGAAGAGCCATAGTATTGAGTAACTTATTACTACAGTTCTCCATGGAGCCTTAGTGGGTTTGGCAAACTGTTTTATGTATTCTCCAGGGCTTCATTTGGCAATTCCTTGAACTTAAACAGTACATGTCTTGAAGATACCCTGAATGCTGCATAAACTGTCCCAAATTTTTCATTGCTGTTGGCAATAGGAGCAAGTATACTGGGATTTCTGCTTTGGGTTGATCACCTCTTGTTCCCTGCTTCTGACCCTTTCTTGTCTCCTAGTAGCTGACTTTGCAGTTGACTTTGCAACTGACATGCAGTGTCCCCTGGGCAAGAATTTGTGCAGTGATCCCATCTCTTAGTTTATTTGCTTACTGGCAGTTTTGACAGTGTCTCTGGTAACTCTTCAGCATTTATCTCTGGTTTGCATAATGGGGAAATTATTATAGATCTTCCCTGATCCCCTATCTTTGTGAGAGCAACCATTTCAAATGGTAGCTGCCAGATTCCTTCATTGTTTTGTACAATCTATGGCTAATGAATTTTGCTTTGACAGTTTTAAGTTCTTTGATAGTGGTAAAGTCTTTAGTTTCTTCTTCTTCCAAAATAGGTTGCATGGAGTTTATTAATGGACTCAGTTGCCTTAATGATTTTAATTTTTGCTGCTGCTCTATTTCAGAGCTACAGGCAGTATAGAATTTTTTTCCCCAACATAAGTCAATCAGTAACATTTAAGTCCCATGAATACAGTTCTAAGTCATCTCTAATAGTCTCATTGTGCAACTCAGTCTAAATGGATTGTGGAAACTGACTTTGAACCAATTCAGGCTGATGTTTTAGTGTAGTGTCTGCCTTCTCCAATGCAAAATATATTTTTAACAAAGGTTTCTGAAGTCTTGAACTGCCTTAGTTAATTTATAATAAGGATCAGTGGCATATTTTTTCCAGAATAATCTGTAGGACCTGCGTTCATTTACGTAGCATGAGAGCACACTGCCCCTCCGAATAACTTTGGTTTTTTAAACCTGGGCTGGCTGCACAGATCAAATGTTCTATAAATTTCTGGCTCTGAATAACGCCTTTTAAATCACTTTCAATTTGCCGTTTCAGACTGCTGAACTTAACTTTAGAAGTTCTTTTAGACACATGCACCCCTCATTGCACAGAGCAGCCTCTTCCTGCACACACTGAACACTCTAGCCCCTGTAGTACCTCACTTACTGCGCCACCAGCCTGTTCTTAAAAAAGAAGATTCTGTTTCTCTTGTTATATAATTTAGATCAGTGCTTTTCAAACTATGGGTCGGGATCCAGTACTGAGCCGCAGACCCTCAGATCCTGAGTTTCGGAGCCCCTTGTTGCCGCCACTGAAAGATTGGAATGCATTGCCAAAAGCTGTAATTATTGGGTCATAGGCATAAATGATTTTTTTTCAACTGGGTCCCAAGAAGCAAAGTTTGAAAACCACTGATTTAGATCACCATTACCAAAAATAAACAAGGAACATTGCTTCAGGGCTAAATAGGGACTTCAGATTTTTTTTTTTTCCCATTACAGCAAGTGAGATGACCACATTTTCCTCTGTGTGAGTTCCCCAGTGTTTGAATCTTAACAACTGCTTTGATTTGCTGTTACAGTGTGACCTGATCCCATGACTTATGCTTCCCTGCATTTATTTTGTCCTATTCTGTAAGTTCCACTATCTTCAGAGGTCTGATGAAGTGGAATTTTCTCCCATGAAAGCCCAAGCAATAAATAAATTTTAGTCTTTAAGTGCCATAGGACTCCTTGTTTGTTTTACTGAACGAGACTAACACCGCTGTCCCTTTTGAAATTAACAAAAATGTAGATGATAAAACATTAAACATTATTACTAAATATAAACCTATATTTAAATTATCTATTGCAGGAACCTCATACAGAGACTCAACAGTAGACACAGTTTTCAGAAGTATTTTGAAATCTAGTTTTGTATTTTAGAATTGTTTGGGCTTCATTAGTGAGCAACTGTAAGGTGATTGCTAAAGCATCACTCCCTGGTAGTCTGAGCCTCTCTAGCAAATTCATTATGGCTCAGTAAAAATGTCTACAGTTACAGTGCATGTTAATGGTGATGCCTTGAATTTATGATGCTACTCCTGTGCTTGAAAATCACTTTTTTCCAATGAGTTAGCACAGAATTTTGGAATCACAAAAATGTAGGACTGGAAGAGACCTCAAGAACACATTGAGCCCAGCCCCTAATCTGTGGCAGAACCAAATAAACCTAGGCCATCTCAGACGTGCTTTCATCCAACCATTCTCAGATACTTCCAGTGATTGTGGAATTCTCCATCTTGCTAGGGAGCTGTTACCCCCAAACCTGTTCAGGTTCATCTTTGGATTCACCAGACACTGTTAGAGACCATTTTAAAGTATTTATTGAATGTCAGGGTGAGGGACCCTAAGCAGGCAAAAGAAATACAGTGATGAGAAACTTACCTCCCTGCTGCAGTCGGGGACACCTGGAGGGCTGCAGACAACCCCAAAGAGGTTTCCATGGCACCTTGTTCCTGTGGTGAAGTCCAGTGCCTCTCTGGAGCTATGTTCACTTATAGCATTTCAGGAAAGATGGAGTGATCAGGTCTGCTCCTCACTCACATACTCAGGCCCAAGGCCATATCAATACCAACGGAGCATATAGCACAGAAAAACAGTTGTCAAGTAGAGCTAAACATCAACTTACAAAAACACCACAAACCACAGTCTTTGCAAACTGCGTCACACCTTTTGCAAAGATCTGCAGGATACATGTGTTTCAGCTTATGGAAAGAACTAGTACCAAGCTCCTTACCTATAAGATATGACATACTATAAAACTATGCTTTCTTAAACTTGTATAAAGAAAGATATATTTGTATAAAATAGAGAGTAATATATGCAGACAAGCTCAATACACGTATAGCCAAAGGCTACATCCCCAGATACTTTTCAGCAGTACCACCACCCAACCAGTTGTTATCCATTTTTGTAGTTGTGCATTTTGTTATTCTTTCCTAAGTAAAATAATTTGCACTAATCTTTATTTAACCTGATTATGTTGATTTCAGACCAATTCTTCAATTTGTCAAGGTCATTTTGAATTCTGAAATGTGTCCTCCAAAGTCCTTGCTTGCTGTCTCCCAGCTTGGCATCATCTGTATGTTTTATTTACTTTCATAGCTTGTCTCCTTTTTAGAGTCTGTTTTGCTATACTGTATTTAAACTTTTTACAAGATTTACATATATTTTTGCATATATACCTGAATTTTTATGGAAAAAATCTGATTTTTTTTTCTGAATGATGGTCTCTATATGGATTTCAGATGTATGTATGTCATGCACCAGAACTGGAACTGTCTGTAGCAGTGTCTGTTGACCCACATGTCATCTGTGTTTTGCACCTGAGGCTATCTGAAGCTATGTGGATCAAAACTGCTCCAGTTCCCTCTTACCACTTCATGGACAAGTTAGACCCTTTATTCCTTGGTCTTCTCAGCTATGCTAAGAGAACTCTTTGTCCATTGCTAGTTCTTATATATAGTGCTTCGTGATATAGTTACATATAGTTTACTTTGTTAGGTAGAAAAAAACAAACAAGGAGTCATGTGGCACTTTAAGACTAACAGATTTATTTTTTGCGTGAGCTTTCATGGGAGAAAATCTCATTTCCTCAGATGCTTCAAAGATGGGTGAACTTACAGAATGGAATGAAAATAAATGCAAGGGGGTGTAAAACATAGGATCAGGTCAGACAGTAACAGCAAATCAGAGCAGTTGTTAGGTTCAAACCATGGGAAGCCTGAAGTCAAATTACCTTTTGTAATGGGAAAAGAGCCCATAGTCTCGATTAAGTCGTGCTTTCACAGAGTTTAGCTTGCATATTAATTCGAGTTCAGCTGATACTCACCAGCAACTACAGATCTAACAACAGAAGCATTGAAGCAGGCACACAGCCCTGCAACAAACCACGCTGCCAAGTCTGCCCACATATCTGCACAACAGATACCATCATAGGTCCTAATCAAGCCTGCTACTCCATCAAAGACTCATTTATCTGTTCATCTACTAATGTGGTCTATGCCATCATGTGCAAGAAATGCCCCAACACCTTATATATTGGACAAACAGGATGATTGCTGCGTAAAAGGATAAATGAACACAGAGCTGATATCAGAAATCACAGAACAAAGAAACCAGTTGCTGAGCACTTCCCTCTTTCTAATCACTTGATGAATGATTTGTTAATGACTGTTGTCAGAGATGTGGCTGGGACATCAAGACTTCAAAGAGAAATAGCTGAACTTGAATTAATATGCAAGCTAAACTCTGTGAAAGCAGGACTGAATTGAGACTATGCGTTCTTTTCCCATTACAAAAGGTAATTTGACTTCAGGCTTCCCATGGTTTGAACCTAACAACTGCTCTGATTTGCTGTTACTGTCTGACCTGATCCTATGTTTTACACACCCTTGCATTTATTTTCATTCCATTCTGTAAATTCACCCATCTTCAAAGCATCTGAGGAAGTGGGATTTTCTGCCACAAAAGCTCATGTGCAGAATAAATTTATTAGTCTTAAAGGGCCACACGACTCCTTGTGGTGTTTTTTTTTCCTTTTTTTTTTGTTTGTTTGTTTGTTTGTTTGTTTGCTGGATTAGACTCACACAGCTATCCCTTTGGAAATTTGTTAGGTAGGTTCTGCTAGTCGATAACTTTCCTTTGTGGGAAGACCCCCTCCCAACCCTTCTAGGGATTATGCTTAATGAAGCTGGCTTCAAAAGCTGTCCTTCACTCACATGCTCCTTTTCTGTGAGCAGTGAGTACCAGTATTGCCTCTGTTGCCTTGATGAAGCCCACATCGTCTCCCATTCCTCACTAAGTCATCACCCCAGCAACACTTGAAGAGGAGGAGGTTTTTTACTATACCTGGAAGTTGTTCAAGATGCATGGTTCCTGTTTGGATTCTAATACCTGCCCTCCCTGAAATCTGCTGTGGACACCCTTGTTCTCTAGTAAGATGGTTGCCGGCATCAAACAGCAGAGCATCTTGCAGCTTTAGAGACAATATGCAGATAACACACATTCTCAAAGTATGCTACCTTAAACAGGTTCGACTCTGGTTCATGGGCACCAACATCTGGAATCCAAACTGGGACTACACATCTCAAAGAGCATCCACTTACAGTCAATTGCCTCCTCTTATCCTTGTTTTCAGAGTCTTATTTCATGCCCCCCTACCACTCTGACCTTGTTACGTTCCACTTTTTCCTTTAGCCATCTCCTTTTTTGCCAAGAATATTAAGTTCTACAGCCCCATTTTTCTTCCACTTGCATGCATCTACGTGGCTTTATCCACAGTATCACTCATGGCTGAAATGCCCTTCGAAAATCCACGTCAAGCCTGTATCCATCCTTCATTGATATCACTGTCCAACTCCCATTTCTGTACCATAGCCTATAAAAAAAATCTTAAAGAATGAACATTAGAACCAAGACATGTGTACCTAAAATAAAAACCAACCTAATTGTACCTCCTCCTTCATACCATCTCCTCTAAGGTATAATAAGCTTCAGGCTCTGTAAAGAGGAGGTGCACACTAGTGGTTGTACAAAATGAACAGATAGTCCCAATATTAGGGTTAATTTGGCTCTACAATGTTTCAGTTTTAGTTATAGATTGCTTTCTTAAGGAGCATTTGTTTAGAGTTAGCTTTATGTTTGCAATTATTATTTAAAAGTTTATAAACATTGAAGATTGCTTTCCTAGATTGTCTAGGAAACAAGATATTTTCATTGTAAGTTGCTTTTCTCACTGAATAGTTTTTCCAGATCAATATAAAATATACTTTAAAAAGAATGGTAAGAATGCAGTTTTCTTCGTTAAGTTAAAAAATTTACTTGGAATCATTTGTGTTGCTTTTTTTCACAGGTTTTTGTTTTGGTTTGGTTTGGTTTGGTTTGGTTTGTTTTTTTTTTTGTTTTTTCCTACTTCCAAACCTTGCAAGTACACACATTCATAACTTTGTTTAAAGAATCAGAGGATCAGACTGGATTTCAGAATTACACTCAGCAATTTCATTTTCGGTTCCTTATTTGTTAAGTAATATGTTGATCAGACTGAAGAGGAATACTTAAAATAAAAAGTAATTAAAATTTGTAACCACACTTTTATTTAAATTTGATTTTAAATAAACTAAACTTGGGGCATAGATCCCTTTACTTCCAAGTATTCTTTTATGAATCTCAATCCATATTTCCCCTTCCATAATGTCTTTAGCGTGGTTCTTTATAAGCATTAAGGAATCCTCTTCATAAGATGGATAATTATTCTTCCCTATTTTGGTGGTGCAAACTGATGCCCAGAAGTGAAATGACTTTTCTGATACAAATGTTGGTACAGATGATCTGTAGGTGATGGTAAACAAGCCCAGAGTCTAGTGAAACCTTTTTATCTTAATTTAATTTCTCACTGTGCAAGCATGCATGCTAGCACATGCACACAATTTCCTATAGTATTTGGATTTTATAGTCGTTCTATTTTTCTGAATGTTGATCATTTTCATTATTGCAGAGCTCTACAGCAGTGGTTCCTAACTTGTGTCCTTTGGAGAATTTTCAAAGTGGCCTGTGGCTGTATGCCTGCTGGCTCCAGAAAGAAGCCACTGCTTAAGGACCCAGGCAGAACATGTTTCTGCAGGGCTAAAAAAAGTGATGTATGGTAGGGCCCTTCCTGCAACCAAAGGGATGGGAGATCACTACTTCCCTCCCCCTGACTGTAGCAGTGTGTGTGATAAAGCACTCTGCCTAGGTCCTTAGGCACTGGGGTCCCTCATGAAGCCAGAGAGAATGAACATCAGTACTCCCCAACTGCAGCTTCAGCAGAGAGCAAATCATTCTGCCTGAGTTGCTAGGCTCTGGGGTACCTATTGGAGCAAGATTAAAATGGTCACTGATTTCCTGTCCCCCTGGCTGTAGCCACTGCTTAGGACCCAGGTGAAGCGGACAGAGCTATAGGACTCATACAGTTTCCCTGCTGCCTCCGAAAGATAGGAAATCAGCAAGGAGGCAGCCTCCTCACTGGGTGGAGGTGCCTGCTCGCAAAGATTGGTGGCCTTTCAAGGTTGCAAAGATCATATCTGTGGCTCTCAAGCCAAAAAAGTTGGGAACTGCTGCTGATATGGTGTAGTTCTGAGCTACCCTGATTCCTATTTACTTAAATGGGAATATAGGTGTTCAGCGTCTCTCAGGTTTGGACCCTTAGTACAAACTTCGGGAGATGGGAAATTCCTGCTGTATTCTTAATGGCTACAACAGTGACTACATTGACATTGGTAGGGATTACAAAATTTATTGTCATTTGCAAAGAATCTAATTGTTTGGGGAAAAGTGAGAGAGTCAATTGTGAAGGAAAGTTAATTGCTGCACAATCAGTGTAATCTTTTTGTAGTTTAATAGTAGTTTGGACAATTGTAGTTTGGACAATTTAAGTTTTATGTTTTGTCTGTCTTTTTTAACAGGTGTTCAATTATTTAATTGGTGTCTGCCTTCCTAGAGGGAGATGAAAAATTAGGAGAGTGAAGATCAGTCCCTTTTGAACTCATCCATTTCAACCTTAACCTATTTCTGGATTATAAAATCTAGTTTAAAGGATGTTTCATCTAGGGAAATGAATGGAGCATTGTTCTCTGTTCATGTAGATAGCTGAGTTACAGCTTGTTCTGTTTTAGCACTACCATTCATTTCAGTTCAAATAAGAAATAAAAATCAAGCAAATAGAATAAAACAAAAAATCAATAGAAGCAAAGCATAGGTTTTTTTATTGTCTATTATTGTATTAGCTTTTCTTGTAAGATTTATATAGTACAGCTGTAAAGAGGTAATGAGTTCTAGATGGCGAAGAATAAGAACATAACAGAATCAATAGCAATATAGAACTGTGTTAATCAGCAACTATGGAACTTCATTCATTCAGTTGAAAGTGGCTAGTCGTAGTGTCAGGGCAAGACACATTCTTATATTGCTAATTCTACACTAGTATAACTATTTTGGGTTTAATAATTATTCCTGATTTATCCCAGTGTAACTGGAGATTCTAACCTCTAGGTCCAAGAGCATCAGAGCCCATTCTGAGTAATTTATTTTATGTAACAGCTTGGAGTCATTTATTTCACCCTCTTTGTTTATGATCATGTGCCACAGCTTTTATTTCTGTTTAGTACTTGGAAGGATGAAGGGAAAGAATGAACATCAAGATGAACTAAACTGGTTTCTGCTTTCTGAAGTGGTGTGCTAAAAGAACATGAACTGTACATAAGTTAGTAGCTAGATTCTGAATGCAGTAAATGTGAGTTTGAGCTATGAATTAATGATTTACCAAATATTAAATGGAGTTAGTTTTGAAGACATTTTTGTCATGTTCCCCTCTTTGCTCAGTGGAAAATTAAGGAAAGCTGTTTGTATCCTTATGAGGTGTTTAATGAAACCTGAAGTAGAAAGCTCATTTAAGGTGCAGAAGTAGAAGACAATTTAAGGCCAGAATTACAGAAATGAAGTCCAGTATAAATTTGCATTGACTTCAAATTCCCAATAGAATTATTTGAAAAAGACAATTGAGAACTACATCTTAAAATATGAAGAGTAATTTCTACCTGTAGGTTAACTGTTTAAATCTAATTTGCATAGAAATGTTAAAATCTCTAGTATAAAATATAATCTAACATTATTTAAATGAGGAAATATTAGCAGCCTATCTGTGTCTGTCACTGTCTGTTATGACACAGTAGCTTAATATTTCAAGAAAATGTTTTTGGCTGTAATCTTTTCCTTTCTGTTTAGTTGAGCACTATGCTTATGTCAAAATACAACTTGGGTAGTCTTGTAGCTTTTTCATCATGCTTTACAGTAACATTTGAACAATAAAATCCTGCTAGTTTTATCTATTCTTCTAGGTAATGAGTGTTATTGCTTAAAATAAACTCATTTCCTCACAACATCTTGATTCAGCATTAGCTCTTTAAGGACAAAGGCCAGAAAGCCATTAAATTTGCATTAGCACACCACATTCAATATGTCACAGTGATGAATTTTATTGCTTTTGTGTCTATATATAAAATGGTAAAAAGAAATAATCAGCACTAAGCTGGTCAGCAACATGCACTTACAGGTTGAGACACTGTTGTGCTCCCACATACTATCAGGCTTTCACTATATTTTCTTTTGTCCTTTTGTAAGATGTGCATCTTCAGTTCAATCATATTTTATAATATTATTAATATTCAAAACAATTCAATAAAAACTTAGTGAAGAAATCCATTGAAACGCCAACGGGAAGTAAAGCCTAGATACTTTAGATATTTAGCATCATTGAAATGTATTATGGCTTATAAAAGCACAGGAAATGAATTTACTATGAAATTCATCCGCTTTTCATTATCAGGAAACACAGCATTATCCAAAATATTTTATCAAGAACTTTTTCTTGATTTTCTAGTCAGGATCTTAGTGTTGTTTGTATGTTGACTTAGTTGTGAAAATAAGATGACTTTGGCATAGCCGGAAAAACTAACTTTTTACAACTGTATAACCTTCAATAGTTATTAGCTACAGACTTGTTTCCTATTAGATAATTATAGAACACATGGACTTCATTAACAACTGTATTCAAGATGGATCAAATGCTTACTAAACACATCAGCTGCCCTCTCAGTTTCCTTATAGATTTATTGAACTAGACAGAAGGCTAGAGTCTAGTGCCAAATGCAACTCTTAGCTAGTTCTGGAGGTTTTATTCTGTATTTTGGACATTGTAGCATGAAAAGCAAAATGTATTGTTTTTAACATAACAGAATTTTATGGGGTTTTTAATAGTGTTTTCTGTAGTCCAGCTATTCACAGTTAATTACAAAGCAAGCAGTTTACTGCCAGTGTACTGAGATTAAGGGCCTGACCTAAATCCCTGTTAAGTCTTTACCTTAACTTCAGTAGGCTTTGGATGAAACCCCTACAGATGCATACAAAATCACCAGCCATTATGGGTATTCCTACACTGCAAAAAAATACCATGGTTGGCCCATGTCAGCTGACTTGGGCTTGCAGGACTCAGGCTTTAGGGCTATAAAATTGCAATATACATGTTGAAGCTCAGACTAGCCCCAGGCCCTGGCACCCAACAGTCCCAGCAATTTTATAGTCCTGTAAGCCCACATCAGTTGACACAGGCATTTTGAAATTGTAGTGTAGACATACCCTTTGTGTCCCATTTATGTTTGACAGCATACCTATTTTTTTCTTGTAAAATGGGAGTTCTCCTCCTTATCTTGCTATGGAATCTGTGCCACACCCACACATCCTTTTATGCAATTTTATTGTTCAAATTTAGGTCAAATCAACAAAAACCCAGTTCCTCAACCCACTCTGGCCTACAGTTCCAATGCTACCCCTTGCTCCACTTGGGCTCTCAAGTTCATTTTACCTCTTCTGTCTGGGGGCTCTGGCCCTTTTCCTGACTGACTTTGTCTGCATTACCCAGGTTCTCTTTTAGCATGTCTCCATCTCTTAAAGTCCAAGTGCCCTTTTTTAACACTTAGCTGGAGTCAGCTAACCAAGACACACTGGCATGATTGTGCACCCTTTTAAAGGTCTGTCATCACTCAGTGATGCTGCCCTTTCCACCTATTTTCAAAATATCTTTCAGCATTTATAAATGAAGATTGTTTTGAGAATGCCAGTGGTTACCAATCTGTTTGTCTTCCTGTTTGATTGTTCCCAGTAGTCCTTATAATTTATATTTTATTGGGTTTCTCTACGAATAAAGAGAGAGAGAATTGGTTTCTAAAATCATCTTTGTCTTTGTTTGCTTTCTTTCAAAATAAAGCTCCTAGAATTGGCTTTGTCTGCGTCTTACTTGGTTGGAACTAAACCTATCTTTAAACAATAAGTAAAAATAAAATTAAATTAACTTCTTTATAATACTTTGAACTATGGCAATCCAGTCACTTTGTCTAAGCGATGTACTGTAATCAGATGTTGAAGGTGTCAGAAAACGGGACAGGCATCCCAAACTGGTGGTCCATTTTATTATTAGACTTCTCTAAACCAGTAACAACTGTGAATGCTAGATCACTCTCTTAGATTTACCGTGGAGTGATAGACAGTCCTGCTTAGGCTCCCCAGCCCCATATATACAACCCAGACAAACTGGATTTTGTGATGAAACGTTATTAAAACCAAAAGTCACCACATATTATGTCACTTCCAACCTCAAAGGGCCAATCACTTACCTTACATTATTGGTTGATTTTGATCTTACAATGAAGATTTATTATCTAAGAAGAAGAAATGAGTTATTGAGAGTTTAAAGCAGCTAAATACATTTACAGTCAAGTCAGAGGCTGTAAATCCAATGGTTAGCATAAATGTGGTAATCTGCTCTTTATTCATAAATCTCTCAGGATTACCCAAAATTGCTTCCTAGACCTCTGTCCAATTGTTCAGGATTTTCTCTGTCAGAATCCATCTGTCCAGAGATGCAGAATTGCTCCCAGAGTTGAAAACAATCTGGCAAATGTTCTCAGCAAAGCATGGGCTCTTGCTTTGTTGACTAAACACAGACAAAGTTTGTGGATTTTCCACAGCTGAATGCTTTGAAGTTAACACGCTGCTTCATTTAGAGTTCCAAGGCTCCACTTCTGTTTGATGGGCAATTATACATGCTGTATTTAGTTTCATTTGTTTTCCTGAAGTACACATTGAGTACATTCACATCCTAATAAGACATAATATATTCCTCTATAGAAAATGCTGTACCAAATGAGACTGAACTAAGGCATCTTCATGGGATTAGGGCACAATGGCAGTTTTAACATTTCACTTGATGCCATGAATGTCCTTAACTACTTAGCCTACTTTCTGTGATAGCCTTCCTTTTTCTTTGCACTTCTAAAAATCACATATCATAAAAGTGGTAGATGGTTGATCAGAAATTTTTGTAAGTGTATAAATGAAATGGAAATAATGCTCATTATAATTGACTCACCTTCATAGTTAATAAATGAATCTAATCACTCTTTTACCTACTTCTGCCCATTTAGCATTTGGGCCTTCACCCTCTGTGGTCACAATTAATTTGGAACCCAGCAATGTGTGTTAGTAATCAGAAGAACATAAGGACAGCCATATTGGGTCTCACCAGTGGTTCATCTAACCTAGTATCCTGTCTTTCAACAGTAGCCAATGCCAGGTGCGTTGGAGAGAATGAACAGAACAGGCAATTGTCAAGTGATCCATCCCCTGACATCTACTCCCAGCTTCTGGTGAGCAGAGGCTAGAGATGCTCAGTATGTCAAAGTATTCCTTTCAGTGTTCATTTGTGAACACAGAATTTCATGCCATTGTGGTTTATCTAGCTCTGTTAGGTGCCTCTAAAGTTCCTTAGAGTATTTGCACTGGCCCTGCACAGTTCATTTTTTGTCATGTTGAAAAACTGATAATTTATTCCTTTTCTTTCTTTCTTTGTTTTTTGTTTTCTTCTGATTCATGCAGGTATTTAAATCTCACCCTTTGACTATACAGGCCAAGATTATCACAGCTGCGCATCTAAAACTAGACTCCTTGATCCATATTTAAGCACCCAAGTAGAGGTGGCATGATCCTCACCACCAAAAGTTCTATTCGGGTCAGTGTAGCTGCAGGGGATTTAAATGCAAATTTTGGACCCTAACTTAAGATATCCAAGTTTGAAAATGTTGACCTTAATAACATCATGTGAGGACTTTTTGCCAAAGGTATATTGGAGAAACGTAGCTTTTATCTAGGAAACTTTCATATTAATTTAAAATTTGTGCAGTTGTGTGTTTTAAATATAAAATTTCAACCAAGTTTTCTAGATGCTAAAACAAAATACTGGTCTGTAATCCCCCAGATCACCCCAGCAGTTTTTGTAAAACTGTTGCAATGTTTGCAGTTCTGCAAACATTTGAGAGAGGATCTGATTTTAATGAGATCACGTATTTTTCTTCAAAATTCAGCCATTTCATTCTGTTTTCCTATGAAATCCTTGAAAGTGTATTACACACAATATATAGTGGATGTCAGACATTGTACATAGTAGACAATGCTGATGACTTGCTGCTCTTTAATTAATCTTTTTGTTCCTGTATCATGTATTCTGACATCTCAATCTTTAAAAGTGTTTCATCTTTACTAACTGGTAAGACTGAAATATGTATCCTCCCAAAATCCTCCATCATGCTGTCTAGTATAAAGAAATAACTTAGCTTCTTTGTAATGCCCTTTTACTCCTTTACTGCATAGTTGTCTAGCTGCCTCTCAAATTCCCTTGCAGACTTCTTGCTTGTGTTATGGGTTAAGATATTTCATATTCATTTTTGTCTTTGATTCTTTGCTCTCTTATTTTTCCTAATTTCCAATATAGATTTTACCTGGCAGAGTTTATATTCCTTTGTATTGGCTTGACTTTGTTTAGGATTACATTTTATGAAGAAATACCTGTTTGGTTTGAATTATGTATCCCTTTCATCATACTTTATCATCTCTCCTCCCACTTTATCATCTTCATTTTGCATTTTGGAGTTCATGCTTTGAAGCTTGACTTTTGGGAAGCTTCATCTCGAGGTCTTAAATCAAACATGGATATCTATCTTAAAGATATACTGTAGTTTAAACAGAAGTTGCAAGTTTGATATGGAAATTACTATGTGAGGTTCTATGGCCTGTAGAAAGCAGGGGTCAGGCAGGAGGTGGGCTCCAGATGATCATAAGTACCTTTTGCTTTAAAAATCTGTGAATGTATGTTTAAGTCAAGAATGGTGCCTTCTCTTGTGTGTTCTGAACCACTGATGCCACATTTTCATGAAGTTTGACTATACAACTAACAATTTATTTCAGTTTAGTACACTTAAAGTTGCCTTTATATCTATCAGGTGTTAAGACATTGCCTCTTTATTGCTGCATATCTTTTTAGGTCTTTAAAAATGATAATGTCCAAGATCCTATAAGTAATCTAATATGCAAGACTAGGAAAGTAGGGGTGAACAATTAGAGAACCCTGGCATATTTTTATCTACCTGTCTGAATGTTACAAAACTGTTAGAGGAGAGAAATGTCTTTTGAATAAACTAAGCCTGGATTTAATAACAGTTCCTTTGTGGATCAAAACGTCTAAGCATAGCGATGCTCATTCACCATGCAAAAATGTTAATTATTTTCTGAGGTGCATAGTAGAAGGGATAGAGGCAATGTGATATTTATATTGTTACCCAGCCTCGAAATTGTAATATTGGTAAGATGATGATAATAGCTTAATTCTTATGCAGACTAATGAGCAAGAAACCAGTGCTGTCAATGTCTGGTTTATGCTTGTAGAATGGACTGTAATGATGACTTGGGGCAGCTGCCTGATGTGATGTTGACACATTGCAAGACCAAAATTAGGTCTTTCAAATGCAACATTCTAAACTCACATTTTTTTTGAGGTACAGAACAAGAGTGGGTTTCTTGTATTTCTTAAAAGAGAATTATGACACTACTATAGTTTTGAATATAAAATGGAAATTAACTTTTGTTCTTTCTCTCTATCCCCTCCCTCTCACGCCACCCCCCAACAGTGAGGAAAAAGGCTTAATTATTTTGTCATGCTGAATGAGAAATCTCTTGTTAGCATTTTAAATGAAACTCAGGGAGAATATGATAGCTCTAATAGGTAGATGATACAGTATAACTGCATGTTGCTGAGTATAGGAAAGGTGCTGGATATTTCTGAACATCAGTAAACTGAAACATTTTAGAACTGTTATTCTCCTGAAATTATCAGTGTCACTCCTATCATGGCTTGCGTAACAATAAAAGTGTATTCTTAATACTGAAGTATTAAGTAAAGAAATCTGGGCAATATTATTCAAATATTGTAGCCAGAGGCAGGGGTTAAAGTATAATTTGGGGGGCCCCCGAATGCTCCCGCATGGGTGGGCCCCCTGGACCCAAGCTCCTGCCCCCCCCACATGCCAGCACCCTACCCCCTGCCCCTAACACCCCCCCCCCCCCCACACACACAAGTTGGACCATCCCTGCACTTACCGGTGGTGGTGCAGCTGGGGAGGTGGAGACAGTAGGCCCTGGGTCAGGATGGTGGCACTGCTGGGGAGGAGCCTGCAGGCCCCAGGTTGGGGCAATCCATGGAGGGGGGGGGGCTTGGCTTGAACCCCTCAACAATGCCCCTGGCTCCTGCCGTTGCCCGCCAGAATATGGAGGAGCATCATCCTGGGGCCTGCTATTTTTAGGGGCCCAGTATTCAGGCCTCTAAAAACAGATTATAGAACTGGAATGCTGCATTCTGGGGCCTGCTATTTTTCAACGATGGGCCCCAGAGCGCAGCATTCCAGCTCCATTTTCTATTTTTAGGGGCCCTGGAACGCTGAGCCCCTAAAATAGTGGACTCTGGAATGGCGTTCCTCAGGGTTCCTGCTTACTTTAACCCCTCGTCACAGGTTACTGGATACTTAAGAAAATGTTTATAGCTGTTCACATTTTATTGCATATACAATAGCAATCATAGTTTCATGAAATAACATCATTTGGATCTTTTTTCTGGCACTATCTTTTATGATACAATACACTATTTTGGAGGCAGGCACATATCTCTGCAAGAAACCCTGTTGCCAACTTTACCCATGTATCTGCACAAATGACACCATTATGGGACCTAATCAAACCAGTTACTTCATCAAGGGCTTATTCATCAGCTCATCCACCAAAGTGATAAATGCCAACAATGCCCCTCTGCTTTATACATTGGACAAACAGGACAGTCTCTGCACAAAAAAAATTAAAATTAAAAAAAAAAGGACACTTCTGATATCAGAAATAATAATCAAAAAACAACAGGAGAAATTTCAGTCTCCCTGCTCATTCCATGGAAGATGTGTCAATTGCTGTACTTAAGCAACTTAATTACAAATCAAAGCTTTGAGAAGAAACTACAGAGTTATAAATCATATGCAATTTTACCCCAGTACATTAGACTAGACTAGAGATTTAACTGACTTTCTCATTCCAATAAGTGACTTCCCCATCTTTAACTCTTCACCTTCTAATATTTTGTTCCATTCTGTTTGAATCTAAACTGCTTTGATTTGCTGAAAGAGTTTGACCTGATCCTATGACTTACTTTCTTGCATATATTTTTCCTTTGATTTTGTAAGTTCTCCATCTTTAATCATCTGATGAAGTGGGATTTTCTCCCATGAAAACTCATGCAATAAATAAATTTGTCAGCCTTCAAAAGTGCCACAAGTGTTCTTGTTTATTATTCTGGAGGAAGTGTACCATAATCAGATAATGATTTAAAAAATGACTTGTTAGTTAATCTGATCAAAATAAACTTTATTTTACTTTAGTTTTGCTACTTTACTTCACCTATTGGCATAGATGGTATTTAAAGAATATTTAAGCAATTAAAATTAAAAACTTTTAAATAATGTATGGCAGATGAGTATGAGTAATAACTAAATAATTTTTCATTAATGATCATTTTGTCTACATTTCTCATTCCTGTGGGGCTTTCTAAATATTGGTCCTGATCTTCTGATGTGCTGGTGTTGCTTTGTTTTGTAGCTCTGGAAGATTCTGGCCACAGGGTGAGTCTACCTATCTTGGTGCCAAGGGATAGCAGACACTGATGACGTGTGGAGCCCTGCAAATCCGCGGATATCCACAGATATCCGCCATGGATACAACATGCATATCCGCGGACCATTTCTTGCAGATACAGATCGGATATGGATCCACATATTTTTATCTGCACAGAGCTAGAGCCCTGCAAATATGTGGATATCCGTGGATATCCGCATTATATCCACATCCACAGATACAACACGGCTATCCGCGGACCATTTCTTGCAGATGCAGGTCGGATACAGATCCACTTATTTGTATCCGCGCAGGGCTCTAGCCATGTGTACACTGAAATTGCTGAGTTGATCTCCACATATTGATGGAGCAGGATTGATTGAGAGGCCAGTGTAGACCTACTCAATCGATTCCAGATTTGATTGCTCTTCAGTGTAGTAAGTCCACCTCTCTAAATAGAGTAATACTATGTGGAAGGGAGAACATTTCCTATTGACACAGCTGAGTGAAGGCACCTGCGGTACAGGGGAGTAAATAAGTCAACGGGAGGTCCCTATTCTACTGTAAGTAGATTGCGCATCTCCCATTGACTTGGCATGGCAGTGTAAACTAGACCTGAATCTCATAGGCCACTTTGCCATCAGTGCTGAGAATGTAGGAGGTGTGAGCAGAGGAAAGTGACACAGACAGCATGCTCCAGTCCTAGCCTCTGTTCCTTTTTTGACCTTGGGACCATTACCACCTGACATCAGTTAATTCAGCTCTTTGGTGCTCTGTGTTTTAGCTGGGATTCAGCACTGCATGCAATAGTCTGAAGAATGGGAGATAGCACTGTTACCATTCAGGGTAACTACACCTGAATCTCCACTCTTTGGGCAGAGGTGCCGTTTAATGTGGCAGACCTCCCTGCCTTATATTGTTAACTAGGGGTGTCATGCTGAACTGGGGCTGGGCTTTGATTTCTCTCCAAAAGTTATGAACAACATATCACCTACAATAAGAAGTTACCACATAGGCCTTTATAACAGATCACTTTTATTTTTAAGGTAAAGTATTACAGAGAGAGTATAAAAATGATAAAATTTCCTATATACATACTGAAGGCTTATCAGAGGTTGTCCATCATCTTATGACACCCTAGTTGGCACAAGTCTTTTGAACCCTTCTGCAGCTGTTACAGCCTCTATTGATATAAGATTTTGTCCATTTGCTGAATAAGAAGGAAGGTCCCGGGTCAGTTTAAATGCAATTTTTTCTATAAAGAAAAGCTCTTTCTTTTTCTGTTGGTCTCTGGAAAACCCATTTCAAACTGGTATATATATACAAGCTTCTCATGAGTTTATCCCTCTTTGCAACCTGCCCCTTGACTATGGAGTCACAGCCTGTATTATTCACCTGACTTACTGTCTACTCTTTTTAGCTCCTGAAGGAGCTAAAAGCAATCTTTCCTTCCTGGACTTGCATACAGTACCTGGCCTTCAGTGATACGTAAACAATGCTTAATCTTAATATGATGTATTTCTCCTTCCCCCAAAATGCTGTATACAGTTGCCATATCTGTCACTTGCACTGCTCAACAACAATCCATGAAGATTTAGTTCATCTTAAGTTTACAGCAGTTGTTCTCAACCACTGTCTTGGAACACATTACTGTATTGCCACACAGTGGTAAGTATGTCACAGAGAGCTGGGAAGATGCCTGGATTTGACCTGGGGGTGGGGAGAAGGGGTTGGTGTGTCCTGTAGGGTTGCAGTATGCCACCAACTGTGCTGTGACCTGCAAAAGGTTGAGAACCACTGGTTTACAATATGACCGCTGAAAGCACAACTTTCCAAAAGAGAGACTGTAGATAGACCTAATCTCAACCATGATGCGCTCCAGTGATCACTACCCATGATGCTAGGATCTCTGGAAACTTCTCACTGGTGTCATATGTCTCTTCTGGCATTTCAAGTGACTAAAGCAGGATGGGCACTGGAACGGGGAGAAGTTAGGACTGCGGGGTCTGTGCTGCCTCCTTGGGGTGGGAGGCCCTCTTGGGTGTGGGATTGGGTACCGCTTATAGGGATGTGAGGCCTTTGGGAGTAGAATTGCAGAGTGAGCCCACCTTGTACTAGCCTTGCAGTGGCAGCTCCTGCAACCCCCTGAACAACTCTCTTCCCTTGGTGTTGTGACCTGACCTTTGGTGCATGGAGTCACAAAACTGCTGAGGTTTTGTCTGGCCTCCCTGATATTGGGGGCAGCCAAGCCAAATTTGAGTGAGTGGCAATGCTCCAACTTGCGGGGCTGCTCACTGAAATTTGACCTCCCCACCCAACCACTGTTTGGAGGGTTAGTTCAAACTGGAATGGTACTGGGAGCCTGTGCAGCAGAAGCTAGAAGAACTATTACCCAAAATGGGATGCCCAGCCCAGCTTGCACTGCTTGGCAAAGTTGCTTTAACTAAGACAATAAGTTTTGGAGACCAAAACTGGAGAGTCCTCCAAAACCTTTTGCTGGGAAGTCTAGTGATAGATGAATGTTATGTATGATATGCTCCTCCAGGATGGACGTGCATCATGGAAGTGATCATTAGGCAGGTTGTGGAATCTCCAACATTGGCAGTTTCTCAGAGCAGGTTACACAAGCACCTATCAGGGATGGTTTAATAGGGGTACTTGATCCTACCATGAATGCAGGGGACTGGACTCAATGACCTCTCAAGGTCCCTGGTCCCATCCAGTTTCTATGATTAGCATCAACAGAGAAGAGAAATTTCATAAAAATTATTTAACAGTTTAACTGGCATTTGAATTGCCAACATACTTTTCAGGGAACAAAATTCAATAGTAGTTCTCATTTCTGTGAATGCAGTGAATTAATAAGCTTCATACTGAAGCATTCATCTCCACTTTCAGAAGGTACATAGAATAATATACTTAAAAAGGTGGTCGCGTAGAGCCCTGCATATCCGCGGATATCTGCGTTATATCTTCATCCGCAGATACAACACGGATATCCACACATCGGTTCTTATGTATGCAGATTGGATACGGATCCACATATTTTTATCTGCGCAGAGCTAGAGCCCTGCAAATATGTGGATATCCGCATTATATCCTCATTCGCGGGTACACCATGGATATCCGGGGACTGTTTCTTGTGGATTCAGGTCAGGTACGGATCCACGTATTTGTATCCATGCAGGGCTCTAGTTATAACTATTTTCTGCTCATTGTAAATTTGTCATATTCAATGTAAACTTATCATTTCAGTAGGTATTTTGGTCTTAGATAAATATATTTCTTAGAACAATTTTCTTACATAAGGCAGAACAGCTCTACAATGTGCTGTGGTTGAGATAAAGCGAGTGTTTCACATGCTAAATCCTTAATTTCTTCCAAATGGCATTTGAACAATATTTTGATTCAGCTCTTTGTGTTCAACTTAAGTGACTTGGTATTGTTTAGTATGTGTGTGATCACTGTATAAAGAAATGAAATTGCTTCACAAGAATTATTAATGTGATTTTTGCCAGGACAAGATTTCATTTTAATAGATTCCTCTGATTTTTGGGTCCTTTACGTGGACATTTTCAGTATTGAGCATCAATATTCATTGTAACTTGTTCTTAAAATCAATGAGCTTCAAGGTCTGACTGCTATCTGTCACTTTCAAAATAGTTAGAGAAATGTTGATGAATCACTTGGAACTTTTAGTAGTTCTTTAGTGTTGATGTAACTGCTGTGAAGTTACAATTTTTCTCTTTCAATAAGGGCCTATACTGCTGTAGATGTACTGCCCTTGCTTTTGGGGCGTGTTCTCTTGGATCTGCTTATGCTGGTTAGCATTGTCCTATACAAGCGTGGTTCAGGTCAGCAATAATTTTGCAATTTTTATCACTGCCATGAACGTACGTCCAAAATTAAGTGCCTATTGGTTCATGGTCCTAATAGCAAAGACAGAAACAGTAACTCATGTTGAAGAAAAAGATCATTGTCTCTGTGACAAAGGAATCTAAATACAAACAGGAATTTCTAACTAAATATCATGGTGTCCTTACATGTGCAATTACAGAGAGGGATCCTAGTTTAAATCCAAATAGCATCATATAGGAGTAGATAACAAGGTAGTCTCCCCACACACTCACCATCCAACCCACTGCTTGACTTTATTTCAAAATATAATGAACTGCTGACTTTTGTCCTATGTCTGAATACTTAACATAGCACACTTTCTTATCCTGAAAGTTGCAACTTGCAGTTCGTCGACGAGCAGTGCTCCTGACTGCTCCACTCTGGGTGCTTGCGCCACACCGCACTCTGGTTCGGAGGTTTTTGACAGCAGTGGCTCAGGTAGTGGAGAGAGGAGTCTCAGGCGCTGCTTCTCGCCGTTGGTGATGTCAGCACCTCCATCTCTCCACAGTGCCTCCTCAGTTCCTTTCTACCACCTCCGGCTCTGGATGGAGTCAGCGGTGGCTCTTCTTCAGCAATTCTGAAAGAGAAGAAGAACCAAAAGGTTAAAAAGAATTAGAAAGACAGGTTCAAGAATGAGGAAAAGAGAAGAAGAGAAAAAAAATAAACAAACCAAGACTACACAAATTACAACGAAACAAGAAACAGCGCTGACAGGCAACTGGCATTAACCGCGATGCCTAACTCATCCAGTTTCAAACACTGTGATATCTGTAAAGATGCAATGCCAGCCTCAGACGGCCACGATGCTTGTATAAAGTATCTAGGTGAAGCGCATGTGGCTCAAAAATGCCAACATTGCCACAACCTCACGTCGCAAATGAGAAAGGACAGGGAGAGAAAATTGAAACTCCTCTTGTTAGAGGGTTCCCTGCGTCCTGCCTCAGATCCAGGTGCCTCTCCGCATATATCTGAGGGAGAGCACAAGCGCCGCTTGGTTGTGTCGTCCCCAGTACCTCAAAATATCGAAGAGGGCTGGCGGAAATCACAAATCCTTGCAGCAGGAGCCCAAATCTAAAAGGGTATAGCCTGCAAGAGCGGACACCTCTGGCGCTGCTGAACCGCCTTCGGGACTGAACGCGGCACCGCCAGACGCTATGGCGCAGCATTCAATGCCGAAGGTTACCGCACCGCTCCCGTCACCATCAGCGGCATCGCTGCCCTTCCTGGCCCCGAATACGGCGCCACCCCCAGTGCAGACTCCCTACTTGCCACTGGCACCGTTGGCTGTGGTCACGCCAGTACCGCATTTACCGCCCCAGTCCACTCCATCCTTGGCGCCTCCAGGACCACAGCAGATCGCGGTGCAGGCATCTCCCATGGCTAAAAAGCATACGTCAAAGTCAAAACATACTAGCAGGGAGCAGGACCTTATGATCCATTCTGCTCCTGTCTCACCATTATTTCAAACAGACTCTTCTGTAAGTAGTCTATCAGCCATGTCAATATCGCCAGCAGGCTCTTCTTCATCTGCCTCTTCAGAGTCAACGCCAGTCTCCCCTATTCCACAGTCATTGGCACCAGCTCCAGCAGACTCTACCCTGTCATATCCCTGGCCATATCCACCGTGGATGCTGTACCCCCATCCTTCAGGCATCAGTTATGCTAATTGACCATATCAGCAGGGGTTTCAGTACCCAGGTAATCCCGGTCCAGTAACCATACCTGTACCACAAGGGTTATACGTCCCTACCCAACAGCAGCAAGTCTTTCCTACTGCAGGTGTACAGGATACCACTCCTCAAACATCCCACAACCAGCCAACCACGCTCGGATGACCTTAAACAATTTAGAGAGCTATTCAAACTTGCTGCTGATTCCATGAATATCTCCCTTAACGATAATCCTGCGCCGCAACATAGATTATACAAGATTTTGCAGGCATCAGGTTCTGACAAATTAGCCCTTCCGATGGACAAAGGGTTAATGGAACCTGCAGCTGACATTTGGCAAGCACCTGCCTCCGCGCCACCGTTGAATAAGAAAACGGATAAAAAATACTTCATTGCCCCTAAAGGGAATGAATTCTTATTTAATCATCCACAGCTCAACTCTCTCGTGATTGAGGCAGCTAACCAATGGGTGAGGCAATCATTCTCAAAGCCTAACCCCACCAACAAGGAGGACAGAAGACACACTGGGGAGAAAAGTTTACACCTCAGCAGCACTCCAGTTCAGGATCGTGAATTATACTGCCCTGCTCTCAAACTACGATCATGAGTTGTACACCAAACTCAGAGAACTAACTGATTTTATTCCAAAGGACAAACGTGAACAATTTAATCTTCTAATCACGGAGGGTCAGCTGGTTGTGAGGACAGCTCTTCAAGCCTCGATTGATTCAGCTGATGTCGCTTCCAGAATTTTGAGCACTGCCATTGTCATGAGGCGTTCTTCGTGGCTTCACTCTGCGGACCTACCAAAACAAATGCAATGTAGCATTGAGGACCTCCCCTTTGAGAGGGAAACTTTATTTGCTAAGTCCACCAATGAAGTGATGCACGACTTGAAAGATTCACTTGCCACATTAAGAACTCTGGGCATTTTCCCTCCTTCATCACGCCGCAAGTACTTCAGGAACCAAACATCTACTTCCAAATATCAACAGTTCCAGACCAATCGTAGAGCCAATAACTACAGGAATAAACCTCGGCAATCCCATAGGCACAAACTGACAACCCAGGCTTACCAAACCTCACAACCTGCTAACCTCAAGCATCAGTTTTGATGGGCAGGTCAAGGGAATTACCAGCCAACTCTTCCGGTTCCAACAGTCACCCATGTCACACCTGGATTTCAAGGACAGGCTGTGCCCATTCCTTCACCAATGGCAAGCCATTATGTCTGACAAGTGGGTGATGGGGATCATGCAGAAGGGCTATTCTATCCCCTTCCTATCCAAGCCAAAACCCCATTCCCCTTCCCTGTCCCTTTTCAGGGACCCCTCTCACGTACACCATCTTCACGACGAGATCCATCATCATCTTCGGATTGCTGCCATCGAACGGGTTCCTCGAGATCAAAGGGGAATAGGTTTTTACTCCCCATACTTTCTAACACAAAAGAAAACAGGGGGTTGGAGGCCAATACTAGATCTCAGGCATCTAAATGTACACATTCAAGTAAAGAAGTTCAGGATGGTGACTCTACCCGGAATAATGTCGTCCCTCCACCGGGGAGATTGGTTGGCCTCCCTCAATCTAAAGGATGCGTACTTTCATATTCACATACACATACCACATCGCAGATTTCTTCGGTTCATGTTCCTCAACCACCATTTCCAATACACGGTTCTCCCTTTGGGACTTTGCACAGCGCCAAGGGTCTTCTTGAAGATGATGGCCCCGGTAGTGGCTTTTCTGCGCAAAAGACACATTTCAGTATTCCCGTATCTAGACGACTTTCTAATCAAGGCCCCCACACAGCTTGAGGCCATGCGGGAGGTCACAACCACGGTCAACCTATTCCGCTCTTTGGGTCTAACGATAAACTTCACCAAATCATCACTCCAACCCGTGCAGGAAATACACTTCATCAGCGTTCACATAGACTCAGTAGTCGCCAGGGCATTCCTTCCCGTGGACGGATTCCACAACTTGCAGCATTTCGTCTCCACCATCCAGAACTCACCCATTGTTTCAGCCCATACCTGTATGCAACTGCTGGGTTACATGTCAGCTATGACTTCTTTAGTTCACCATGCGCGTCTTCGTATGCTCCCATTCCAATTATGGTTCCTGTCACAATTCAAGCAGACTCGTCATTCCCTCAGCCAACCTTTATCCATCCCATCTACAGTAAAGCTCTCCCTATCCTGGTGGACGGACCACAACAACCTCATACAGGGCGTTCCCTTCCTTCCCCCACAGCCAGATGTAACTATTACCACCGACGCTTCCCTCACTGGCTGGGGAGCACACCTCCAGGACATGACGGCACATGGAAAATAGCAGCCGGTGGAGGCACGTCTCCACATAAACCTACTCGAATTGAGAGCAGTAGTCAAAGCCTGCCAGCGGTTTTTTCCTGCTATTGCGGGGAGAACAGTAAGAATCCGCACTGACAACAAGACTTGTATGTTCTACATAAACTGTCAGGGAGGTACCAAATCACGAGCTCTCTGTCTCTAAGCAATGAAATTATGGGAGTTTTGCATACAGCACACAGTATACCCTCTTGCGGAGTAACACCCAGGCAAGGACAACTTCCTAGCGGACTCTCTGAGCCGCTCCTTCCCAACACATCACGAATGGGAGATACGATCCGAAATTCTACAGACAGTCTTCCATCAATGGGGCTTTCCCACGATCGATCTCTTCGCCAACGAGGAGAACACAAAGTGTCCCTGCTATTATTCCCAAGCAGGAAGGGGCCGCTCTTTCTCCGGCGACACATTCCTCCTTCACTGGGGCAAGGAACTCTGCTACGCTTTTCCTCCCATACCACTGATTCCAAGGGGCCTCCGCAAAGTACAAGACAAGGCTCGGTTAATCTTAACAGCACCAGCAAGGCCACATCAGTCGTGGTTCACCCTTCTTCACAACCTGTCCATAGCACAGCCAATCACTCTTCCTCTTGTTCCCAATCTCGTCTCTCAGTCCCGTGGGACTCACCTGGACAGAATACACTTAGCAGCTTGGAATCTCGATGGTTCACTCACTTAGAGCAACACTGTTCTCATAGAGTCAGATGTGTACTATTGAACAGTAGAAAACCCGCTACACACATTACTTACCTCCAGAAGTGGAAATATTTCTCCTCCTGGTGTGCTCGATGGTCCATTGGCCTGGACGCTGCTCTTCTTCCCATTGTGTTGGACTATCTCCTAGACCTGAAAGAAACAAACGTGTCAGTTAATACAGTTAGGGTGCACCTGGCCGCTATATCAACCTTCCATGAACCCATAGACAGGACTTAATTTTTTGTGCACCATACCTTTAAATGCTTCATGCTCGGCTTGCACAACCTTTACCCACAGGTTCAGCAACCAGCTATTCCCTGTGATCTCACCAGGGTGCTAAACACATTGATGGCTCCTCCATTCGAACCATTAGCCACAACTACTCTACTACATTTATCCATGAAGGTAGCCTTCCTGGTGGCGATTACCTCAGCTCGATGCGTGGGAGAGAGAGCTGCCCTCATGGCACACCTCGCATACACCGTCTTTTACAGGGACAAGGTTTCCTTGCGACCTCATCCAAAGTTCATCCCTAAGGTTACATCCTCATTCCATCTTAATCAAACCATTAACCTACCCGTCTTCTATCCCAATCCCCATGCGACACCTCAGCAAAGAGCTCTGCATACCTTGGGTGTTAGATGGGCACTTTCTTATTACCTGGAGCAGATGAAACCGTTCAGAAAGACCCCACGGTTATTCGTTTCCACTGCTGAGCGTTCTAAGGGCCAACCTATTTCGAAGTGCAGAATATCTACCTGGATCTCTTCATGTATTAGAACAGCCTATGACGTTTCCCAGTCAGCTCCACCTGACTATCCGATCGCTCTCTACCAGATCTATGGTGTCTTCCATTGTCTTTCTGACAAAGGTTCCCCTTCGTGTCATTTGTCAGGCGGCAACCTGGTCCTCTGCTGACACCTTTGCGAAGCATTATGCTCTCTAGCATCTCTCCTCGATGGATACGGCAGTTGGGCAAGCGGTCCTGAAGTCTGTCCAGCAGTTGCAACCCGAAGTACCCACCTCCAGCAATGATAACTGCTAGACAGTCATCCAGAGCGGAGCAGTCGGGAGCACTGATCGTCGAAGAAATGGAGGTTACTCACCTTTGTGCAATAGCTGAAGTTCTTCGAGATGCGTGCTCCCGACATGCTCCACTACCCACCCTCTTCCCCTCTACTTCGAAACACTCTGTTATTTTATTCAGGCAGTCTCGTAGTAGAAAGGATCTGAGGAGGCACTGTGGAGAGATGGAGGTGCTGACGTCACCAACTGGGGGAAGCAGCGCCTGAGCCTCCTCTTTCCACTACCTGAGCCACTGCTGTCAAAAACCTCCGAACCAGAGTGCGGTGCGGCGCACGCACCCAGAGTGGAGCGTGTCAGGAGCACGCATCTCGAAGAACTTCAGCTACTGCATGAAGGTGAGTAACCTCCATTTCAGTCAAGTAGGTTCCCTATTTCCCAAGGAACTTATCTGAGGTGGTTCTTCCTGGATTAAAAAAAAAAAGCAACATACAAAGGTAGTTGTTGTGTCTTTCTTTAATCTTTACATATCACAGTCTTCCTTTGGTAGAAAAACATTTCTAATTGAGTCTATCTGAGAAAATACATGGTTTCTGATCATGACTTGCTCAGATTGTGTATAACCAAGCACAGAAAGCAATACACCTGAGAAAATCACTGGTTTTAAATTATCTGAAAATGTTGGTGTTGCATTCAACGTGTATTTATAAGTATATTGTCAACATTTTTGATTCTTATGTTGTTTCATCTTAGTCTGAGTTTTCATGTGAAAAAACTTTTCTAGGAGAGTGTTATCTTTTTATTAGCCAAAAGAACATGGCAAATATGTAATTATTTCCTTTCTCAGTTCTTTGTTCTGTGCAATTTTTTGAATACAGTGGAATAGCTAATCAGATGGAAAATGAAATGGTAAATACAGTAGCTAAGTATTGCTTTTTGTCATGCATTTTGAGAAATACTTGAGTTAAAAGAATATACTTAACCACGTCTACCCCAGATGTAAACAGCTGGTAAAGTTGAAAATGCTTAATTTTAACTTAAAATAAACCCAATAAACATAATTAAACTGTTCTCTAATTTGCTTTAGAAATACAAGCCTGGTCGATGTGATGAGATTTTGAAGTGGAAGCCGCCCAGTCTAAATTCTGTTGATTTTCGTCTTAAGATTACAAGAATTGGAGGAGAAGGGTATGTAATTTCTTCCCTTTCTTACCTTTTTTAAATATAATCTAAAACATTCTCTTGAATGGTCCTTAGCAGCAAACATTTCTCTGGTGTTATTTTTAAATCTTTTTCTAGGTTTATCACTCACTACCACGCACATGTGCACTTTCTGTAGCATTTGTTTGTTAGAAGCATGGTTGTTTGTGTCTTTGACTTGTAGTTGGTACTGTACCAAGAAACTGTACTGCAGGACTATATAAAATAGATCTGGTGAGTTTTATACCTTAATTTCCCTAATTTATTATTATGAAAGAAGATGCATTAAATTCAACAACATTCCTTCTGCTTTTAAAAATTCAGCAATCTAGTTTATCTTTAGGTATGAAAATATAGCAACCCCCCCCCAGGTATGTTGAAATGTTATCTATCCAAAATTGCACGAAGTGATATAGCAACGAATTTGTTCTAGGCCTTGCTTTAATGTAGCAAATAGCTCTTTGATTTATTGTTCGTTATTGTCACCAAAACCCCACCAAAGAAAGGTTAGGTTTCATGGCACCAGACTTTTATGTGTTCTTTAGATTACATCACTTCTACATCTTTCTCTGTCTGGTGCGTCTTTTACTTGTAAATTGCATAAATATATGAAGCAATAGTACCTCCCATGTATGATTGTACTGGACTTTAAGTCATTAAGAAATGCTTTCTATGGAAGAGGTTTTGGTTAAAATCAAGTTATTTGATTTTCTGTTTGCTTAATATTTTAATGTCTGGGTCTCATTCCTGCTGACAGTTTGATATACTGACTTCTAACTTTTCTCTTTGTGCTACTACTCACTATGAAGAATGTAGCTTACAGTTAATTCATAGATTGTTCATCATTCCAGCTAACAGTTGAATAATCATGATAATAATGCACCTAACTCTTTAAAAATATTTTCAAAGCTTGTTAATATATGTAGATTGTGAGTGTCTCTCATTCTAAAGACATGGAGAATCATTTGCAGAATATTGACTACTACTAATTTCTGGGTGTGGCACAAAGCTACAAAATACTTGTTGGATTTCAACAAAAATGTCTATTTACTACCCAACAGAAAAATCGTTGTTGCTAAGGAATATGTTAGAATGTTTGTTTTTAAGTTTAGCTTTTGAGAGGCAGATGTTTCCAGTCTAAAACAAAAAACAAATTATCATGTTCACTTCACTTTTTAAAAAAAGGCTATTGATAGTAATTGCACTATAACTGTTTAACAGAGCAATTTTTATGATGAAAATTAAGCTATATTGGATGAAGAAAGTATTTCATTGAAGAGCTATTTCTGTGATTTCTGCTGAAACTTGAAAATGTTACAGTAATGAGCCATGATGTCCAAACAGAAAAGTTCTCTCATTTCATTTCAAGTGAAGTATGCATTTGGTAAAACCATACTGCTTTCAGACAGAAATTATGAGCAGGGAAAAGATACTGATTATAATCTTATTCAGTTTGATAGTTTTATGCTTCTATTGAATCACAAAAGGAAAATGGTATAAAACCTTGGCTAAAAAGAACAATTTCTAGAGACTTGACCTGGAATCTATTGGAGGTAGGGTACTGAAGTAGATTAATAATTGATCTATTCCAGTATGGGAATTCCTGCATTCTAGTACTGAAAATATTTATTACATTCCAGCTAAATTAAGGATAAATGTATGGTGCCCAAAATTCAGAAGTGCCTTCTAAATTTGTGTGCAAATGGTTACTTGTATGCAGGGTTGGCAGAATTTGAGTTGCATTTATTTATAGTTTTGATCCATTTAAATTTTCACTGTTGTGCAAAATAGTGAATTTTAAGCATTTTTTTCAAAATTTATATATATATTCTCATTTCCTGACAATAAATACTGAGATTCAAGAATTTAAAACTTTAGGACTGTTAGAACACAAATTGATGGCTTCTCATGTCGAAATGTATAAAATAAATATCCTTAAACTATAGTAAGATCTCAAGCATAATTTATTTACTTTGCCAGATGCTAAATTTCAGTTACCACTGGTAGAAATAAATTTTGTGAGTTTGCATGTGTATGGTTAAATGAATGTTTGTCTAAAGTTACTGTTAAAAATCTAATCTTTCCAAGCCAACTTTATATGCCAGACCTGGCCAAACTGTGGCTCGCTAGCCACATGCGGCTCTTTAAAGAAAAAGTGCGGCTCCCGGGAGAGTGGTAAGATGGGAGACAGAGGCGAGAAATTTGCAGTGGTCGGGGACAGCAGAGAGGTGGCGGCATGGTAAGAGCCGGCAGCGGAAGAGCAGTATTGTGAGAGCTACAGGAAAAAGCAGTGTGGTCAGAGCTGGGGGAGGGGCAGCCTTTGTGAGAGCCCACAGGGAAAAAGCAGCCTGGTAAGAGCAGGGAAAGGGCGGGAGGGGCAGCATTGAGAGAGCCTGCAGGGAAAAGCAAGTTGTCAGTTAGGTGGAAGGACAAGCACTCAGATCAGGTACCTGCCAGATTCTACAGTTTACCCACACAATATTAATTCTAGCCTCCTTGTCTGTGTGCATTATGATACAGTCTTTAATTACATCAGTGCATGATTTTTTAAATACTTTTCTTTTTCTATATTGTTTTCTGGGTGCATATTTTTAAAACTGGCAAAATAAATTGATCAAGAGCAAGTCTACAATGAACTACAGATAAATGATGATAATTAGCAGTTGAAACCTGAAAAGCAATTGTAAATTAATTTTCTTTTTTAAAAATCACCTGGCATTTCCAGATATTGTAATATAATGCAAAATTATTTCTCTTGTATTTCTATTTTGAGAATTAAATAAGAATCATCAGAAATGACTGAAAATTGACACGTGTTACATCCAAAACCACTGAGTACTGTCAAAAGGCTATTAAAAAAACTCCTCTATTTAAAGAATGTTACAAGTACTTATTGTTGATCATGGTGCATTTTCAGCATGCAAAATGATTTAGACTTAAGATAGACCACCACTACTGAAAACTGGCTTTAGAAAAAAAAAATTACTTTAGTCCACTGAACAAGTGGGCCTGAGACATCAGTATCATCTGTTTGCAGAAGGAACTGCTAGCGTATTTATTTTAAAAGAAAATTTTAATTAATATAACTTAGTCAATTACCAAGATAATTTACATTCACTGCAAAGTTCAATAGCAGCACTATACTTCTACTGATTAAATAGCATTCAATATGTATTTTTTTTTGTTGTATAGTCAAAATCTATTTATATTTCAGTGCAGTCTTCATGACTGACCCTATGGGTATCTGAGCCCATTAGACAAGAGGGTAATTGGTGTGAAGGGCTGAGGACGGAAAACTGTGTTGTAAACTTTCTGAAAAAAAAAAAATCTCTCACCAATAAAGATTTTACTTTGCATTATAAAAACCAAATATTGATATTTAGAATTTATACAGGGCCTGACCGCAAACTGAATAAACTCAATGGGGTTTTTTCCATAGTATCTTCTGTGCATGGACTCAAAAGCACTTACTGAAACAGGCTCTGATCTTGCACTTTCTGTCCCCCTAAATTCTCATTGATCTGTTGTGATTCTGCACAGTTGAAAAGGTGTCCCTGTGTGCATCTCTTCACAGGATTAAGATGAGAGCAGTATTTTCCCTTACTATTACTCTCATTTTAAAATTAATTGTGTTCGAGTCCTCAGACCTTTTGTCTTCTGTCCATGAGTATTTTGGTGAACAAGTGGCAGAAATGTTGGCAGGGAAGCAGGGGCATGCTGGGTGCCAGGATAGGGTGGGAGGCAGAAGTGCGGCATGGTTGGGGAGAGCAGAGAAGTAGCAGTGTGGTAAGAGACGGCAGGGAAGCAGCAACAGGGGGTGAGGGAGAGAAGTGTGACATGGTCAGAGAAGCCATAGCTTGTTTAGATTTTCTCATAGGCCCTAATGCAGCATACTCGTTAAAATAAAATCATGTTTTACAAGTCCTAAACATGATGTGGAACACTAAGAAATGAAAATACAAAGGAGAAAAGTATAACACTGAATGTAGATTACTTTCAATTTTTGGCACAACTTACTGCTGTGAAGCATCATATTCCACAGTGAAATTCAAAACACTGTGCAATAGTTAGAGATCAGCATTTCAGAGAGCTTTTGCCTGGTGCATTGACAAGTTACTGCCCAGATTTTTAAAAAAATTGCCACAAACCTGTAATGTTCTACATCTAGCGACAGCTAAATTTTTACTGTATAGGCCTAGTTTCATGGTAATCTTAAATAATTATTAGAATCTGACATTAGTGGATCAATATTTGCCCTATTTTTATGATAAAACCAAAGTGCTCAATGAATTTTAATCTTAGTAATTTTGGAGTAGGTAAAAATATGTGGTTATATACCTCAGTGTGGCACTCGAAGGTTTAATAATCAACTTGTGCAGCTCTTGAGTTCCGTAAGTTTGGCCACCCCTGGTATATACCTTAGTTTATATATAGCAGTTTAGGCCGCCCCCTTTGAAAATTGAGCTCCAAATACCCGATGTGATGGGAAAATTCATAATTTTGATTACTAACCTCGATATTTAAACCTGCATTGTTTGATTATCAGCACTCTATATATTTCCAGTATATGATGTAGTACATCATATGTATTAGTATCTATATAAAAGAAGTCCAGAATTGTCACTGTGCATGTCACCCTGAAGTGTAGAACAGCGGTTCCCAAAGTTTTCTCAGCTGTGGCACATGTTGATAGCTTTAATTATTTTGAGGCACACCATGGTATAGTTTCTAAATGAACTCATGAATATTCATAAGCCAATCCAGAGCTCTGAGTTCTTCAAAAAAATTTTGTGACACACCTGTTCAGGTCTGATGGTGCACCTGTGTGCCATGACACACTGGTTGGGAAACACTAGTGTAGAACATCCATAGGGTCAGCATGATGCAAGGAAAACAGCTACAAGCGTGGCTGAGGCCTCTTTGTTCAGAATATCACCACTTCAATCACTTGGCTTTGCAGTCTGTTACCATTCAGTTCTTAAGTTCTCATCCATTTTGGCTTTACAGATTATACCTCTGCAAAGAATTCTAGGACATTGTTGTATCAACCAAAAGCCATACTTCCTCTTCAGGTAAATTGCATCCAACACTTCCATAGGTTGTGTGAGGGAGTACCCTGCATAGAAGGTGGATTGTTTGATCCAACTGTCACGCTCGTGTGAAAGCCGAGTTTCAGCTGCTAGTTTATTTGTATATTATAATGCCTAGAAACCACACTCATGGAACACAACCCCATTTTGCTAGATGCTGTACAAACACAGAACAAAAAGTCTGAAAAATTTTACAAACTGAGTTCAAGCAAGTATAGATAAGAAATAACAGTCTGAGAGACAGATCAACAAGGAAACAATGAGATAGCATCATAGACTGTGGTCTCAGTGCATCTGCAGCCTGTGTTTAGGAGTTTAATAGTCATTTTATTTAAGTTTAATAACATAATTAAACTCACAGGAATCTAACAAAAGAAACTCAAGTATTTTGTAAAAAATTATTTATTCTAATTTTTAAGGCTATATTTGTTTTGAGTAACAACCTTTAAAATCATACCATCTGACCAATTAACTACAAATAATGTCTAAAAATATGGTGCGATGAACTGGCAGTTGTTCACTTAATTGTTCAGTTTTATTGCTTTGCCAAACCTTCGCAATGCACTCACAGGGACTCTGTGAGATGGCCCTTTGTCTGACTGGTCTGGAAAAAAAGGATTTATTCTAAAGGCTCCCTCTCCAATAGATTGCATAGAGGGAAGGTTTATCTGGAAGGAGCCAGGAAAAATAGGAAGTGGCCAGATCAGGTGTGGGTAAGGGGGGGATTGCCCTTCCAAGTGAGTGAAGAAATGGGTGTAGGGGCAGTATTTATATTTTGGGTGGGTCCAGAGAATAAGGTGACCATCTATCCCTAAGAGGGCAGGGCAGTCCTGAAATGTAGATTTCAAATCCCAGTACTAGTCTGAGTAACTGTGGAATAGCATTTGGCCCAGATTCCCCTTGACACAGTTCACATTTGCTGCTTAACGATGGTCAAGACATAGCAACTACAGCACCGTGCAACCCCCATCATTATTGCATCATGCACAGTGCATCCATAGCCCCAGTATGAATGGCAAATTGTGTAGCTAATCTCAGACATCACGGATCACAGTATCATGTGACTTGTTATACTTCTCACATTTTCCAGAAGGCTGTCACTAATCTGCTTTGGCAATCCAATGAATTAAAAAAACACATTAGTAAGTGGATATTTATTTTTTAATTGCCAGTATTGATTATAGAATATGAAAAGTGCATGTGTACAAGTATCCTCATCCCTACTCTAATTATTTTTAAATAGCAAGAGACTTGTTTTGCAGTTTGAAGAGGTGGGCACCGTACCAGAGAAGCACTGTCTCACTGCAGTCAGGCTGGCAGTACCCATCATGGAATCAGAATAGAATCAGCTTCATCATGATGTACTGTGGGCATTGTGCTGATCACCCATTTTCTTGGTGGTCGGGAAGGAATTTTTCCCTGGCTGTCAGACTGGCTGAGACATAGTAGGCTTTACTCCGTTCTTCACAATTTAGAAAATGAAAAACATGTGGCAGGTGTTTGGTGCAGGTACTCATTACAGAACAGAAATGGTTATCAGATAAAATGCATTTGAAGGGGGTGTAATGGCAAATATCCCTTAAACAGACCCAAAGGGGTAACTGTGTTTTTCTAGTTCAGTAAAACAAATAAAAGGAAGTTCCGTGGCACCTAAAGACTAACAAATTTATTTTTAAAAATGAATTTGTTAGTCTTTAAGTGCCACAGGACTCCTTGGTTTTTTACTTAAAAAACAGGTGAAGTAAGATTCAGGGTTCCTAATGTTTCATACAGCGGAGATTCAACTTCCCTTCCTTTTCAAGCATGCTCATCGTAATATGAAAGGTTGGTAGGTTCCTAAGCAATGGACTCATTGGGATCAAATTTGGAAAGGGGGAGAGCTGATGGCAACATCCTTCCCCCACCCCCCCCAAACAGATGAAAACAAGGGAAAGCTGATGACATGCATTGTGCAATTAATTGTGAATACTTCCAGATATTTTTGGTGAATAAAGCTTCATCCTAGTTAAACTACATCCATTACCTCCTCTCTTTCCTCCAGTATGACTGGAAATCTAAAGTTGTTTGAAAGGAGTAACAGAAATTCAGGAATTTTGAGATGCACCAGGAGTATTAAAAAAAAATCTTTTATAAGTTTGTACTTTAAAAGGAGGTTTAGGTCTCTGAGCACTGCTATAATAAAATGACTATGAAGAAAGTATTGCTTAGATTGAGTTCTAATACAAAGAGAAAATCTGTTTTATTAAACTGAATGTCTTGCTCCTAGCCATTCTAAAATTATGACATTGGTTCCTTCTGCCCCCCCCCCCCCCCCCCGGGCTAGGTTTTTTGAAAAAGTAGGTACTGATATCTCTGTAAACCTGTTAAGACAAATTGGGTTTTTTCACTTTGATAAAAAATGCTACACACTGTGTAGTGGCTTGACAGCTGAGCAATACAGAAGTGATTGGAGAGTTACCCTGATGGAATCAGAATTTGTCTCCATACTGATCTTTGACTAATAAATGGTTATATCAAATAAACAGATGGTAATCTTTTCAGCTCTCCATGGAGAGCTGAACAGATGGATTCTGAAACAGTAAGCAAAGGTTACCACTCAAACTAGCAAGTCCTCCCTTCTAGTTATCTTTTACTTTAAACTCGGGCAAATAACTATATCCATGCCACCTCAGGGTACGATTGTATCAGAGCTCACAAGATAAGCATTGTTTGTAAGGTCAAATTACAAGAATACTCAGTTACTTTAGGAAGTGATATATCAGCCAGTATTAATCTTTTCACAGAGGCAATACTTTTCTAGGGCCCTTAGTATAGTATTAGAGGAGAGTGAGCTATTGGACCTGCTGTCTTTTGGATGGGTTATGTAACCGGGATTCTAATTACTTATAATAATATCATGGTAGTTTTCATATGAAAAGTGGGTTTATATGTAGTGACCATCAAATTCCCGATTATATAATTATTTTTTACACAGCTAAAATTTCCCTTGTGGTTTCACTTGTAATTTCCATCCCTAAATTTTTTTTATAATGGTGGTATTTGCTATTAAGTAGCTGGTGTATTCCACTCCAGATATACGACAGCTATAATTCAGTGATGGATGGTTGGAAGATTCTTTTATCTATTCAGTCCTTTTCCAAATGAAGTCAGTGGGAATTTTGCCATTGAATTAAAAAGGAGGATCAGGCTTATGATTTGTAAAGATTCCTCAGGATAAAAGTACCTCTCTAAAAGTCAAATGTTATTACTATCACAAATTGCTGTAAATTACGGGTATTGCTTCATCTCTGTGGAAGGCAGATTTTGTACTGCTTTGTTTTTGTTATAGAGATGCTTGATATGGAAGTCTCAGTCCAGTTTTAAATGCACCTGTTAATCAGCTGAATGGAAAGAAGGTTTTGGTGGGATGCAGGCCTCTTCCACAAAGCAGAAATTCGAACTGGAGATCCCCCATATTCCATACACTTAAATAAGGTTGTCGTCCTTTGCCAGTACTTTGAAATCCCTTCTGATTTCCCCAGGTTGCAGTCTCGCAGGCCCTTCAGCCTTTCAATAGTTTCTTGTGTTTTGTCTTCACTACAATCCTACTAGCAGTAAAATTTCAGGAATGTGAAGATACATATTTATTTCATTGCTAAGTATGACATGTTCATCAAAGTACCTTAGCAGAAAAAAGCTGTAAATAACATCAATTTGATATTCGGCAACACCTTGGATTATCAAAATAAAGAAATTCTTTAAAAGTCAGATTCTTTATTCCTGAAGAGCCAGATTTTAAGAATATTTCTGGAAAAATTAAACAAGTGTTGAGATTTTTGAAGAATCTGCATGTATCAATTTGATAGTGTCTAAAAATTGCCAGATACATAGGAATAGCATACAATTAGAGCCCTGAAAATCCGTGGATTTCTGCTTTATATCTATGTGTATTATGTATCAGATGTGGATATAAATTTTTTATTCACGGCAGGGTTCTACATACAAGAACTGAGTCTCTAGACTCTCTAAACTTTTTTTTTGTTAGCTCTCTGTGCAGTTTGCCTGGTTGCTTTCTGAAAAAAAATATGTTAAAAGCAAATGACAGTCAAATATTTATTCTGATTGGCTCTAAATGGAAGCTTCCTAACAGGTGGGACAATCAGATTTGTCAAAACTATTTATACCACTTCAATTCACAGAAAAACATTGATTTTTTTGGAACTTTGACACATTGGTAAAATTCCTTTGGACCTTTCCTATCTTCTAAGAGAGAAATAAATCATAAGGTGTAATTTTAGAAAAGCAATTTTTGATATCAGGAAATAGGTAGTGGTTTGTGCGTGTGTTTTTTGGGGGCATGGGAAGTGGGCTGCAGTGTAACTGTGTTAGTCACATACATTCAAGAAAAGTTGAAACAAATACTCAATTGTCAGTAGGGCAGGATACTGGAAATTTAAGTGAAATGTATTCCAGGACACTGAATGCTTTCTATATTCAAATTCTGCATTATTTGACTACCAGCAAATATCAGAAATTATTCTTTTAGCCATAGAAAGCTAGGAATCGACACAGTATATATGAGTAAGCCATTTATTCACTTTGGCTGGATGTAGTGATAGATGTTGTGGTGTATTCTTCCTTTACAGCTAGTGTCATCTGGAACATTTATCAGTAAAAAGCTCAAGTAATTTTAATTGCTGCAGAATGGGAATGAAGACTATAGTTTGCCATCTCATATAAACAGTAGTCTTATTTTAGTCATGAATTGTCTACAAGTCATACAGACTTGTCTGTGAATATTACTGCTTCCTTTCCTTCCTAATCTGAGAAATATTAACCAACAAGTGACTGGAAAACCATAAAACAAAAAAGGGTAACCCTTAAAAATGTTCTTTGTATTCATTATTTTCAGTTTTCTCTCTCACCTTTTTGCTTTGTGAACTTCAGTTTAAGTGGTAAGGACTTCAAGGGTGGGACCTTGCCATTATTGATACTGTGTACTGTTCTGTATAGGTTCTTAGGCCAGGGTTATCACTGTAGTGTGCGAGCTGTTTACAAATCATAACAAGACTAATTCTACAGGATTATTATTTGTATTTATAGTAGCATCCATAGATCCCAATCAAAACTGGCCTCTCTTTGGCCTGGGTGCTGTATGGACCTAGGCATCCCCTGTCCCAAAGTACAGTATTTACAATACAAAGAAGTGCAAGATGTAACCAATGGGTTTATAACTCAGTGTGGGATGACAATGATAGGAATACATATTAGAATAGATTAGCTAAGTGTAAACTTCAAAGTTTTCTTATAAGTGAAAAAGTGTAAATGGATCACTAACAGGCCACTCACTTAGACTTACTAGGCAGTTTAGCATAGACATCACAGAAGAAATAGATCTTAAAAGGGTTTGAAAGAGGAGAGGGTAGTGGCTGAACAAATTAATTTGGAGAGTATAGTGCATGTATGAAGGACAGCGTGGAGGAAGGCACAGAGATTTTTGTGATAGAAATGTGCAACAAAGGCTGCCATTGGTATACTGAAGGAGGAATATCACAATAGAAACCAGTCAATATTTATCTGGATGCTACAAGATTCTGCCTCATGGTTTGGTCACTATATGATCTAATTTGCTTGTATGTGGATACTTAGAATCCTTTACGTCAGTTAAAAAATCCAGTTTAAATCTGGACAGAATTAATACTGAACATAATGTTGTTCCTTCCACAGTTAATATTAAGCATGCTTTTGGAATATCTAATGTTGAGTTAAAAAAAAAAAAAGCTCAGTTTCAATTTTTTATACATACAAGTGGCAGCCTTGGGCAATCTCCATCTGTCAGATAATTATTCTGCTTTAGCTACTCATTTCTCCAAATTTTTGAAGCTTTGCCTCACATCATCCTAAAATTATCTGTATGCTTCCAAAGTGGAATTTAAATCTGCTCTTACTTGTTTTATAAACCTTGCTTCTTTCAAACCACAAGGACTGAGTTCACTACTGACCCCACCTCTATTAAACTGAACTTTCTGGTTGCTGCAGACAACTGCAGTGCACAGTCAGCATTATGTGTGTGCTGACTGTCGCTGACAGTGAAGTTTGGCATAATGTTCTTAACTCAACCTTCTGCAGCCTGTGTCTCCACTGTCAAAGCAGTAAACTCAAAAAAAAAAAAAAAAAAAAAAGAAACTAAGTCGATCTGATAACACTGCCTTTGCAAGTGGTATATCATTGAGGGAGAAATATTCATTTTATAGTGAAGTCTGAATCTGAGCATCTGATGAAGTGGGATTTTCTCCCATGAAAGCTCATGTGATAAATAAATCTGTTAGTCTGTCAGTGCCACAGGACTTCTTGCTTCTTTTGCTGAACTAGACTAACATGGCTGCCCCTTTGGATCATGGAATTATGCATTAGAATGACCCCAGCAAACACACTCAGTCCCTGATGCAGCCCTAGGAACTGCTCTCTTACGATGTTCAGTGCTGCTCACTGCATCATGCAAGCTCACTGGTTCATCAGTTTATCAAAGAAACTGATGCATCTACTTTTTGTTTACTTCAGTTGCAGTCTCTGTCCAGCTTAAACCACATACTCTACATTGGAAAAAAATTAAGTACAGGAAGATTTTAAGTGTTAAGTCAGAGGAAAGCTGGTCAGATTTGATCAAACGTAAATAAAAGGCAAATCGCTTTCTGTACTAAGCTTAAGACTTGGAGCAGCTTCAGAGTCTTGGATGAATGTCATCACAGATCCTCTTACCTCCAGTCAGGCATGCACCATGTGGTCAGCGCTTCAGTTGTTTGATGATGTTAGTGGATGGGAGTGGAAGGGAGACAGCAGCCAAAATGTCCCCCTTTTTACCATCATCTTCGCTGCCCTCAGCCTTTCAGGGTCAGGTGACAAAAAGCATCCACCCGTAGTTTTCTCCATGTCTTAAGACACTGTGATTTTTTGTGGATTTTACTTGTTGATATCTGGGCTGATCCTCTATTTCTGGAATCTTTGAAAACTCGAGGCAAAAGGGGGAAGTCCCTGATGACTGTAAAAAGGCAACTATAGTGCCTATCTTCAAGAAAGGGAAAAAGAAGGACCCGGGGAACTACAGATCAATCAGCCTCACCTCAGTCCATGGAAAAATCTTAGACCAGGTCCTCAAAGAATCCATTCTAAAACACTTGGAGGAAACCAGAGTGATCAGGAACAGTCAGTATAGATTCATGAAGGGCGAATCATGTCTGACTAACCTGATCACCTTCTATGATGAGAAGACTGGCTATGTGGATGCGGGAATAGCTGTTGGTGTGATATACCTAGAGTTTAGCAAAGCTTTTGATATGGTTTCCCACAGCATTTTTGTCAGCAAGTTAAGAAAGTATGGTTTGGATGAATGGACCGTAAGATGGATAGAAAGCTGACTAGATCATCGGGCTCAGCAGGTAGCGATCAAGGGATCAATGGCTAGTTGTCAACCAGTAATTAATGGAGTACCCCAGGGGTTGGACCTGGGGCTGGTTCTATTCAGCATCTTCATTAATGATCTGGATGATGGGATTGATTGCACGCTCAGTGAATTTGCAGATGACACCAAGGTGGGGGGAATGGTAAACATGCTGGAGGGCAGGGATGGAATTTAGAGAGACCTAACCAAATTAGAGTTTTGGGCCAAATGAAATCTCATGAGGTTCAACAGGGAAAAGTGCAAAGTCTTGCACTTGGGATGGAAAAATCCCATGTACTGTTATAGGATGGGGACCGATTGGCTAAGTAGCAGCATTGTAGAAAAGGGCTGGACGTTATGTTGGATGGGAGGCTGTATATGAGTCAGCAATGTGCTTTAGTTGCCAAAAAGGTCCATGGGATTTTGGGAGTGTTGCCAAGCAGATTGAGGGATGTGATTATTCCCCTCTGTTTGGCACTGGTGAGGCCACATCTGGAATACTGTGTCCAGTTTTGGGCTCCACACTACCAAAAGGATGTTGACAAATTAGAAGGAGTCCAGCAGAGAACAACAAAAATGATTAGGGAGTAGGGGCACATGACTTATGAGGAGAGTCTGAAGTAACTAAGCTTATTTGGTCTGCAAAAGAGAAGATGGGGGTGGGGTTAGTAGTAACCTTCCACTAATTGAAGAGGTGCTTCAAAGAGAGGGGAGCTAGGCTATTCTCAGTAGTAGCAGAAGACAGAACAAGGAGCAATGGTTTTAAGCTGCAGCTGGGGCAGTTGAGGTTGGGTATTAGGAAGAAGTTTCTCACTAGAAAGGTGGTGAAGCATTGGAATGAGTTACCTAGGGAGGTGGTGGAATCTACATCTTCGGAAACATTGACGGGCTGGTTAGACAAAACCCTGGCTGGGATGATTTAGTGGGAGTGGTTCTGCTTTTAGCAAGGGGTTGGAATAGATGATCCCATGATGTCCCTTCCAACTCTGTGTTTCTATGAATGCTGAGCTGAGTTGTTCTGTACATGTCTTAGTGTGGTGGTAAGGCAGATCTACAGATATGGAGTACCATATCTGCCATGAGACAAATATTTGGGAAGATTACACAGTGAAGCCTCTTATGCATACACATGACATTGCAACAAACATAACAATAATGGTTAGTATGCCATGAGCATCCCAGAACCACCTCACAAGACGTACTTTGCTTTAAACAACACACTAAGGGTGAACATGAGTGATACACAACCACACCATAAGGGAGCACATGGAGGTTCAGTGTCACAATACGAAGCCTTCTTGAAGTCAATTTAAAGCGAGACAAGTTATAATAGGATAAAGTAAAATGCAAAGGTTAAAGTTCAAAATAAAGGTCATCATTAAACAAATATCAGAGGTCACTTATGAAAGTGAGGCTTTAGTCCACAGATCTGCAATGGCAATGCAGCTCTTTGGCTGCCCCCTTGTGGCTCCAGGCTCCACCCCTGCTCTGCCCCTGGAAGACTGTAAAGGTGGCCAGCTCCTAGTTACAGGCTCTGCCACCCACGCTGTGGTGGATGCCCTGACCCAGCTGCCATCTTCCCCCACCAGGAGGCTTCACCCTTTGCAGCCCTCAAAACACTTGTTTATTAAAGAAATTATTTAAAATGTGTCTTATCTTTTCAGTTGCTCACCCCTGCTCTAATCAGTGGTGTAAGATGGTTGAGTGGTTGGTTGGAAGGTGAAGTTTTGAGGTGAGATAACTGCTCTAAGCCAGCAGCTTTCTGAAAAAGGATTCAATTGCAAACTAAGTGAGCTGCAAACTGAGGCGGACCAACAGAGGGAGTTTACCTTAGGGTAGTTCCCACAGAGTTTTTGCCTTTCAAGCTTTTGTGAGCAGTAAATACAACATCTGAAGAGGCTCTTAGAAGGAAGACAAAATGGATTGTGAATAATCAGCTGTTGTAAACTGCTGAGGACGAGCCATGCTTGTCTTTCTCCCTGAGGATAGAAGCAGCTTTGTCTGCATGAAGTGCAAGCTGATCTCCATGTCAAAAGAGAAGGATAAAGGACTAGAGACCCAGGTATCAATGTTGTATTGCATCTGGGAAAATGAAGACTTTCTGAATAGAAGTTTGGATTTGGTACTACAGGTATAGCATGCTGAAGAGTCAGAGAGGGCAGTTCAGAGAGGACTGAAGAATGGGGAAGAAAATTGGCAGTGTGAGACCTCTGGAAGAAGAGGAGAACTTGTATAGCCCCAATGCACTTAGAAGCAAGCAACTCTTTTCAGGCTTTCTGCACAGATACTGCTGCAAGGAATGGTTTGGAAGAGTCACCTAAAAGAAGGGATTAGGGGGAGACCACATCAATTGGAAAGCAGGGGAGGCATTGTCCCAGAGATGGGCATTCTGTGATCATCACTCTCACGAGGTGGAGACAAGTGATAGTGATGGTCAGGGACTCCTCCTAAGGGGGAAAGAGTCATCCATTTTCCATCCAGATTGGGAAACTCAAGGAATGTGCTGCCTGCCTGGAATTAGAATTCAGCATGTGATGAAGAGTCTGCTAACACTTCTTCAGATAACAAACATAATTTTCCAGATCAATCACAGGCCCTGGTTCTTATGGGGGACTTCAGTCACCCTGCTGTCTGCTGGGTAAGCAGTACAGCAGTGCACAGAAAATACAGGAAGTTTTTGGAGTATAAAAATATGACTCAAGTATGCAGGGGTGAAATCAGGAACACCAAAGTGTAATTGCAGTTGCAGCTAGCAAGGGATTGAAGTGGTAACAGGAAGGGTCTTAATTAGGTATGGTAGCAGCAAAAAGGAAGTCAGGGCCTTTACTGAATGGCAGAGACAATCTAGTTACATGATGTGGAAAAAGCTGAATATTCAATGTGTGGGTGTCTTTGTTTGTTAAACCCCTGTGTTCTCAGAGAAGGTCAGCTCCCAAACTACTGCACTGGGCAGCACAGAACAAGAAGGAAATGAATGGCCCTCAGTGGTAAAAGAACAGATTCAGGGCTGTTTAGAAAGACTGGGCAAGCATAAATGCATGAGGCTAGTTGCAGTGCATCTGAGGTTATTGAAGGAGCTGACTATGATTTCAGAGCCCATTGGCTGTTATATTTTGAAACTCAAGGTGATCGGGGGAGGTCCTGGATGACTGGAAAAATATAAACTTAGTGCCCAGCCTTAAAAAAGGGAAAAAGACAGACAGGTCTGGTGAACTACATACTGGTCAGCTTCACCTCAGTCCCCCAAAATCATTGAGCATGTCATCAAGGAATACATTTAGAAGCACTTGGAGGAAGGAAAGGTGATTAAGAACAGTGAGCATGGATTCATCAAGACCAGCCTGATTGCCTTATATGATGAGATGACTGGCTTTGTGGATGTGGGGAAAGTGGAGACTATGATCTATGTTGACTCTAGCAAAGTTTTTAATACAGTCTCCCGTGATATTCTTGCCAGCAAATTAAAGTAGTATGGATCGGATGAATGTACTGTATAATGAATAGAAAGCTGGTTAGACCATCGAGCAGTAGTCAACAGCCTGATGTCTAGTTGGCAGCCATTTCACAAGTTGGTCCTGGGACCAGTTTTTTCAATATCTTCATTGATGATCTTGAGGATGGGATGGATTGCGGAGTCAGCAAGTTCACAGATGACATGAAGCTGGAGTTAGTGGTAGATATGCTATAGGGAAAAGATACAGGATACTGAGTGACCAAGACGTATTGGAGGATTGGACCAAAAGAAATCTGATGAGGTTCATCAAGGAAAAATGCAGAGTCCTTCACTTAGGAAATATCCCATGATCAGCTACAGATTAGGGGCTGACTGGCTAAGCAGCAGTGCTGCAGAAAAAACCTGGGGGTTACAGTGGCTAGGAGGCTGAATATGAATCAACAGTGTGCCCTTGTTGCCAAGAAGGCTAATGGTATGTTTGGCTGTATTTAGTAGAAGCGTTTCCAGCAGATCAAGGGAAGTGATTATTCCCCGCTGTTTAGCACAGGTGAGACCACATTTGGAGTATTGTGTTCAGTTTTTGGGCGCCACTACTGAAAGGATATGGAGAAATTGGAGAATGTGGTGGAGTGCACCATAAATGATTAGGGGATTGGGGGACATTACATATAAGTAAAGAGTGCGGGAACTGGCATTACTTAATCTGCAGAAGAGATGAGTAAAGGGAGGTTTGATAACCTTTAGCAACCTGAAGGGGAGTCCAAAGAGTTTGAAGTTAGGGTGTTTTCAATGGTTGCAGATAACAGAAAAAGGAGCAATAGTTTAAAGATGCAGTGGGGTAAGTCTAGGTTAGATATTAGGAAAAGCTTTTTCACTAGGAGGGTGTTGAAGCACTGAAATAGGTTAGCTACGGAGGCGGTGACATCTCCATCTTAAGATGTTTTTAAGACCCAGCTTGACAAAGCCCTGGCTGTGATGATTTAGTTAGGATTGGTCCTGCTTTGAGCAAGGGGCTGGACTAAATGGCCTCTTAAGGTCCCTTCCAGCCCTAATCTTCTATGATAGACTTTCTAGGCAGCTATTGAAATATAGCTATAAGCTGTCCCTGATCATGATTAAGAGTTCTCATGAGTCCAACCCAAAGGAGAGTAGTCCAGGCATTAGAAAAGTGAGTGACTTAGATATGTCTGTCCTCTGTTCACACATTCTGCTAAACAACAGTAGAACTTTACAATCTCAAATCATCAGGTACGAGGAAGCTGAAAATGAAGTGTTAAGTGTGAGAAAAGAAACACTGGTTTTGAAATTCAGGCTGTTCTGACTTTCAACAGAAAGTGACTTAACTGCTGGTAGATGCAGCTAATACAGGTTTAAATGTCATCTTGGCAGGAGCATGAAGGGAGGAGAGAGCAGCAAGATTTTATTTGAACAAAAGCCTCCTTCATCTTTCTCACTTTCTTATCTCATTTTTACCGTATTCGCCACTGCTACATTTTTAAGAATATTTTTTAGGTTCAATATTTACGCATGTTAGTATAAATGCTTAATATGGTGGCTTGTGATTCAGGTTCTTCCCTCCGATTCTTTAGTGTAGTTGCTTGGACCCCAGTCTTTCAAAGATTTACATGTGAATTTAACTACTGACTGAGAATAGTTGCCATGATCCCCTTGCCCCAAAATTTTATAAGATGAATATTAATCAAGGAGCAGGAAGGTAATACAGTATAAAGCCTGTTTGCCACTTTCTGTTTCTTAATTCATGCTTATTTGTAGCTTTTATTTACCTATTTTCTCTTTTAGGTGTTTAATCTTTGCCAGGTTTTGTTTGCTTTAGTATGTTTATATGCATATCCTTCAGGTAACATTTATATGACTCATTCACACTCTCGAGTTGAATTTGACCAGTATCTCATCTACGTTAGAGGTAACTTTTGGAAGGTTTGAGTTTTTTGCAATTTTTAATACCATGAGGGCCAATAAGAATGAAGACATGACAAGGCTGAAAATATGAGAAAGCATTTGCAGTTTCTAGCCATTGAAACTTATCGATGGTGATTACTTCAACATCCACAAAGCAGGGCTGAGTGAATGCTATCTCTGCAGCCTTTCTAATCAGAAAGTGCTAGGTTGCTTTGAGTGGTGAGGTATAAGTTGATTTCAGAGGCTCTGTCTACTAATTGTTTGTCCATGGGATTGGTTTGTGTGTGCCTTAAGGGTGATGTCCAGTCCCCTGATGACTGCCTGAAAGCTGGATTTAGCCCATTTTTCATTCTCTTCTCCATGTGGGTAATAATTAGAAGATAATAACAGTGACTATATCCACTTTTGTTAGTGGGGAGGAGACATGTTTCACATTTAAGATTGTTAGGGCCTTAAAGAGCAGATCTAGTCTCAATGAGAGCGCGCAGTTGTATGGAGTATAAATAAGGTTCTATTTTATAAAGCTTTACAATGCTGATTTTCTTTGTTCTGGTTTCATGTTAATTTAACAAAGCTAGTTGCGTTCTAATTTTTGTCTGTGCATTTTAATATACTTTATGCCTTCTTGCTATGCATAATTCATGTAAACAAGTGAAGCAAACAGCTGTATTTACATGCTGATACGATACTATCTGTACTAATATTAGATACATTATATATATTACAAAGCTATCTGGATGCTTTTTAGACTTTTAAAAAATCGTACATTTTAATCTTGATTTTAATTGCCCTCCCCACACAGCTTTGCAATATCTGGAGATCTCTAAGACTATTTAATTAGCTTTCAGTTGTATTTACAAATTGTAGTTCCGTCCATTTGGTTATAGAAGACTATGAGCTGCCAATTAAAAACAGCTTGTATTTAATATAATGAGGAGACTGACACTGGTCTTGGCTGCACACTCCAAAAGCTTGCAAATTACATAATAAAGGCACGGTCTAATTTAAATAAAGAAAATGCTTGTCACTTTTTCCCTGAAGTCTTGAGGGAAGTGTGCTGCTCTTAGTGTTATTGAAGCTGAGTTGTGGCTGATGCTTCTGGTCTCTTTTTTTTTTTTTTTTTTGGCAGTAGTCCAAGTTAGCCTTTGTAAATTATATAAATGCCCTGAAGTATTAACCATGTTGCTGTTAAAAACTCATTTTTTATACCATTTTCTTTGTTTTGAAACAAACTAGGTGAAATTCATGTTTGAATTCTCAATAAAAGCTTTATTGAAATGAGTCTAAAAAATTGTGGCATAACTAAGATTCATCTCTGATCAGTTTAGTCATGTTCAAACACCTAAATGTTTTGTGAATATGCCATAAATAGAAGCAGAAAATTTCTGCAATTTTTTCCTGCATTAGTTTGCTAGCATACCACTATGAATTCATACATTTTTTTTGTTAGCTGATAAGTATTTTTACTTTTTTAATATTTTCTTGTAGCAAATTGTTGCTTTTAAAATGTGCATTCATGCCAGAGACACAGAAGGGAAGGCATGCATAAATGTTTCATACTCCTGTTCTTTATTTTAGCAGTACAGAACATTCTTTGATGTCTTTTACAGTTAAAAGTGTGTGTGTGTGTGTGTGTGTGTGTGTGTGTAATACATATATATACTGTATATATATACACATATATATAGATATAGATGCATATAAAACCTTAGTTTACCTCCTGGTATATGCTGGTATGTCTGAAGAAAGTATAACACTGGGTAAGAAGGCTGATTTTTTGATACAGGAGAAATAAATAAATAAAATAAACTTTAAATGGGTCCCCCAGCTTAAGTAGACTTAAATGGCTCTCCTGCCTTTTGTTAAGTCAACTTAATAAAGTTGACTTAACTCTTAAAGTCGACTTTAAGGATGAAAGTTAAGTCGACTTAAGCAAGTGCTTAAGTTGGCTTACTGAACTCCAGATGTGACCCTGGGGTTGCTTAGGTTGACATAAGCTTCCAGTGTAGACATAACCAGTATGTTTACCATAACACCTTAAAGACATTAGAATCAGTACTGGCTTTTGTGGTAAGAGACAATCAGGCTCATGATGAATTAATTGAGTTCATTGACAGGATTAGGATTTTCCTGAAAGGAGAAAGGACCATCCTTGTTGTCATTTTCTTTGAGATATTGACCCTCTTTAGATATAAACAACCTAATAAAGACAGAATTGCAGTAGGAACCTTCTACCAAATGATATTTTGGAGGATGGCAAGGTGGTAGATTTTAAAAAGGCCCCACCGGCCCCAGCTCCCTGGCATGGCTTGAGGCACTCTCCAAGACATTCAGGGTCTGTGCCGCACCCCTCTCCCCCTGCATTCTTGGCTAGTAATGTTGCTGACTATACTTAAGGATTCTCTTTATGTAACAATTTTGCTTTTGCCAGTTGCCTTATTGGTTTTGCATCTGTACTCTATTTGGTGTATAATTTAATGAAAGGTTTTCCATCAGTGGCGCACTGTGAGAAAAAGTGTTAAGATATTTAACCAATAAAGAAATAAACTGATCTGATGCTACGCCTCAGAACTAAAGCTGGGATTAATTGAAGCCGGGATTCTCATTGTATGTTCATTGCATCCAAACAGCCTAGCCAGTGCAGTACATATACCTGGAGGCTTTTATTTTCTTACATTTGTGATGCTCCAGAACACACTGTTTCTTTTCTAGCAGCAACTCCAGCACTCATGAAAGGTTAATACTATTCTGTGCATGTGCATGTTGTTGGATCTCCAGCTGTCTGTGGAAGCTGACAACAGGAAGTTTGCTAACTGTTCTAATGCAGTGGGTCAGTTTGTGTTCCCCAAATGGTGAAAAAAGCTTGTTAGACTTATCAGATAGGACAGTTTCTCCAAGTCCTCGTGTGACATGTACTTTTAAAAAGATCCTCAAACTGAAGTGTTTGAACTATGGTTAGATTATATTATGAGGTTAAAAAACTATCTGCAAGGCCATCCTTTAATACCTCATGAGAAAAAAGCTTTCCTTATAAGTATGAAAATATCAAAAGATTTTTAAAATATTGACTTGGTTTGATAGAATTATAAGGGCAGAAGTGTCACCTCTTGGACAAAGGGCTGAAAATTAGGATCTGGGCCCATATTTGACGTTTTCCTACCTACCGACTTAGTATGTCACTTTGAATGAGTCTCTTGCTTACTTCGCACCTTGTTTTGCCCATCTGAAATACTGATAATATTTAGCTAATTCATTGTAATGGAGGGGAGTGAATTGTAAATGAATCTATTGGAATGACTGGTAAGGGGATCAGTCTACCTGACTCTCACTCCTTCTAGAAGAGTAGTTGTTTGTAGGGCCAAGGAAGTTGAAAGGAATTACAAGAAGGGGTACATGGATCCTGTGTTCTCACAGACATGAGCATGCTTTCATGTTTGAGTGATAGTGCCTTTTGAGGATTCTGCATGTGCAAGAGCCAGAACTGTTTGTGGTAGTTTCTGTCAACACATGTGCATCATGTGTTGGCCAAGTGGTGCACCCAAGGTCTTATGAACCTATGCGGGTAGATGGTCTCTTACCACCACATGGCCAATGTCAGAATTCCTTTTCCTCTTCTTTCTTAGCTGCTAACAAGCCCTCTTCACCTCAGCAAACTGTTCTGTTAGTTGTTATTGTAAAGTTCTTCAAAGTTTCTAGTTAATAGTTAGTCAGGTTTCTGTTCCCTTTACCCCCTGCGAGGCATTCTACCCACCTTGGAGGACTTTGCCCTGGAAAGCTGGCTTCAAAGTTGTGCTTCATGCTTTGTGAGTGACAAGCACCAATGTAGTGCTTAGCTGTATTTAATAATCATCTTTCTAGGCACAATGATTACATCTGTCTTACAAAATAAGCTAAGCAACTGGTATCTATTTTTGTATATTTCTCTTCTCTTGCATTATCTCATATTTTTTGCTTTGTAAATAGTGTGTAATATTAGAGGGTTTTTTTGTTTGGTCCCCCTCCCCCCATTGCATTTCAGGGTGTATGATCTCACTGTATTTTAAGTGGCACACTGTGGTTGTATATTAAGTAGATCAACCAGGGGAAGTATTTGACACACAGACTCTAAATTAAAACAAAATCCTAGCATTGTTTCAAAACAATCTAGGGAGAGTGTACCACATGCATGCAAGTTAGCATGCCATTAAGAGTTTCACACTGATACATAGGATGGGTCTACACAAGAAAAGCTGTGCAAGAGCTAGCTGGGTGGTTCTGAACCTTTCCAGACTACTCTGTGCCTTTTAGGAGTCTGATTGGTCTTGCATAACTCAAGTTTCACCTCACTTTAAAAAAATATTGCTTACAAAATCAGACATCAAAATAATGAAGCATCACCGTGCAATATTACTAACAAATTGCTTGCTTTCTCGTTTTGTCTGTATGAATGTTTAATATGTACTGACTTTGCTAGTGCTTTTAATGTAAACTGTTGTAAAACCAAGCAAATATCTAGATGAGTTGGTGTACCCACTGGAAGACTTCTGTGTATCCTGTTTGAGAACTATTGTCTATCAAAATTATCGTAACATAGAATATTAGAGCTGGAAGGGAACTAAAGAGGTCATCTAGTCCAACCCCCTGCTAAAAGCAGGGCCACTCCCACTAAATCATCCCAGCCAGTGTTTTATCCAACTGAGTCTTAAGTGTCCAAAGACAGAGATTCCACCAACTCCTTAGGTAACCCATTCCAGTGTTTCATGACCTTCCTAGTGAGAGAGTTTTTCCTAATGTCCAGGCTAGATCCCTCCTGCTGCAGCTTGAAACCATTGCTCCTTGTTCTGTCCTCTGTCACCACTGAGAATAGCTTAGTTCCTTCCTCTTTGGAGCACCCCTTCAAGTAGTTGAAGGTAATCATTAAATCCTCCCTCAGTCTTCTCTTCTGCAGACTAAATAAGCCTAGTTCCTTCAGTCTCTCCTGATAAGTCATGTGCCCCAACCCCCTAATCATTTTTGTTGCCCTCCGCTGGACTCTTTCTAATTTGTCAACATCCTTTCTGTAGTGAGAGGCCCAAAGCTGGACACAGTATTTCAAATAAGCATCACCCGTGCAGAAAAGAGGAGAATAATCGCATCCCTTGATCAGTGCTCCTACTGATGCAATCCATTATGTCATTGGCCATTTTGACAACAAGGGCACACTGTTGACTCATATCCATCTTCCTGTCCTCCGTAATCCCCAAGTCCTTTTCTATAGAGCTGCTACTTAGCTGGTCAGTCCTCATGCTGTAGCTGTATGTCTTGAATCCATCTAACTTGAGTAACAGCAGAGCTTCAGGGCAGGCTAGTGAGCCAAATGCATATCTGGGGTCTATGCTGGGCAGATGCTACTTCCACTGATAGTTTTCATTCATATTTTTTACTTACGCTGTCTAAGTATCAGCAGCTTCAGGTGCACTAGTCTGTGTACAGCTTTTGTTTGGTATTACATATACATAGGTGCAGGCTTTGAGCAGATGTGCTGCTGAGCATTTGTGAGAGAAGTTTGAGAGAATAATGAAGTATTGTAAAAGAAGAGTACTAATTTCAACTTTAAGACTTGTTCGAGGAAGTCATATGAGTTTCTACAGCTGTAATATCTATCAATTTCAGGAGGATGTTTGTACTCTATTTTTATTTTAATCCTAATTTGTGCAAAATAGGGTACCATTTTATAACAAATTAACATGAAAAATAAGAAAAAATGACCACTGTAATAAGTCTACAGCAAATGCAGTATAACCAGATAACCAATTCATTTAAATAATTTATTTAGCATTCATTTTAAATTTTACAAAATAATGTCTTTAATCATGGTTAAGTAGGAGCAAAGCAGTAAATGTCTAAAGGCTCAGGACATCCAAAAAAAAAAAAAACAGCTACAGGATTACCTGGATTCCGTGATCGGTTATTCTCCTACCATGAAATGTAGGTATTGAATTTGTGGTAGATTAGGGATTTTTTCAGTAGTGTTAGAGATTATTGGTTCACATTATTTGCTTCTTGAAAAGTGTACGTGGAATGAGAATTATTATTATTTTTTTTATTGATCTTTTTAACAAAGCCCTAAATATTCCTATGGAACATTAGAATAGTAGTCTCAAATCCATGTGTTGTTTGGTACTAGCATTATCAAGAAGTATGGAATGCTTTTAGAAACTGACATTCAAAGAGAGAGATGACATATACATAGTAGTTTGGAGCACCAGATTTTGGAGGAGAGCTATGCAAGTGACCCAGGTGGTGAATTAGTTTTATCAATTAATGAGATTTCCTACAACATATTCTTGCTTGAAGAAGGGGGAGTTACTTTCATAGTAATAAAATAGTTTGCTCTGGCACAATACTGGTGATAGTATCTGTGACTTCTTTATTTAAGGTGGCAGTGTTCTCAGTATGTTTACAAACATCAGAAATACCACACACACCCCCAGTGATGGAGAAGTTTGTGCGTACATTTATGAGTAATAAACATCACACCAGAATTCTTATTGTCCGTATCTTGGATTTCAGAAAGATAGAGTTGATAGGTTCAATGACTTACTGTTTCTGGCTATATCAAATGAATTTCAGTATTTAAAATGGATTTGATGTCAGGACGTGCAGATGTTTTCCTCCATTTAGGGTACTTTCTGAACTCATACAATCTGTTGTTTTTGTTTTTAAAAACAAACTGGAATATTAAGAGATCTTAATGATAGTTTTTTCTGCTTACCACTACTACAGTGCTTTGAAGTTTTCTTGCATTTCATTAATTAGTTCTGTCTTTCTAATATTCAGTGGTGGGTTATAGTATACTGTAGATATAGCCTGTCCTCTTAAAATTAAGTTCAGTCCTGCAGTTGACTGCCTTTTAAATGCAGCCAGTTGCCTGCTTGTTTGAGGAGGACTGGGAGACAAACCTGAAGCCAGACTAGTGCACTCAGCTGCCATGACTCACCCCCTCAGCAAAGCCTGTAGTGATTCAGCATATCCCTGATCAGGAGCTCTGTCTGATCACTCCCAGGCACAAATATTTCACTGACTCTTCACCAGAGCTGCAAATTAGTCTGTGCAAATGTACTAGTCAGTCAGGAACTCTTCTTCTGTCTTCCAGTGATAGATTCCTTAAACTTCCGGCTGGTTCTGATCTGGTTCCTGTTCCTGCCCCAGCCTGGCTTGAATCTTGTTCCAGGTTGCTTCAGCCTTTTGTGTGCTTTACTCTGACCTTGCTCCAGGCCTCCACTGCCTCTTGACTTCAGGACCCTCAACTGACTCTAATCTGGTTTTAACCTTTTATCTACATTCAAATACTGTAACTACTGCAACTGCAATCCTGATCTGTCTTGTCTATAAACTTTGATATCAATTCTGATCTACAACCTGTCCCTGGATCCCAGTTTCAGTGCTGCCCTTGTCTCTAATCTGATTCTATGGCCAGCTTGACATTTGTTACCTGTTTGCAGCTAGGGCTTCAAATGCCAGGTCTGACTACAGCACAGAGACTGACAGTTCCACACTGGCATGAGATGTGCCTGAGTGCAGTCAGCTGAAGGCTCGAGATCCAAGTTTTTTAACTTATAAATCTGAGGTCCATTCAGGTAGAAATTGACAGGGGTCATGGCATTCTATATAGGCAAATTAAAATTAAAAATAATAAAATTGTATACAATTAAAATTTAAACTAAATTATATAAATCAAATCCAAATTTTATCTTAATTTAATCTATATCAATTAAATTAATCTTCAATGATTTGTTTCAGTAAAATAACTATTTACTATGTGATAGTGAATTTTCTTAACCATAGTAACAAAGAGGAAAAATGAAAGTAATTTTCAACATCAAAAAAGAAAAAAAAAGAGTAACATTGAATTTTCAAGAAGATAAGAATATTCTTCTACAGGAACAATTGAGTTGATTTTCCTTTATTAGTATATATGGGAGCCATCTGATAGATTAGTTATTAGTGTAAGTAAATAGTCTTATACCCATAACATAGGTCTAATGATAATTCTTTGTCTTCATCTAACAGTAGAACACTTTATTTCTTTCACACACAAAATTCTCCTCTATAAATGCTGAATGCAAAATGTAAAGCAACATCATGTGATGGGACTATATTGAGCCCCATGTGTCTCATTATGGGTGTCGAAACTTGTAAATTCATAGCATAGGCCTCTGCTAGCTGAGCCAAGAGAGGAAGTGGTAGCAGTAGTAGGCTATACCTCCTTTCTCCCTTCCCCTTTATTCCAAATGCATATATATCTCAGTTTGCAGCATTGGGGCCAAAAAAGTTCAGTTTTGTAGTCAAATTAATGACTATTGTTTATTGTCAGAAAATTGCTGCATTTGGAGAGCATCATTTAAGGCATGGAATGCCACTGAAGTAATTGGAATTTTCATCCTTTTAAACTAGGGCTGAATTAGGCATCTGATGTTTAAAATAAAGGGTGTTCTTTATTCTGCAATGTCTGAAATTAATTGGAGTGAACCATATGCCTAAAAAGTTGATTATCTGGGCATATCATTTTTGTTACTATCAAGGGAGGCTTTTAATTGGAAAATCAAAATGTATTGAACAGTCTTATTGACTAATTTTTAGCAGTTTTTTCCACAAATGTAACATCACAGTATAAACTGGCATGCAAAATAGCTTGCAGTACGAACACTGTCTTGAGGATATACTGCAAAAAGAAACCTGTTTTATGGTTCATTTTGTTAACTGATAACATAATAATTTCAGTGATACAAATAATCTCAGAAATAGATAACAGGAAAGAGCAGGTCATCATGATGCCAGTTAAATCATTAGCTGTTAGACAGGGTCTGGAAATAACTAATTTTTTAGTTTGATGCAGTCATCATAATTGCTCTTTTTTCACCTATGCCCTACATAATAAAAATGCACAATTCAGTTCAGCAAATTGAAAGATATTTCCCCCCCATGATAAAGCAATTTTCATGAACAATTCAATCACTTTTCCCTTCAGTTTAGGGGAAAACTTCACAAGAGGTATTTTTGCAAGTTGCTTATTGCCCAAGGCCCAGGTTCTTTGTCTTTTTAGTGGCTGCTGCAAAATGGTTTTATCATAAGTAAAACCTATAAAACTGGTATTGAAAAAGAGCAAGAGAGACTAAACATATCAATGGAAAGGTTTTCTTTAAAGAAATAGCTCAGTACTGTATCTTATTCCGTTACTGATCAAGCTTTCATTCCCTATTTAGTTCACTGTTAATTATCTATAAAGTGCCATTTAAATTTTGAATCATTTGATCTGTTTTATTTACTCTGTGTTTAGCAATTTTATCTTTATTTAATCTCTTTATATACTGATTGATATTGGAAGCAGGTCCTATTTTTGTTTAGTGTTTTATTCAGAAATACAGGATTAAAAGGGGGGTTGATTTTGTATCTGCATTCTTTTAAATTAGCAATCTTCACGTCTTTTTAGGATATTTGAGGGTATGGCACACATTTTGGCTACAGCTGATAACAACCATAGAACTGTGGGGCTGAAGGGACTTCAAGAGGTCTCTAGTCTATCCCCCTGCGCTTAGGTAGGATCCTGAGTCTTTTATGAATTCTTGCCTGTTTACACAGTACCGGGAGTGCAAATAGACCAGAAAGCAATTGGATCTGGCCAGCTGAGAATTCCATGGGTTTTGGAGAGTTCTGAGGTTGTGTTTTTGAAGATGCAGCTTAGCCCTGGGTTTCTGGAGAGTAGAGGATGTTGCAGTTGCATGGTGACTGCATAATCGCCACATCTGATTTACAGCCTCTTAGGAGGATATCTGGAAATTGCCAGAAGAACCCTCCATGGGCTACTCTAATGTATATTGAAGTTGGAGCACGTCTATTCAGAGAATCAGGAGGAAACAAAATGACTTTTTGAATGTTGCCAAGTTCCAAAGGGGCACCCATGTTAGTCTAGTTCAGTAAAACAAACAAGGAGTCCTGTGGCACTTAAAGACTAACAAATTTATTTAGTGCATGAGCTTTCATGGGAGAAAATCCCACTTCGTCAGATGCTTTGAAGATGCAGAAACTTATTTTGCATGATTCCTTGTTTGGTTGGTTCTTTTAAGGCACCCTTCACTGCAATTCCCGATGAGCACAAGTTGAGGAAATCTCAATGCAGAAAGATTCTGGTCTAACGTCTTGTGTGCAGCAAATTAAAAGGGTCCATTCCAACATATTTTGTGATCTGATTCACTACTTGTTCTGTGTGGAACTTCCAAGCTTGTGTATGCTGATATATAGGTGTACTTTTGTGCAACAGCATGTGTGAAAATTTAGTCCAAATCTGTCTGTCTCTTATGGGTTACAAACAATGCCTATACAATAACATGTTAACAGATGCATGCTCTGACCCTTGGATTAATGAAGAACCATGGGATAGGAGAATTATTAAGAAAGTTTTTGGGTAGCCCATGTTAACAATTATTTATTTATATAAAGTATTTCTAATAAATACACTATTACATTATTTCTTTAATGTTTAACGTTATAAATGTTTAACGTGCATAAAGTTCTCTTTGTTTTACTATGCATGTTGAATCTCTTTCTGGTTTTTAGTTTAATGCAATATGCAACATTGAGATGCCACAAAAATCAAGAAGAGGAGGGAAGGTAGTAGTGGGTAGGGGTGAAAGTGGTAAGGCACTTAAGAAATTCAGAACAGCCTATAGGAACAGCAGTGTAAAAACAAAACTATAGGCAACAAAACTGACTTTATCACCTGAGCTTCTGATAAGATGATGGACTGTAGTTTTCCACTGAAGATGCATCATGGATATTTGGCAGGAAGAATCCTCTCGAATTACGGGGTGATTGTTCTCTGTGCCAGTGAAATTCCGTACAGATCTGGCTGAAATATAAAAGATTAAAAGACATATCATGAACTTCACTATAGGACACTGGAGAGAATGCCTCTGGAGTACAGTATACAGTTCTGGGGCTTTCACTACTAGAAGGATGTCGGCAAATATGAAGGGGTTTAATAAGAGAGCAGTATAACTGAATTACCTAAGGGAATAAAGAGCAAAAGAATGGGAGCAGGAATGTAGAAATTGCCATAGTAGATCATATCTATGATTCATCTCATTCGGTAACCTTTCTCTGCTAGTGGCCAAGCACACATGTTTCAGAGGAAGCTGGAAGAAATCCAACAGTGGACAGTGTGTGACAATTTGCTTATATGGATTATCATCCTGCCTTTCAAAATCTAAATACTGAAGAGATTTGCTTAAACCTTGAAGTATAAGATCTTGTATCCCTTTCAATACTTGCATTTAAGCATTAACTATTAATACTTTGATTTTCTTGTTATCCATTGACATGTTCAGTGCCTCATTAACTCTTGCTAAGTTCCTGGCCTTATATCATATGCTATGTCAATGAGTTCCGTGGTCTTAATTGTGTTTTGTGGAAAAGTATTTATCAGTTTGGAACATGACTCCTTTCAGATCAGGTGACTGATCCCTTATTTGTTATAAGACAGGTAGAACAGAATCATATAATTAGTTTTCTCTCTATACCAGTGGTCTCCAACCTTTTGCCAGCAGATGGTGCAATGCTCCTAGATTTCAGTGGCAACTGCCATTTTAGAAGTAGATGGCAGTCTACCGGTTGGGGGTGGCTGCTCTATACAATTCATTGTAGGGAGATCTGGTAGTGACTCCTGTATTTAGGCAGTCTAGCACTTTTTCCAGTTAGGAAAGACATTTTTGCAGCTTTTTCTTTAAAATACTCTGACACCTCTGCTGGATGCAGCAGGCTGCTGATATCTGATAGGGAGAATCATTTTAGATTACAGAAGTGCCTTTTCTTTGTCCTAGTGAAATTCCATGCAGATTTGACTGCAATATAAAGAGTTAAGGAATGCCATTTCTCATCTCCAGCTTGCATTTATCAGGAATATTTTAGCAGGAAGAACAGTGAATGTGCTATGGCTGGGCATGTTCTGTCGTCATATCAGTAACACTGCATTTTGGATATGAGGGAGTTATTAGAACACCTGTACTGAGGAGCCTTTCTTCAGTAGACTCCTTCCCACCCTCCACATCAACACTCAGGTAGCTAATAACATCACGGCCTGCAAGAAGATATCCTGCTTCTGTCAGCTAATCTTGTTCATCCTGTTGCTCTTCATCAGGTCTGTGTTACGTCTCTCTCACCAACAGAAACTGGTCTATTGAAAGATATTTTCTCACCCACCTTATCTCTCAAATATTTTGAAATCGATGTGGCTGTAACAAAACCGCACTGAATAATCTTTGTCATTTGCGGATTTGTTTGTTTGTTTATTTATTTTTACTGCTCATGCCTTTTCTGGATCTTTAACAAATATGTTAGCAGCATTAGACCTAATAGAGAACTTTGAATCACACTTCTGTTAACCATAGTCATGATGAAATTTTTTTGTTTTCTGAGTCTTGGCCCATTTTTGATCCATTGCAATATGTCACTTCATAGCTGCTTAGTTTCTTTAATAACCACTTGTAAGGGACCTTGTCAAAGATCTTTTGAAAATCTGAATGTTTATGGCAATCTTCTTTATCCACTGATTTATTGAAACTTTCAGAGAGTTCTGATAGAGTAACATGGCATCGTTTTCCTTTGTTGAAACCATGCTTATTAGACTCTATTATACGATGATCTTCTGGATGTTTTGTTCTATTTTTAATTATTTCAACCAGTTTACCAGATAAAGGAAGGAGGTTTTTGGCTCTCTGACTTTCTGGATCATCCAGCAAGACTTTTTAAAATGTAGGTTCAACATTTGTAATTCTCAAATCCTATGGTACAGTAGTGATTTTTAATGAAAGAGAGCATATTTTTGCTAGAAGTTCAGTCTTTTCATATTTAAGCTCCTTCAGCCCCCCAGCCTATGTGATTTATTTCATTTTAAATTATCTAATTGTTCCAGTAGCTGTTCTAAAACTGCAGTCTCTGTTATTACTAGAAAAGAGCAGGTTCTGGGTAGGCACCTCTGTAATATCCTCTGTAGTAAAGACTAATGCAGAGGAATCATTTAGCTTCTCATTAATGTCCTTATCTTCCTAATTACTCCCAACTGGTTCCTGATGATTCAGAGGAGCCACTGATTCCTTCATAGATTTCTTGCTTTGATATACACTACTGAATGGATTTTTTGCTTGTTTATATGTTTAGTTATGTGCTTTTTGAAATTCATAATGGTCCTTTTAATTTGCCTCTTGTGAAAATCCTGCAACAATTTATGCTTCTGTTGATTTGGGCACATTAGGGTTAGATTTCCAATTTTTAAACATTTCTGTTTGGCTCAAATAACCTCTCAAACCATTTGCTTGCTTGCTTTCCTTCCTAGCTCTGTTTTGTACTGGCATGTACTCCTGAGACTTGCTTGTTTTTCTTATGTAGCATCAGTGCTGCTTCTAAGGATTTTACTTTCTTTACTTTTGACTAAAGAGCCATTTTAACCTCCTTGTTTATTACAATATCCCTTTGTAAAGTTTTTAGTATCACTGTCAATTTTTGTTGTTACATTCTTGTAGAATAGGTAACCAATTATATTGTGACCACTATTACTAGTGATTCAACTGCTGTTAGTTTTAAATTGGGGTTAATGTAAGAATTAAGATGAGAATAATGTCTCATTCTCCTTTGAAAGATGTCCTTATGGGTGTCCCACAGTTGGTGCATGCACGTCTGTGTGCAGCCAGATCAGAGAGTATAGTAGCAGTGCTCATTGTGCCACATGCACTGCTCAGGAGTTTCGCACTGGTGTTTTCTGCCTCTCCACAGCATGTGCAGCTCAGGCTCCTGCAGTTCCCTTGAACTGTCTGCAGTATCAGGTGGAGCTGAATTCTCTCTCCCTTGCTTGTTGTTTCTTTCCCTCATGACCAATGTTTATATTATCTTTTCTTTTTCTCTTACTGTTTTGAGTCTTTTTTCTTTTACTTATATATATTTTGAGATTATTTATTTATTTATTTATTTATTAATTATGTGACTGGATAGCATAGTGGTTAAGAGCGCAGTAGTGGTTAAGAGCGACGCCCTTTGACACGGGAGACCAGGGTTCAAATCCCGGTGGGTACCTGTCTACCTTCCCAGTAGGGGTCCTTGGGCAAAAAGACCCCCTAACGCCTCACTTGCCTACCTCAAATATGAGAGTGACATGAACTAGGAGAGTCATGCCGGCTTGGACGTTGCCTGGATTAACAAGGTACGCACCAGATGTTGGGGAACCAGGACAATCTGACGATAAGTGGGATACTGGAACAAACCGTGCATGGATGAGACAAGAGAACCTGGAACTGATGGAATGCTACTATAACAGTAGAGGAGATATATGAAACGTATGAAGGAACTATGGATGGACAAAAGACCTACATCCACACTAACTGAGAAACAGCTAGTTACCCAACGCTTCAACATAGTAAAGAGGCAGCTGCTCTGACAACTGGAGATAGACCAACTCCACATTACCTCCCAGACTCAAGAAGAAGACCCCGAAGAACAACTAGATGTGCAGCCAACACCTGAAGCTGGAACTTCACTACCACCCCCTCCATTACAGAGCACAGCAGCTGATATGAGGCATAAGATCATGGATAAACTAGCTACAGTCAACCCTCGAGACCGATTATCAAGGCTTGTGGGAGAAGTACCATCAGCTAGTATACTAGAAGATGCCAATAGAGCCCTAATGACAATTCCTACTACCACCGTAACTCAAACCAATGAACTGGTATACGCTACAGCCTCTGTAATCCTGGAGATGCTTGGCTACACAATCAAAAAGAACAGCAGTACATGCCCCCCCCTGGAAAATGAGGTTGGAGGATAAGATCAAGGCAACCCGGAGACAAGTTAGCCAGCGCTGGTGGAACTACAGAAGGGTGTAGAGATTAAGGATAAGACTCGGCTACTGAAAAAATACAAGGGCCTGACTCCATCTGAAGCCCTAGAGACTGCTAAGCAAAGGCTTACAGCACTGGCCACCAGGCTAAGGAGATACACTAGAGAAGCAGAGGCCAAAAAGATAAATGCCCTGTTCTCCAAAGAACCATCCAAGGTGTACTTCCAACTTCAGTGCAACAACACAATAACAGCAGAGCCACCAACAGCAGAAACTGAACAGTACTGGAAGAACATCTGGGAGAAAGAGAAGACTCATAACACCAGTGCAAAGTGGCTGCAGGACCTGAGAACAGACCACAGCAATCTCCCAGAACAGGAACCAGTCACCATCACAGTAGCAGACATCCAACAGCGGGTCAAGAACATGAAGAGCTGGACAGCACCTGGCCCGGACATGATCCATACCTACTGGCTAAAGAAACTAACAGCAGTGCATGATCGCCTAGCAGCACAGATGAACCAGCTGGTAGCAGCAGGCTCCCACCCAGACTGGCTAACACAAGGAAGGACAGTGGTGATCATGAAAGACCCCCCACAAGGGAACAGCACCATCCAACTACCGGCCAATAACCTGCCTCCCCACAACATGGAAAGTCCTATCAGGCATCATAGCCGCCAAGCTACAGGACCACGTGGGCCAATACATGAGCACAGCTCAGAAGGGCATTGGGAACAACACCAGAGGCCCAAAACACCAGCTGCTCATAGATAGAGCAGTCGCCCAAGACTCAAGGTCTAGACAGACCAATCTGAGCACAGCCTGGATTGACTACAGGAAAGCCTACGACTCAATGCTGCACACATGGATCTGTGAATGTCTGGCACTATACAAAGTCAATAGGACACTAAGGACCTTCCTCAAGAACTCAATGGGACTGTGGAAGACAACAGTGGAAGTCAACTCAAGACAGCTTGCACAAGTGGCCATCAAGTGCGGCATATACCAAGGTGATGCGCTGTCCCCGCTGCTGTTCTGCATTGGCTTGAACCCCTTCAGCCAGATAATCACAAGGACTGAATATGGATACAAGTTCAAGAGTGGAACTACCATCAGCCACCTCCTCTACATGGATGACATCAAGCTGTATGCTAAGAATGAACGTGACATCGACTCGCTAATCCACCTGACACGGATCTACAGTGAGGATATTGGGATGTCATTCGGACTGGAGAAGTGTGGCCGGATGGTAGTAAAGAGAGGGAAGGTAGTCAAGACTGATGGGGTGGAACTACCAGTAGGCCACATAGCAGACATACAGACCAGCTACAAGTACCTTGGCATCCCACAGTCACATGGGAACCACGATGAGGAGGCAAGGAAGACAGCAACATCCAAGTACCACCAAAGGATAAGACAGGTCCTGAAGAGCCAGCTCAATGGGAAGAACAAGATCCATGCCATCAACAGGTACGCCCTGCCAGTCATCAGATACCCTGCCGGTATAGTGAGCTGGCCAAAGGAGGACATGGAGGCTGCCAATGTGAAGACCCGGAAGCTCCTCACTATGTACAGAGGTTTCCACCCCAAGTCCAACACTCAGAGACTGTACGCCAGCCGGAAAGAAGGCGGGCGGGGTTTGGTGAGTGTCAAAGCCACTGTCCTGGATGAAACCCAGAGCATCCAGGAGTACATCAGTAAGATGGCACCCAAAGATGAGCTGCTGAGAGAATGCCTGAGGCAGCAGCAGACATGGGAGGAAGATCAAGCAGAAGAAGTGCCATGGCAAGACAAGACCCTGCATGGGATGTACCATCGACAGATAGCTGAGGTGGCTGACATTGGGAAATCCTACCAGTGGCTGGAAAAGGCTGGACTAAAAGACAGCACTGAGGCACTGATCATAGCAGCACAAGAACAGGCACTGAGCACCAGATCCGTTGAAGCAGGGGTCTACCACACTAGACAGGACCCAAGGTGCAGACTGTGCAGAGAGACCTCAGAGACAGTCCAACACATAGTGGCAGGATGCAAGATGCAGGCAGGAACAGCATACACTGAACGGCACAACCAAGTAGCTGGCATGGTGTACAGGAACATCTGCACAGTGTATGGGCTAGACCCTCCCAAGACCAGATGGGAGATTCCACAGAAGGTCGTGGAGAATAACAGGGCTAAGATTCTGTGGGACTTCCAGATCCAGACAGACAGGCAGGTACTGGCCAATCAACCAGACATCGTGGTAATAGACAAGGACCAGAAGACAGCGGTGGTGATAGATGTAGCAGTGCCAAGTGACAGCAACATCAGGCAGAAGGAGTATGAGAAGCTGGAGAAGTACCAGGGCCTGAAAGAGGAACTAGAATGGATGTGGAAAGTAAAGGCCAAAGTGGTCCCAGTGGTGGTAGGAGCACTCGGGGCTGTGACTCCTAAGCTGGGAGAGTGGCTCCAACAGATCCCAGGAACAACATCAGAGCTCTCTGTCCAGAAGAGTGCAGTGCTAGGAACAGCTAAGATACTGCGCAGAACCCTCAAACTCCCAGGCCTCTGGTAGAGGACCCGAGGTTGAGGATGACACATACCACCCATAGGGGTGAGAGGGGAATTTTTTTTTTTTTTTTGTTAACCTCAGACATGCCTGGCTCCCCCAAGTTCGAGTGCTGCGAGTCCTGCTGAGATGCTATGTTGGCATCTGACTGCCATGCAGTATATATAAAATACCTAGGGGAAGAGCACATTTCCCAGAAGTGCTCTTATTGCCAAAACCTGAACTCAGGAGCTAGGCATGTTAGAGATCTCTGCTGCAAACCACTCCTCACAGAAAAATCCTTCAGGGCACTTTCTGACTCGGGCCAGGGAAAAGCAGCTCAGCACCAATCAAAAAGGCAGTTAACCCCTCCTACACAATCAGGGGAAAAGGGAAAACTTCTGCCTCTTCCCCAACCCTATCCCATACCTACGAGTCTTCTGGTCCCTCAGGTACTGTGGTAGACAGACCCATGAAATGGCCGTTGTCTGCCAGAGAAAAACAGCACCGAACCAGCTATCAAAATTCCATGTTGACTATTTCAGAGGTGATGGCACCAAGTCGGCCCCAACTTGCACCATGGCACCCTGACTTGCACCACAACAGTGGAACCCCCTGTGCCTTCCACTGCTATGGAACTATTCCCCATTATGTCTTCAGTTCTGCACCAGCCTCCAAAAATAGCTCCAAAACTGACAAACCTCCCAGCACCATCCAGTCAAGGTGGGACAGAACATGACACCTCAGCACCGATCCCGGTGGCAAATTACAGTGCTTTATTACTCAACTATGATCATTCAAATTACATAAAACTGGCAGCCTTTATTAGAGTACACACCAGAGGCCAAGAAACAACCATTCCATTCCATCATCAGGGAACACCAACTGATATCTTGAACAGCATTACAAGCAACCCTCAACATTGCAGAAATGCCAGCAAGCACCATGGCCACGGACATTGTCACACGGTGCTCTTCTTGGTTGCATACAGCTGATCTTGCCAAAGTGTTACAGGCAATTATCAAAGACCTACCATTTGATAAAAAGAAATTATTTTCAGGGAAGACTGATGAGGTGATGCACACCTTGAAAGACTCTAGAGCCATTCTCCAAATCTTCAGAATCTATACACAGGCAACCAGGAGGCAGTTATATAGATATCAACCATACAATTCTCGATACCAATACCCCAACAGACAACAAAACAGAAGACAGGTTCAACCCAGAAGCAGGCAGCGGCAATAACACCACAGACATCCAAACAATAACCCATCTGCCCCACAACCACCACCTCCGTCTAAACCACAGTTTTGAAAGCTTAGTTGGGAGCCCTCAAAACCACCTTGGATCCTCAGACCACAGCCTTCCTCTACCACAACAGACTGCACCCCTTCTACCACTCTTGGGCTGCAATAGCAACAGACAGTTGGGTCCTAGCACTAATAGACACAGGCTACATCATCCCATTTACTAGAAAACCCTTTCCCAACTACCTCTCCCAATCCCTCTTCAGGGACACAACTCACAACCATCTCTTTCGACAGTAGGTTACCCACCTCCTAGAAACAGGAGCTGTAAAGAAGGGTACATAAAAAATACAAAGAGACAGGATTCTATTCTCCTTATTTCTTGACACAAAAGAAATCAGGAGGCTGAAGATCCATTTTTGATCTCAGAAAACTGAACAACTTCATAAAGCCACAAAAATTCCTCACGGTAACCCTATTCTCCATAATATCCACTCTGGAATCCAATGACTGGTTTATGACTCTTGATCTGCAAGATGCATACTTCCACATATCTATACATCCATCTCACAGACGTTTCCTCAGGCTCATCATTGCTCAAGAATACCAAGAATATGCAGTCCTCCCATTCAGTCTTTGTACAGCACCAAGGGTTTTCTCCAAGGTACTTGCAGTTGTTGCACCCCATTTGCACAGAAATGGAATCACTGTCTTCCCATACCTAGGCAACCTGTAAAATCAGATGCCTAAGAAGAAGCGATTCGAGAGTTCATTTTCACCATGAATCTGTTTCAAAATCTTGGTCTCCTTATAAAGCTAAAGAAATCTACCACACAATCCACACAGATAATAGACTTCAATGGAGCATGCGTGGATGCTCAGGAAGCAAGAGCCTTTCTGCCAACACAAAGAATTGAGACCATTGGTCATTTAGTAGAAACTGTCTGCAAATATTCCATTATTCAGGTACTGTAATGTCTTCAATTTCTAGGACATGTGGCAGCCACCACACAAGTAGTCAGATATGCAATACTACACATATGCCCTCTTCAGCTAGGGCTGGTGAGACTATACAAGCCACACAAGCACTTAATTCCCAAAATTAATGCTCTACCACCAGTAATCAAGGAATCATTAAGATGGTGGAGAGACCCAACAAACCTCATGCAGGGAATCCCATTCTCTCAAAAGGAACCTTCACTGATAATGTCCACAGATGCTTCCATTAGGGGATGGGGTGCCCATTTACAAAGTTTGTTTACACAGGGTCAATGGTCTCCTCATGAAACCACCTTTTAATTATTTATTTACTTGAACTTTGAGCAGTCCACAATGTGTGCTACCACTTAAAACAGTACCTTGCTTACCAACACATGAAGATTCTCACTGAGAAAATATCATGTATGTTCTACATAAACAGGCAGAGCAGAGCAAGATCCAACTTCCTCTGTACAGAGGCCCTAAAACTTTGGCAGTGGTGCATAAACAACCATGTCATGATCTAACCACATACTTACCAGGAGCATAAAACACTACAGCAGATTGGCTCAGCCCATCTTTTCCCCCCACAACACGAATGGGGAATTCACTCTCATATGATACAGGACATATTCTGACAATGGGGTTATCCAATGTCAGATGTCTTTGCAACTTACCAGATCCAAAAATGCAATCTTTATGGTCTTGAGCTGGGAAAGGGGAACACTCAATGGGAGATGCCTTCCTTCTCCCTTTGAACAGGTCACTACTTTATGCCATCCCACCATTTCCTTTAATAATAAAAACACTGCTGAAAATATGCAGAGAGAGAGTGACAGTTATAATTGCCTCTGTATGGCCCAGACAGCCGTTGTTTGCAATACCGAACAGCATGTCGATAGGCCACCAATACTTCTGCCAGTCCATCCCGTCCTTCTCCCTTAGAACAACGGCTGAACCATTCTCCTCAACTTACACAAACTGCATCTAATGGCATGGTTCCTCCATGGTCCCAAAGGAATGAGTTACAATGCTCTTGATGAGTAAAATGTGTTCCCTGAATAGCAGAAAAACTTCCATGAGAAATGCTTATCTGTAAAAATGGCATGGATTCTCTCATTGGTGCACAGACTTGGGTATTATAGCCACATAAGTGCTACTCCATAATCTTCTTGACTATCTCCTGCAACTAAAAGAAAGGTTTGTCACTAGCATCTTTAAAAGTTCACCTAACTGCCATTAGTGTGTTTCACAATGGAATTGGCAACAACTCACTTTTTACAAATCCTTTAGTGAAGTGATTTCTTCTCAGTATCCAAAACCTATCCCTAGAAATATGACAACTCACCCTATAATGGGACTTAACCATTGTCCTAAAATCAATTACCAAACCACCCTTTGATCCTCTAGCGACATGTTCACTTTCATACCTGTCCATGAAAGTCTTGTTCCTTATAGCTGTAACTTCAGCAAGACATGTAAGTTTATTAGCAGCGCTCATAGTCGACCCACCATTCACGGCTTTTCACAAGGATAGTCACTTTATGAGCACATCCCAAGTTTATACCAAAAGTAAACTCACCTTTTCACTTTAATGAAGCTATATGCTTATCTGTATTTTTACCAGAAACACACTCCACTCCTCATGAGCCGCTTCTTCATACAGTTGACAGCAGACACACTATCCTCTTCTAGCTAGACAGAACGAAGCATTTTAGATCTACTAATAGACTATTCATCACCATAGCTGACAGATGCAAAGGACAGGCCATCATGAAACAGACTCTCCAAATGGATCTCCGGTTGCATACGTGAAAGCTATAAATTATCAAATATTCTGCCACCGGACCATACAAGGACACATTCAGCTAGAGCCGTGTCCACCATTATGGCTTTCCTCAAGAATGTGCCTATTATAGAAATATGCAAAGCTGCAACATGGTGCTCGATGCATACCTTCGTTAAATGTTATGCTATTGACCAATTAGTCTGCAAGGGCACAGCACTGGGTCACTCACTCCTTTCCACTATTAACATCTCTCATTCCAAAGCTCCTCCTACCCTATGGGGGTACTGCTCATAGTCACCAACTGTGGGGCACCCACAGCGACATCTCTTGAAGGAGAAGGTTATGTTACTCATCCTATGCAGCAACTGGAGTTCTTTGAAAATGAGCGTCCCTGTGGGTGCCTCAGAACCCTCTTTTCTCCCCTTTCTGCTTTGGAATCAGCTTCTGGTTAGAGACAGAACTGAGTTTGAGCCATGCGCACAGCGAAGAGATGTGGCTACCTGTGTGAGACTCCTGAACCGCATGTGTGGCATATGAAGAACACTGCTACTACAATCTCTAATCTGGCTGTGTGCAGACATGAACGCACCAACTGTGGGGCACGCACAGTGACACTCCTCTCGAAGAACTCTAGTTACTGCACGGGGTCAGTAACTTTCCTTTGCATGCATAGCCTCACCTATTTTGTGTTTCACAAACATGAATGTGTTGAGCCTGAAGACAGCTCCCAAGATGTAGCCCTAGTCTGTGCTTGCAAGGCTTTTCAGCAGCAGTAGACGGCATATATTCAAGGCATGTAAAATAGCTTGTGTATCTGCCGACAACTTTCTAAGCCACCGATACGTACTAGAGGAAGCTGACCGCAGGCTTTCAGCAACTCCAGTTCCGGGGCTGGAGTTGCTTAAGTGGTTTCTGGAGCGATTCAATGGGTTCATACTCTCTGCTGAATTGTGACTGGGAAATCGCACTGACAGTGGTGATTTTGCTGCTGTCAGTATAGACATATCCCTAGGTAAGTTTTATTCTGTTTTAGAAATAGAGAAATGAGCACTGAGTGGTTGCACTTGTCTTATGTCATGAAATAAACCTTGTGGGAGAACTGAGAATAGTCTCTCTATCTTCTGACTCCCAGCCCTGTGTTTTGACAATCTCATCCTTACAAAAGGATGAAACTGAGCAAAGGAAAATTAATGTTGATTATCAGAAAAATGTCTGAAGAATTTGACAGAAATTTAATCTTATCCCACAGGCAGATGCTCCGTTGTTTGAATAATTTATAACTAGAATGGACAAAACATTCAACATCCCATAAGGAACCATGCCCCACTGATAAAGAATTGGGTAAAATTACTCAATGGTTTCTTTTTCTCTTTAATTTATATGGGTCAGTTACATTTAAACATGACTTGAACAAAAATGATGGTTTCAGTATTTTTGTGTGTGGTAAAGGCTTAGACAGGTATTAAAATATTTCCAACACTTGATGATAGTGTTCTAATACCATGCTAAATGGGGCAGGTAGTGCTTTTGGAAACGTGCAGGATGATTTTAATTTATAAGGTACAAAGATGTTCCTCTTAAAATCTTTCCTGCCCTTAGGGAGGCGTTTACATTAAAAAAAAAAAAAAAAGTAGCCAGAAACATCTTAATTAAAACCAGTAGTTATCAGGGTTTCCTAATTCTGAGAAAAAACATTGATTTTATGCAACTATTTTTATTCCATTTAACTTAAAACCCAACGGAGAGAAATTCCACTTTTTACCATTTTCATCTCTCCAATTGTCAATTGTATTGGGATTTCATATAGTCACACATAATAGCAGCATAAAAAGTATAGTAGACTAATTATTCAATGGAAGTGTGTCCTTTTAGGGATCAGTTACTGCCTAGATCCTTACTATTGGTAGTCACTGACAGTTAGTTAGTTAGTATAGAGAATGATATAGTTATATGGCAGATTTTAAATACCAAGCATGTCCTTCTGTGAAGGACAGTTAATGCACAACATTGATATGTTTTTGAGTTGTGTGTGTTTGTATAAAACAATATTATGTTTAATACAACTGTAATATACATTAAAGGAACATTATGAGCTTGGAGAAAGTCTGAGAGCTTACTTATCTCTGTAACTAGTTTCCCTACCTGCTACTATCATTTCCTGTGAAACACCTTTTAAAATAGTTACACCACTTGCTTTTACTGCTAACATTGTCTCAGAGCATTTGGCAAGTTCAGTAATATCTGTATGAAAATGTTTTGCCAAAATTCTCCTTGAGTTGACATTATTTGAAAGATTCTGCCTATGTTTACTCTCACTATCCCTTTTTGCATCTTGAAAACATTAATCACATCACTCCATAATGTCCTGTTTTTCAGTGAGTTTATTTCTAATATTTCCATTTTTACTGTATAATTTAACTATCCTTAACATCTTTTCTGTTTACATGGTAGTCTTTTCAAGGTGTTCTCAAACTGCAACATGGTAGCCCAGCCTTGTAAGAAAATTTATCAATCTAGCCTAGGTCTGCCCTTTGCCATCTACCATAATGATTATACAGCAACAGCTTATTGTATTCACCTGTCAAGAAATTATATGACTGGTGGAGTGGAATTTTATAGTGGAAGACTTCAATAACCTAAAAATGTAGTTTGATAAATACATTATATAGAGTACTACAGTAATTTACTCCATCTTGTAAGTGAATCCCAATGCTTATCCATCTGTCAGTATTCTCGTTACTATATTAATAGACTTACTGATAAATTTCTTGGTTCAGTCAACTCCTAAGTTCTTATGCATTGTGCTCTACAAAGTATGAGCATTAAATATATATTATTTCCTCATCTTATATATATTTAAAATACATAAGCTTATTTGTTGACTAACGCTTGTCTTTTTCAGAATTTATAGTTAATCCTTTTCTGATACTTTAAATACTATAATATCTTGTACAGTATTGCCCACAATGTAAGTACCATAATAGGGTTACCATCGCCTGCCTAGTGAGTCAACTCTAGTAGAGAGAGTGAAATGTTTTGACCCTAATTTTGGTCCTTGTGTTATGCTATGTGAATGTTTCCTGGTAATTTGCCTATAATACTATTTCTTGAGTACATGGGGAGGTCAAATGGAGAATAGGGAGAGAAGTTCATTAAAATAAAAGCTAATTACAGTGTCACAGTGTTAATAAAGTTTTGGTTGAAGAGGCACCTTCAATAAAAGCCTTTCTTTTCATGGTTAAGATTTTGCAGCACAATGCACAATTCTACTTATGAGAACACCAAGTATATGTATCTCCAGAAATATCCAATTTTTAAGAGCTTATTAGAAGCATACCGTCAGTTACTATGATCTTTCTGCTGGGCCATGATGCTTTATATGGCTGGTGTTCATATCCCTGAACATTAATAATTTCAAATATAAAATAGTTTTCTTATATGATATAACTTAAAGGTAATAACATGCTGTATAAAGATTCCTACCTTTATCTTGAAGTGTATTGGTGCATGATCTTCCCACACATTATTTGGAACTCTTCCTTGGGAATGTGTGATTTTAATGCTACTCTCATCAAGACTGTCTTTAGTATGTGCCAGCATTTTAATTATAAATACCTTGTATTCAGGATTTGTTTTGTGTAAAATTTAGCTGCTGACTAAAATGTGATATAAATTGTAGGAAACATTTTTTAAAACTTTCTTGAAAAGAATTTGTAAGCACCAGAAAATATGGCAGTTCTTTGTGCATTCATAAAACAACAAATGGATTCCTTAAAAGTAAAGTTTGCAAATAGTAAGACCCTATTGAATACTTATCCCTATTTTGTAGTTACTTGAAATTTTAAATATGAAAGTGATTCTCCTGAAATTTCATATGTATGCAGCATACTTAGGGTTTGTCTACACTGGGGGGTGGGATTGTAATTCATTTTTACGGGGTCGAACTACAGAAGGCAAAGGCAAGTGATTACAGCAACATTCCTTGCTTGGGATCTTGTGTCCTGCTGCTCACACTTACTTCTTCCTGAAATGCATTGCACAGTGGGTAGCCATCTCATGCTGCAGCATGGTGCAGAGGCTTGTGGGGAGGCATTTGTCCTCTGCTCACTCTCCCTTCCCGTCTTCTGTTGGGGAAAAAAAAAAAAGAGAGAGAGAGAGAGGCAGGAAAAGCAGGTGTTTTCCTCTGCCATAGGCACAGTGCTGCATACAGAGAGAAGAATTAATTGAAAACTTTCTGGGTCTGCAAGCAGGGGAGAAGCTTTGCTGCTTAACTGGCTATAGTGTACCGGACTGGAGAAACAGGAGCAGCAAGATCAGAGAGTTCACAGATAGATCCCAGAGGCCAATGAGCTTCAATTTCACTCTTCTCTGGCTACAGGACGTAAATTTGAGTTGTAAATTTCAACCACTGTGCTATGCCATTTGCAGGGATGGTGTTATCCGGTCAAATTACAGTACTGTTTAATTTGTTTACCATTCCAACAGTGGAGAGACAGGCTGCCGAAGATCGAGATAAGTAGCATTACATCGACCTTCTCTGTCTGTGTAAACTAGCTGCCATTCTCAACAGCTTACATACCAAATTTTGCTCACATTGTTCCCACTCCTAGTTATTAGTAACGTTTTACTACCATCCAGGACCAGCTCAAGTGGTTGTGATGTCCCAAGTCAAATTTTGATTCCCCCCCCCCCCCCCGTCTCATTCATGGAGGTTGAAAATGGTTTTCCAAAGTGCATAAATCTCCAGCATCTGCCTGCAGAGGGATTTAAAGTGCACTCTGCCTACATGACTTAAGCTGCAGGTTGACTAACAGTGCTAGGAAAGAGTTGAAGAGGTGAGAGCCAGCCTGATCTTCAGGGGGGGCTAGGCGCCCCTAAGAAGTCTCACCCAAAGCCATATCTGTCTCTTGCCTCACAGTAGAGCTGGCCCTGCTAGCATCAGCCGGGATTACTCTTTGTAGTAAAACTAAGTATATGCATACATGTTGATGGAATTAGGGTTGTTTCTTGTCAAAGTAGGTGGTGAGCTCAATGTAGTTTCTGAAAATCAATATCTAATTTGAAAGATTGCCTGTTTACTATTCTACTCTGGTGTGTATATTGCTATAAATGAACAGTTAGAATCTTTTGAGTAGCAGTGTCTCTTGGGGCTGCACATAGGTCTTACGTATACCTTATCAAGGTCATAAAGGGTAGAGCAGCCACAACTACCCATCAGTTTGTTCTTCATATCTCTGGCTACATGACAGAGCCCCAGCAGTGCCTGCATATCAATGTATATTTTTGAAGGAGTTAGTATAGACAATTATGTATAAGTGGTGTTAGATAAGGTTAATGTTACTAGGCTTGTCCGTTGACAATTATTTCATAGTTGAACAATTTTGTTTTTATTTTTGAATGGAAGCTTTTTCCAGTACTGTGCTTAGTCATGTCCATTCCTAAAATTGGATTTAAAAACTGCCATTCCTGTAAGGTGGCTGTCCCTCTAAATGATGGCCACACTACATGCCTTTTCTGTCCAGAAAGGGTCATAACCATGGGATGTGCTTAATTTGTGAGTCCTCAGTGAAAGAGGCAGGCCATTAGACTGCTCCATATGGCTTGCTTCCAGTCCAAATGAAGTGCCCCCTCCCTTATGAACCAACTCCATTCAAGCCCAGAAGTGCCCAGTTAGGCTCCTAATCCCTGATTTCTAAGACTGCTGCCATTGCAGACTGAGGTAAGAATGTAACAGTATATGTACTATGAGAGAAAAGAGCACAATTGCTCTGGGAAGCACAAATCCATACTGATAGTCTCCTACTAAAACAGAGCTCAAATGACCTCACTATTCCCACTCTATGGGGACTTTATGACCTAAATTATATGCAGTTGGAGCTGTGAGGAATCATGCCACACTACAGCACCATTTTGAGAGTCAAAACATCCAGCCTTGCATATAAAGTACACAATACCAATCTCTGCTTTACTGTTCATCCCTCCAGCAGTGATCCTTTGGTCCAGTCCCTATGGTACCACTCACTTCATTGCTGACTACTTTTTCCTGTTCACCCTGGTTTCCTGGCAGCATGATTTATGACACAACTTTACTCTGTGTACCAAGGAGCCTTGTGTTATTGGGAAACCTACACAGAGGAGCCAGAAGTTTTTTGCTGTCCATGGTACTGAATATGCCCAGCGTAGAGAAGACTGCCACCACTGCTTTGATTCAGAGTGCCTCTTCAGGAGCGGCTGTGACCTTTGCTGTTTAGGGAAGGCCATCTGTGGGCAAGAAGTATTTCTTCTTTTTCTCAGATTCCCAACAGGGGATTTGAGGGGTGCCTATAAGTTTCACAAAGGTTGCCTCATTTGTACCTTATGGATTTCAGGCACCCTATGTACCCTAGTCATATAAGGATTATAAAGATAGGTATATGTCTCGCCACCCTCTTCCCTGGCCCCCACACTTTTTCTGTACAACATTCAGTCATGACCCTATTGGAATGCTTGGTGCTCAGATGACATGAGATAATCTATCAGAACCTCCTCTCCTTGCTCCCTTCCAGGAAGCTAGTATATCTCAGTGGCAATCCACCAGCTCTGGCAACCACAAGAATTGTCTAAAGAAAAGCATACTCAGATTTACCCCAACAATTACAAGAATTTTAAAAAAAAAATTAAACCCAGCAAGGAGTCCTTTGGTACTTAGACTGACAAATTTATTGATCTCTTGAGCGTTCATGGGAGAAAATCCCACTTCAGATGCTTTAAAGATGGGAGAATTTACAGAATGGGAGGAAATAAATGCAGGGAGGTGTAAGTCATGGGACCAGGTTGCGCTGTAACAGCAAATCAAAACAGTTGTAAAGATTCAAACAGTGAGGAATAGCATACAGAGGAATTTTCGAGTTGTTCAGGCATATGCTGAGTCTCTAGGAATTGTCGTGGAGGTAGTATAGGTGAGCCCTGCACAAACATTTGTATGTACTCCATACCTTCTTACCTGGCCATCTGACATTATATTACTAGAACCAGCAAAACTTATGTGGCAGATCTTGTGACGAAGATCCCTGAGAAGGCAGAAAAGTACCAGGCACATCTTTACAATCTCCTAGTACCTAGCTTGCTGGTTAACTGCAATTGTTAATGAAAGAAATAGCCAGAGTCCTGGGAAAGAATTCTTTGTTATAACCCAGATTCATCTCTCTCTAGGGTCACCATCTCTGGGCACTGAAGGTATTTGCTGATGTGATAGTGAATGGGAACTGAGAAATCCTCAGCTCACATAAAAAAATATGTTAGTCCCTAATTTCATGACTTAGCAGTACTACAGTTCGTTCCATTTCTGTCACTCCAGTTTTCATAGTCATGCAGATCTTCTTGTATAATGTTCTGGTTCTCCTCTTTATTGGTAGTACTTCTACACTTTGTGTCATCTGCAGATTTTTTTAGCCATTCCCAACTTCTGTGCCTAGCTTATTAATAAAAATATTAAATAATATAGTGGGATGTTCTCCTTGTGCAATCTGTACTGGTAAATTATGTCACCTCAGTCCCCCACTCCTGGAGCACATATTACTCTGCAATCCCATGAGAACACCAACTCCTGGGCTGTTCACACACAGCTTCCTGCATATAAACTACTTCTGACTAAGCGAATGAGTATTTCTAGCCAGCCACTCTTTAGACTATGTAACAGAATAAGCACAGGAAATACCCCTAGTCCGAAACCCAACCCTAGAAACCTGTTTTACAATGTTCAATTAAGCTCTTCAGGGCCAGGTGACAAACAATGTTCTGTATATGGATGCTTTCATGTCCCAAGACACTGAGCATTACCTTCTTAGGTTTCCAAGACAGCCACGGGAAGGGAGGTGACTTTCAAGAGCCCAGCTGATCTTCTGTTGATGCCCAGGCTAGTCCTTTGTTCTTAGGAAACTGAGTTTTGTATAGGATAAATAAACCATGATGAGATTCAAACTGTCGATCTCCTCCTGGAGAGTTTTGTCCAGATATGTTTCAAGCCATGAGGACACACCTGTCAGAATACTATGTAATTCATAATTGTGCACATGACATTACAACAAATGTTACAATTACAGTAATGATCAGTATATCATGAGCATTTCAGAGATACAGAACATGACATATTTCGCATTAGACAGTACAACATTACACTTTAGTCTATAAGTGCCACACGACTCCTTGGGGGTTTTTTTGTTTTGTTGTTTTGTTTTTTGCTGGACTAGACTAACAGGGCTGTCCCTTTGGAAATTGACATGAGGGTGCAAGGCATCACAGATAGGTCCCAAAACAGATTCTTGAGGAACTCCATTAGTAATCTCCTTCCAGCCTGACATTTCCCCTTTCAGCATGACCTCTTATAGTCTCCCCTTTAACCAGTTCCTTATCCACTATTCAGTTCTTGTATTATTCCACATCTTTTCCAATTTAACTAGTAATTTCCAATGTGCTACTTTATCAAATGGCTTACTGAAATCCAGGTAAATTCAATCTATGCATTTCCTTTGTCTAGAAGATCAGCTATCACTGCAAAGAAAGAGATCAAGTTGGTTTTGTGCAACCATGTTGTATTTTATTTCAGTTAACATGTACCTTTTCCTTAGCTAGCTTTCAAAATTTGTTCTAAACCTTTCCATACAATTGAGGTAAACAAATGGGCCTATAATTTCCCAGGTCACTTTTTTTCACTTAGATACTCTATTTGCAAATCTCCAGTCATATGATATGACCCCTGAATATATTTAGGCAATACTGTGTATATATTTTCATATAAATATTGCAGGTAAACTAACCATTTTCTCAAGGGGTATACTTGTGTTCTAATCAGGTATCTTTTGCAGTCACTTTTTTGACAACTGCTTTTAAGTTTTAACATTTAAATGTGAAAGTAGTTCTGAAATTCTCTATTGGCTTTTAGCAAAGGTTGTGCTCTGGTACTGTTACTATGATAATTCATACAGTACAATTGATTTTAAGAAGAGATATAGTACAAGAAATAATGTAATAGCAGTTTCCATTTAGTATCAGATTTAGATATCAGTTGCTACTGAAGATGATTTGAGGATGGGATTATGCAACCATGAAATTAGGAAAAAAAGCTGTAGGACAAAATTTTAAAGAATATTGGCAGTAGAAAACATAAAGGTGTGCTTGTTGATTGCCATGTCTGCCAAAGGATGCAATTGTGATTGCTTTTCCAAGGCAAATGATAATCATATTACTTAGAGGACTGATTATTTGTGACGATTGAGAGAGGGGCCAGCCTTTTCTCTTTGTTTGTTGGAGTATATGTTATAAAAAATACAGATATTCAAAGGAGTTAAAACTGCATCATCTTAAAGGGGAATTGGAAAAAAGACAGTTACTTATCTGTAACTGGTGTTCTTTGTGATGTGTTGCTCATGTGCATTCCAGATCATATGTGCATGCACTGTGTGCACAGATTGATGGAAAGTTTTTCCCCTAGAATAGCCTTAGGCTCTGCTGTGGAGCCCCCCTGGAGTATCTCTTGCATGGTGCTCTGTGTAGGGCTCAGCTGACACAGCCCTTTCCAGTTCCTTATTTCCAGAAATTTCAAAAGAGGGGTAAGAGGGTGGATTTTGAAACAGGCACAAGCAACACATCTTGAGCACCAGTTGCAGGCAAGTAACTGTCTTTTCTTTGAGTGATTGGTCATATGGATTCCAAATCAGGTGTTTCCCAAGGCTTACCTTGGAGAAGGGTCAGAATTTACAGCCTCACAGACTGCAGAACTGCTCTTCTGAATGCCATGTTTTCTTTCACCTGATGGGTAATCGCGTAATGTGTGTTAAAGGTGTGGACAGATGACCACGTTGCAGCTTTGTGGATATCCATACTCGGAACCTGAGCCAGGAAGTCTGCAGTTGATGCTTGTGCCCTTGGTTGTTACTGCCAGAGGGGGGCTTTTGCCAGCTCATAGCACTACCCAATGCATGCTGTGGTCCAGGAGGCGAGGTGCCATGAGGGCACCAGCTCCCTTTTCATCCTATTGGCTACAGCCATAAAAACTTATGATGTCTTCCTGAAAGATTTCATCCTCTCTGTATCAAAGGGTAGTGCCCTCTGGACATCAAGCATGTGCAATCTGCATTCCCTCTCATTCGCATGTGCCTTTGGACAGACGACCAGGATGAAGACACCCTAACCTCTGTAGAACTGTGACACCACCTTCTGCAGGAATGATGGGTGTGGTCAGAGCTGCACCTTATCTTTAAAGGATACAGCATAAGGAGGTTCTGAGGTTAAAGTCTGAATCTCGGACACCCTCCTTGCCACCTGGATAAATGTAACAGGGAACAGAACAGAAGTGGTTCAAAGGGAGGATCTGTCACTCTCAAAGGGACCAACATCAAGACCCACTGGGCCACTGGTGGGCATGTGTCTGGGAACTTTCTGTCCAAGCTCTTCAAGAACCTCTTAATTGTAGGATTAGAAAATATTGAGCCTCAACCTCCTCCCACATGAAAAGCTGAAATGGCTGGTAGGGGGACCTTTATTAAAGATCTTGACAGTTCTTGCTGCTTCAAATGTACCAAGTAGTCCAGGACCATCTGAATGGGTGCTGACAAGGGCCGGACCCTTTTACATGCTGCACATATTGAAAGCCTCTTCCATTGGCCTGGTATTTCTTGTGGAAGGCTTCCTGCTATTTAGGAGAACTTCTTGCATGTAAGCAGAACACCCTAGCTCTTCTTGGATTAGCCACTGTTTTACCAAGTTTTGAGGTGCAGTGCCTTGAAGCTGGGGTGTCACAAAGTGTCTTGGTAGTGAGCAGATCCAGTAGGAGAGGGGAGTGTAATGGGATCCTGAGCTGACAGGTTTAGAAAAGTTCTGTACCCCTGTTGCCGTGGCCAGCCCAGGACTATCATGATTGCTGCAGCCCTGTCCTGCTTGATCTTCATAAGCACCTTGTGGATCAGCCAAGTTGGAGGAGAATGTAGCATAACTGGTTTGACTACTGTATCAGGAATGTGTCTGCTAGGGATCCTGGACTGCAGTTTTAGAAGGAGCAGATCTTATGTTTCCTGTTTGGCCTCCAATGCATACAAATCTACCTGGAGAGAGCCCCACCTTTGGAAGATCTTTTCCAGCATATCTGAATGCAGTGACCATGGGTGAGGAGCCTCCTGCTGAAGTCATCTGCCAGAAAGTTCTGACACCCCAGAAGGGGAATCAGCTGAGTGGTGCAGAATCCCAAAACTGAGGGCTTCCTGGCACAGGGGAGAAGAGTGAGTTCCATCCTGTTTGTTGATATAAAACATTACAGTTGTGTTGTATGACTTCACTGATGCCATCTTGCCCCTTAAGTGGTCTTGAAACACCTGACATGCTAAGCACACTGCTCTGAGATGCTTTATGTTGATTTGTAGGGGCATCTCTGCCCAGGTTCACTGATCTTGAGTTCTGAGGACACCCAGGTGCACTCCAAGACCAATGTGTCCATGACCAAACACACAGACAGCTGTAGGGCTTGGAAAGACAGTCCGGTGCATGCATTCTGCCTCATGCACCACCACTGGAGGGGTTTCAACAAGCCTGGAGGAAGACATACTACTCCTTGTAACACAGGGGTTGGCAGTCCCCAGGACGTGTGGCAAGAATGACACATGAACCCACTCAGAACAGTATATGATGCCCTCTGCAAAGCTGCTGAAATTGTCGCTCCTGTTTCCCAGCTCTGGGCAGCTTCTTTTGGTGCCATGCCTGGGGATTCCCATCCCAGACACCAGGAGCAGCTTCTTTCAGCTATGTATGGCGCAGGGGGTCCTCAGGAAGATGGCCAGAAGAAGTGACTCCGGTTGACTTCTTTTGGTGGCATACCTAGGGACAATCCCCATAGCCACTGCTGCCACCAAATTTGCAGGCAGCAGTTGCTGCTGTTTTGAGGGCGGAGTGGCCACTGGACCCACTGAAGTTCGGGGATCAGAGAGGAGGGGCCAGCACAGGATTGGCAAAGGTTACAGACTCTTGGTCTAAAGTGTCACATCTCAAATGATACAACACGGCCAATCATACCTGCAGGGGCTTCAACCTGACCCTTGCATGCTTCACAACATATGTACAAGCAGCCATATACCTTATCAACCTCAGGCAATTTTGGACTAAGGTAAGAGGGTACCTCCGCAGCTTCTGGATCATGTCTCTGATTGTCAGAAAATGAATATATGGTAGGGAGGTCCTTGTTTTGCTTGAGTCAAGCGCTGCCCTGATGTACTCTGTCTGCTGTTTGGGAAGTAAAGCTGACTTCTGCTCATTGATCATGAGGTCTAGCTGTGTAAAGATTGTACCATGTGTAGATGTCTCTGCACCTTGTCTTCAGAGAGTCTTCTCACTAGCCAGTAGTCCAAATGGGGAAACATTTGGATTCTTCTCCATCTCAAGAAGTCTGGCACCACTGCAAGGGACTTTGTGAACACCCTGGGCATTGATGACAGCCCAAATAGAAGGACCACACACTGCACATGTGTTTGACCTACTAGGAAACTCAGGAACCTATTGTGGCATGACACAGTAGCTATGTGGAAGTATGTTCCAGAGAGGCAGCCATGTTCAGCAAAACAAACAAGTGTTGTGGCACGTTTGAAAGCTTAACAATTTTATTTATCACATGAACTTTTGTGGGTGAGTTCCACATCATCAGACGCTAGACGCTGAAAACTTAGTTATTTTTCCATGTCTAGCATCTGACAAAGTGGGATTAACCCACAAAAGCTCATGCAAGACATAAAACTGTTAATGTTTAAAAGTGCCACAGCACTCCCTATTTTTTTTTTTTAAATGTGGAAATAAGAATCCATCAAGTCAAGGGCAGCATACCAGTCTCCCAGATCCACTGAGGGGTTGAATGAGGCCAATGAAACCATACAAAACTTCACTTTGCAAAGAAATTTGAATGGGATGAAGGCCCCCTTTTACTGTCAGGATCAAAATATAATGGGAATAGAAGCTTCATTTCCTGTGGAGCATAGGCGCCTCTTCGGTTGCCCCCATGCTCAAAGAATGACTGCATTTCTCTGAAAAACAGTTGTGTGAGAGAAGAAACCCTGAAGAAGGACAAGGAAGGTGGCATAGACAAGAACTCCAATCAATACACTGACTTCACCATATGCGGAACCCACAGGTTCTATGTAATTCTGGTCCACGCATTGTAAAATTGGGGTAATTAGTTGCTGAAGAGGGAAAGGGATGGATCCAATGTTATGAGTGGCATGTTGACCTTAGGTGCAAAAAGTCTTCTTGGGGCCTCAGGGGTAATGCAGTTGGCCTTGCTCTTGGTCACCCCTCATATGTCTATAATCCTGCCTAGGATGGTAGGGACACAGCAGAGGCTGAGGCCTGAGTGGCTTTCTCTTTGAAGCCACAATATGCAGGCCTAGAGTTTTTAAAATGAGCCTTCAGTCTTTTAGACTCTGCAGTTTCAGGTCCATTTGTGGCGAGAATAGCTTTCGCCTTTCAAAGGGGAGATCCTGGACCATAGACTGGACCTCCTGAGGTAGTCTGGAGGCTTGAATGCATGAACATCTCCTCATAGTTATGCCAGAAATTGTTGCTCAGGAAACTGTCTGCTGGATCCAGGACTGATTGCAAGAGTGTCCTTGAGACCACCTTGCCCTCTTTGGCCATTGCTGTAAATTCTGGCCTGGACTCTTGCTGCAATGTGTCCGTAAATTTATCTATGGATACCCAAGATTTGTATGCATATCTGCTAAGAATCATTTACTGGTTTGCAACCCTTAGTAGGAGTCCTCTGGTAGAATATGTTTTGGTACCGAATAGCTCCAGCTTCTTTGTATTCCTGGATTTCGGGGTTGTGTCCTTCCGGGCCTTGCCTTTCTTTTTCATTGGCTGTTGAGGGGCCCTGGGTGGGATAGGAATAAAATGTTCATGCCCCTTTAATGGGGCAAAGAATTTCCTTTCCACCCTCTTTGCAGTGGGCTGAATGGATGCTGGGTGTGCCACAGTGCCTTAGTAGTTTCTCTGACCATTTTAATGAGAGGAACGGTGGCCATGGTCTGCAGATTTAGGGTTGGGACCCAGTACTGGGTCGCATACCCTCAGGTGCTGGGTTGCAGCACCCCCTGCTGTCAGTGCCAAAAGTCTGGAATGCATTGCTTAAAAATGTAATTGCTGGGTCGTGGGCATAAAGGATATTTTTGTTTTTCCAGCTGGACTCCTGATGAGTCCTGGTATTGTCTGAGAAGGCTGCAGGGACTGTTCCTGCTACAGCTTCATACAGGTGGGGGAGAAAAGGACTTTCCCTGGGGCTTCCTAGATTCCTGTCTATCCTCTTCCCTAGGGTTTTATGATGCTGTTCTCCGTGCACCACACCTGGTTCCCAATGATGCTCAGCCTCAATTTCCAGGTTCAAAACTTCTCCTGTGTTTGCCGGGGCATTTGCTGAATGGGAAGGCTGCATTCTAAAACTCGCCATTGAGTAAGACCTGCCTGTGTGTGACCCTTGATCCTGGTGATAAATCTAAGGAGTCTAGAACAGCCACTGAGGTGGTATCTGCCATTGAGGAGGCCACTGCATCAGTGGTGAGGGCTGGAGCTCCTGCCTATGTCTACTGTAGCCATGGCTCCTTTTTAGAGACCAGCAATCCCTTGTCCAAATCTGAAGAGAGACAGCTTCACAGGGACCATAGAGAAATGGTACTGGAGGGAGTGCATGAAGGTCCCATAATCCATTTCCCGACAGAGTGGTGCCAACTAGTACCAAATTGTAGCAACCTCCATTACAGTGTTTGGGGATCAGTACTGAGGAGCTCCTGCAACTGCTATAATGGTGGGTGATACAAGGGAGCAGTGCTCGGAAAGAGACGGGGAGGAGAACAGGCTCCAGTAGTGGCAAACGGTGCCTTCTGTGTGGGATGGAGCAAAGATTGGGTAATGTCCTTTGCAGTGGATAGTACCAAGGAATGGTGCCATGGGGCATGAGGCCTCACTATCGTTGGCTTGCCTCTTGACAACACTGTAGATTTCTTGGGTGCCAGAGCCATTGTTTGCCGTTAGGCAGTCGGAGATGTTTGCTTGATCAACAACTTTGCCCCCTCAAATGTCTCTGGGATGAAGGGAAGTTGCAAGTCCTCTTCTAGGATGTCCCTCCTCAGTGAGGATACGAATGCCAGACTCGACAGACCCTTTCCTGGGGCCAGAATCGGTGGTGCTGTGGCTTGTATTGCCAGGCTTAGGTGGCTCAACTCAAGTCTCAGTCTACCACCCTCTTTAACAGATTTGGTAGTGGGAGAGCATCCTCCCTAGTTACTCTCTTCTGTGGCACCAAGGAGTGAGACCAGTGCCAATGGGATCAGTGCCATTGTCTTTAGTGCCAGGGAGGAGTGTTGGTGCCACATGTCTTTACCAGAGTCTCTAGATTGTGGCACCCTTCTTGTGAATGCCAGGCACTCTATACCCAATATTTCTGTGCTGGAACCCAGGTCCCCAGCTTCTGCAGAGCAAAGGGCCTCTTCCATGATGAGGAATGCAAGTCCTTTGCCGTCTCTCTCCTTGTTTTCTGATGAAAGCTCCAACAAATCTTTCACTTCTCCTGCAAGTGGGACTTACTCAAGCCCTGAAGACAGGGTATGTATGGGTTGTCCCTCTACATAGTTCTGTGCAGGACTTGCCGGATTCCAGTCCAGGCATGCCCTAACCTGGTTCAAGGCAGGCAATTAATCTGCTATTAATTGGGATATCTTGTAAACTACTTACTAATCTATAACTATTAGCTACTGAACTATATAACAATCAACAGGTACTCAAATCTAACACCAGAGATAAGAGGAAAAGTTGCTTGTAAGAGTGAAACAAATAAGGAGTCCTGTAAGAGTGAGTAACTTTAGCAGTGGCAGTAAGAATAAACTGGGAAATGTCAGCTGAGCCCTATACAGTGTGCCATTCAGGCACCACTCGAGGGGGCTCCACAGCTGACTCTATGGGTACTCTATGGCAGTGTTTCTGAACCAGTGTGCCATGGCACACCAGTGTGCCATCAGGTTTCAGCAGGTGTGCCATGGAATTTTTTGAAAAACTACTCAGACTTCTGGGTTGGATCATGAATATTCATGAGTTCATTTGGAGACCATATGATGGTATGCCTCAAAATAATTAAAGGTGGCAAGGTGTGCCATGGCAGAGAAGAGGCTAGGAACCACTACTCCAGGGGAAAAAACTGTACGTTGATCCATGCACGCAGTGTGCACCCCTGATTTGGAATTGACATGAGCAATCACTTGAAAAAGAATGTAATACTGAGTTTTCCAATAGGATAAGAGAGTACATGTTAAGAGTAATTTAGGGCTCAGTTGTGCCCAATACTGAGAGAGATGGCTTTGAGAAGGTAAAGAAAAAAAAAGACTCAGGAAGAAAATTCACTTATCTTTCTAATAATTAATTGTTGTGAGTTGGAGTTCAGTATTTTTTTTTAAAAGAGGGACTGAAATAAGACATTATTTGAACCAAGAAAGAAAGAAATGAAAGTGGTAAAATATCAAACGAATAAGTGAAATACATCAGGAAATGGTTGGAAATACTGCTTGCTGTACAATAAATTCTATTATCTTGGTGACCTCCAGTTGACAAGTATATGAGATAATCAAAACCCTGCAAATTTGGTGAGTGAATAGAAAGTTTTCTGCATCTCCAATCATTGCTAAAACAAGGTGACCTTTCATCTTTGTCTTGCAGGGCAAAGTGTATACTTCAGATAGTCACCCTTTGCCTTCATCTCCTTGGAATACATATTTTTTTTCATTACTACCTGTTTTATATTCCATTTGTGTTCACAACAGAAGTTGGCAGGGAAAGAGAGTATGAGAGCACCTTCAAGATTAGTGAGGACAGTAAATGGGAGACACCCCATATTGTCTTTCTCTTCCAACTTGTAGTGTCTTCCCTTTCTCTCCCTTCTGTTACTTGCTCACATTCTCTGAGGTGTCCTATCTTGTCTCTTTTCTCAGTGTTTTCTTCTCTTCCCAGCTTCGTGCTCTGCTTTCCAATTCTATTTAAGTAAAAGATGCACAGGGCTAGAAATGAAATAGTAAGAATCAGTAGCATCTGAAATAGTGATCATTAGAAGTGGCTGAAAAAGCTGCAGCCTTTTTAAATTCCCTGCTTCCTAACCCTCAGAGCAGAAACCCAGTTCTATTAAAATTTCACACACTATAATCAATATTGGCCTGCCACAGATACTTACCATTCTGTACAGACTAATAGCAGAATTCCTTACTACTTGTGATCCTGTGTTATCTCTAGCCACCACTGATGCAAGGACCATACGAAATCATCGAGGCTGTGGGAGAAGTAAACTATAGGGTGCTACAACCTGACCGCCGGAAACAAGAGCAAATCTATCATGTCAATTTGTTGAAGCCCTGGCAAGATAGGGACACCTGCACTGTAGCCTTAAAATCAGCAACCCAGGAAGACAAGGCCCCAGGACAGATAAAGATATCCCCTGAACTGACTCCTACACAACAAATTGAGGTCGGAGAGATGATTGAGAGGCACCAAGATGTGTTCTCAGCCGAGCCCGGTAGGACCACAGAGGCCGTTCACCACATTATCACTGAGCTGGGAGTAAAGGTGAACGTCAAACCCTATCGAATCCCAGAGGCAAAGCAAGAGGAGATCAGGGCTGAGGTTAGGAGAATGCTGGAGCTAGGCATCATTGAGGAGTCCCATAGTCAGTGGTCCAGTCCCATTGTATTGGTACCCAAGCCGGATGGCAGTATGCGTTTCTGTAACGACTTCTGGAAACTAAATGAAGTGTCCAGGTTTGATGCCTATCCTATGCCTCGGGTAGACGAATTAATAGATCAGTTAGGGAAAGCCAGGTTTTTGTCTACCCTAGACTTGACTAAGGGTTACTGGCAGATCCCCCTGGCTAAGGATGCCAAGGAGAAGACATAGCTCAGATTGGGACACCCACCTTGAAAAAGTAGAAGCAGTGTTGAATACGCTCAGGAAGGCAGGCCTCACGGCAAATCCAGCCAAATGCGCAATTGGACTAACAGAAGCCAAGTATCTGGGCTATGTTGTAGGGAGGGGTCTAGTAAAGCCACAGCTGAGTAAACTGGAGGCAATACAGAACTGGCCCCGGCCGATCCGGAAGAAACAAGTCCGTGCCTTCTTGGGGATAGTCGGATACTACAGATGGTTCATCCCACACTTTGCCACCCGAGCCCACCCATTAACAGAGCTGACAAGAGCTTGGGGCTCCGACATAGTGAAATGGTCAAGCTCAGCAGAGGAAGCCTTCACCCATCTAAAAACTGCTCTCTGCCAGGATCCAGTATTAATAACTCCAGATTTTAAGAAGGAATTCATTCTACAGACAGACGCTTCAGAGGTTGGATTGGGTGCAGTGCTGTCACAGATGCTGAGGGATGAAGAACACCTGATCCTCTACCTTAGTAGAAAACTGCTGCCCAGAGAACAAAAGTATGCAGTGGTTGAAAAGGAATGCCTGGCCATCAAATGGGCTATGGAAACCCTACAGTATTACCTACTGGGGAGGAAGTTTACTTTGGTGACTGATCATGCACCTCTGAAGTGGATGCACTGCAACAAAGATAGAAATGCGAGGGTGACCCGATGGTTCCTATCCTTACAGCCGTTCCACTTTAGGGTAGAACATAGATCAGGATCCAAGCATGGTAATGCCAGTGGCCTATCACGAATACACTGCTGTGCGACCCAAGTAGCCCAACCCCATAGTGTTGAGCGGGGGGGGGGGGGGATATTTGATAAGGTCAGGGCTGAAGGGTACAGAAGGGTGCATCAGGGCAGGTATGTGAGCCCTAGACTGGTGGAGGCCCTTTTCCCTGATTGCAAATAAAAGGCCTCTGCAGGCTAATTACAGACAGCTGCACCCAAGCAAGGGCTACCCCAGGCCTATAAAGGTTGCTTCCACTAGGAGAAGGGGGGAAAAAAAGCTGAGGCTGTTGCTTCAGTTTGGAAGCTTCCCAGGCAGAGGAGGAGACTGTTTCTCCCCAGCCTTAACCAGAGATAAAGACAGAGACAAGCAGCTGGCCCTTCCATTGCTCTGAAGGCTCTTTAAGCTGGGACCCAGGGCCAGGGAAGGAAGAGAGTACCAGAAAGACTGCGAAAGCCAGGGATCTTCCCGGATGGGGCCTGGCTGAACTGTGACCAGTAGCCCTTGGGGAGAAGACTTGAACTGTTGAGCCAGGCCTCTCACACTTCTTCCCTCCAGAAGGGGGGGTGACCTTGCCACAATGCATTTATATAATATTTATAATACCTAGATGCCACAATCATGGGTACATTAGAAATGTGTTGATCAGATAATATTAAGTTTTCAGAGTTCAGAGTTGTATGCATTTTGGCTTGCATGCTGGAAAGCTTGCATATCAGACAGCATATCAGACCTATAAAAAATCAGGTGATTTCTTTTTAGTTTTTGTTTTAATTTGTTTTTTGTCATCAGTAGACCTTTTCAGTTGGTGAAAGCCTAGCAGGAAATATTTTTACAAAAAAATGTCAAAACAGAGATTGGCATAATAACTTAGGCAGAGTGAAGAAGAGGTAAATATTCATGATCTAATTAGTGCAAATAAGTCAAAGGCTAAAAGTGTGAAATTGTGTGGATTCTAAAACTGATTTTCCTTCACTGGCTTGTGTGCCCATATGCGCGCTCACTCTATCTGTGGGGCTGATGTAATAAAGGACATGATAGGAGTATGCAAAAGATTGTCCTTCCTAGGCCTTTTTATTAAGATCAAGAGTGGTATCATTCTACAGTATTATATCTTTTTGTCTTCTGTCTGAGGAGTGTATCCTACCTAGATGGACTGTTCAATAGATATTTTCTCTTTTTTTTACTATTATCTTATTCTATAATGTATATCACTGAGCTTCTTAAAAAGTAGGTACTGCATTTGGGTATACATTCTCTAGTATTAGTTTTACAAGATAGAGGGTCATATTCTCATTTCTTTAAGGTCATCTATCCCTACTTTAAAGCCTCTTTTATTATCAGGGATACAAGAATCAACCCACACAGTACTCAGGATTTTGAGAGAGGGACTGAATTTTAAATCTTTCACTGTAAGCTCTGCATCCATAACTATTCAAATTACATTGTACACAATCAAAAATGTTCATGTTCTATCTTATGTTTATTGCCTTTTGTGAGCCAGAGTAATACAGCTAATGCAAACCACCACTTGAAATGATTGCTCTCTTCAGTTGTATCAATCTGCTCTTCTACTCTTACATCTTTAAAAGATATTGCTTTTGGTTATAATTCATATAGTGCTTACTTGCAATATGTGATGTGTCTAGATGTTGTAGTTTACACAATAGTGGAGAGGAAAAAAAGTATGGTAACAAGTTAACAGAATTAAAATCTAGAACAGTAATTTGTTTTGGACAAATGTAGGTGTTTTAACAGTCACTATGTGTCAGCACTGAAATCTGTCAAAAGAAGACACAGTATAAAATTGACCCAGTTTTTAATATGGTTTGATGTAGGAGCAGAAAACAATAGACTAACATAATTTTTTTCCTTTCTGAAATATTTAATAATAATAATAATAATAATAATAAAGGCAATATGGTCTCCTGTGAGCGTATTTTGTTCTTTGAACTGAATATTTTTCCTTTTTGTAGTTGCGTCCCAAGTTAAAACACTCCGTGTTCTATGTCTTGTCACTTTATATAGAGTATGCATGTTTGTAGATACACAGCAAGCATATAAAATGAATAGGTAAGGTATGGCAGGATGTTTCTGTAATTAAGAAAGGAGGGAGTGCTTTTTCAGAGATTTTTATATAAACATGGAAATAGTTTTCATAGTGACATTTTGTCTCTAAGACCTGGTCTACACTAAGGAGTAGGTCAACATAAGCTTCTTTGCATCAACCTAGTTGTACATGTGCCTTCTCATAAAATTGTCTCTCATCAGTTAGTGCCTTATTACTCTGGCATAGTAATACCACCTCCCCGATCAGCATTGACCCATGTTTGATGCACAGATGTCAAAGCAGTGCAATTGTAGACACTGAATTACTTAACAGTACTAACTGTCCTTTTAGAGCTGCTCCACAGTGCCAGACACTGACTGTTTTGGTCACAGTTGTGAGCTTCATTGCTCAAGGGTCATGGAGGTGAGAAGTCCCTCACTTAAAGCCCCCATAAGTTTGTTAGTTGTTCACCACCGAGAGTATACATTTATCTGTTCTGTTCTGCACAACTGCTTAGCTGACCAGACATACTCCTGGAGGAGACAGCGGATATGGATCCTCAGGACCTATGGAGAGAAGTGGCTGTGCAGGCACAAACTCCAAAGCAGCAGTAAAAATGTTGACACCTACAAGGAGATTGCTCAGGATGTGACAGGGACCAGTGCCAGTGCTGTCTGAAAGCCAAGGAACTGCAGCATGCATACCAGAAGGCCAGGGAGATCATCAGTTGATCCAGTGCTGAGCTGTAGATGAGTGACTACTCCAACATGCATGTCATGTTTGCCAGAGACCCCACCACCACCCATGCAGTTTGAGTCACTGGCCCCTACCATGAATGGCAATACGGAGATGGTAGACGAGTTAGAGGAGGAGGAGGATGGAGACGTATCCTGGGGATCCAGCTGCTCAACATGTCAGGACCTTTTCTTGACTCTGCCAGAGTCCAACCAGTCCCACTAGTCAAACACATCAAGCTTGGTGCAGGGAAAGGAACCACAAATGTGTGTGTGAATGTTTTCCATTACAGGGATATCACCACCAAATTAGCACGACACAGCTGTTGTGTTCTCATTAATTACTCTAACTAGAAGAGATAGTGATACAGGAAAGAAATGTAACATAGCTCTCTGCTTTTTCATATCCCCCCGCCCCCCCTCAGAGTTAGGTAGAGGAAGGACATGCAGAGCAATATTTTTATGTGCACAAGGAAGTTCCTTGAATCGTCCTGAGAGATTTCAATGAAAATTCCATCGAGGTAAACTATGGTCTTCTGCTGAATGTTTCTAGGCATGGCAGCCTTATTTCTCTCTCCATGGTAGGTATATGGATCCATCTGGCTTTGTGGTGCCAGCAGCATCTGAGCTCTCTCTGTCATTGTCACCATCAGTAGTTGAGGTATCAGCCTACAACCATCACCTGTGAAACTTGGTGGTAGTACTTAGTGCCATTGTCCTTTATTCATAGTTTCATGCAACTGAGTAATTCCTTCCTTGTTATCACTCTAGTGCAGGGGTATCCAACCTTTTTGGGTGAGGGGCCACATTGCAATTCTTTTCTCCATCCGGGGCCAGTGAGAAAAGTTTTGACAGAGAAGACATACAAATTGATCTTATTAATAAACTTTAATAAAATAATGATTATTATAATATTTGGCATTGCTTTTGCTTGTACTGTGTACAGAGGACAAGGGGGGAGCAGGGATGCCTGTGTGAGGGGGAAAGGCAGAATGTGGGGAGCAAGGCAGGATAGGGGAGCATGGCATAGGAGGGGAAGGGCAGAAGGGTGAGGTGGGGAGAGCAGAGCAGCTGGGTGGCAGGACTCAGCCACTTCCTGACAGGAACCCCACCAACTCTGCTCTCTTCACTCCTTGCGAAGCACTGCTCAGGGAAATCCAGCCCCTGAAGAATTCTCTGGCCAGGTCATGTGTCCCTGCAGCTGTACACAGGGTGGGAAATTGACAATGGCCCCAGCCAGCCCCAGCTCCCAGTCCCTTTCAGCAGCACTCTGTGGGCTGCATGAAAGCCCTTGATGGGCCGGAGTTTGGCCCCTGGGCCGCGTGTTGGACAAGCCTTGTCTAGTGGGTCATTCGATAGCTGGAGTGAGAGTGGGACGGGATCAGTAACTCCAAAACATAAGTGTTAGTATGCTTGTCTTTTTTAATCTTTAGGAGAGCAAGATGAGGAGCAAGTTATGAATCTCAAGATTTGCTTTCTGTTCCTACTGTTCTGGCAATGGTACCTTTTGTATGTTTTATCTGTGACTATAGTGTGTTGTGGGGGAGTGGGTGCAGAGGGCACGATCCCCACACTGCAAGAGGGAGTTCTAATCAAGAGGCAAGAGACCAAACTACAGTTTTTTGGGTTAACTACTTTTTATGTGACTTTTATTAAGGTAAATAGAATTACAGAAAAGAAAGAAGAAGAAAAAAGGTTAAATGAGAGGTTAATATTATTCAATTACTAATATTCCTGTTAGTAAAATTAAAAATCTTGCAACTCCTATTCAATTACACTTATTAAAACTCATACAAACTGCGGTTTTAGAACTTTATTTTTTTAAGGCATTTAAAGATTTGTTTAAGTACAAATTAATAGCTCAATAAACAGAAAATAGAGCACAAATACCACTACAATGTCTATCCCAATTCTTGTGCCTAATTCTGAATTAAAACCCCCAGTTCCAATCCTGGTTGGTATAATTTAGCAGAGTGGAGTTTATGGGAGACAGAGAAAGCATACAATTTGTAGGCAAAAGAGCTTTGCTATTTACCCCACATACCCACACACCCCCCATCCGCAGCTCAGGACAGCACAAACACCTTGCTTCTCCCCCTTGCTCTCCAGACACTATGGGTCACAGCCCAGTGAGGCTAGCCATGCGTTGTTTGCGGCTAGGAGTTACAAGGGTCAGCTGGGGTGCCTGGTGGGAAATACAAGGGGATTTATTCTTTCATTACACTCTTTTACACTGCTGTTTCCCAATTTGATTGTGGAACACTAGCATGATTTTGATCTGTGAGGTTAATAGGTTTAGAGCAGTAATAATACACACACAGACACACACATCCTCAAAAAGTATTTTTCAATTTAAATTCTAAATTTGACCAGGTTATAGACAGCAGATTTGTTTCTTTGAGCGAGGGAGAGAGACAGCAAGACGTAATAGAACAACCTGGTGTTAAAATGGCTCGACCAACAGTGCAGTCTACGGGCTTTTGCCTGTGATTTTTAAATCTAGAGTCCACTGCGACCAGCTGCAGTGGTTGAACACCCCCTGCCACCCCCTTCGGATGTGCCAAGGGCTACGGCCCCCCACTCCAGGGTGAACAGGTGAAAACTGAATACTTAGTAAAAGAATTCAAAAAGAAAAAGATCTGCAAAAAGGAGAAAAAAAACCTGCAGGCTCCCTTGGTGATCAGTGAAGGGGTTTAACACTCTTCCTTGTGAAGAGTGGGGAGATGCCTATGGGGTGGCCAGATCCCCTGGCAACACGACAGGCTGCTGACCTATCACTTCTCCAACATGCCTAGGACAGAATCTCAGTTTTATGGCTGAGACTTTAAAAATTAGCATGTTGCTTGTTGGCATCGAAACTTACTGACCTTGGTCAGTAGATCTTTCTCGTGAGCTTATGGGCTTTACAGGTGTCTCTTATCACTTTCCAGGGTTTGGTTTGAACTGGTCTGGGGTTATTTGCAGTCAGTTTTCTTAAAAAAGTGTTACTGTCTGTGGGTTTTCGAGCTTGGAAGATACCACATAATTATTTCTTTTCCCCATTAGAGGCCTAACAAGCTACATTCCATAAGCCAGGCTGGAGTTTAGCCATAGCAAAATTCAGGTGGAAAAGTCCACCTTTCACATTGTGGACTTGAGGGGGACTTCCTCAACAGCAGCAGAATGTCTGACCTAAATAAGGAGGACATGTTCTGTGAGATCCTTTAAACCAATGCTGCATCAAACCTTAACCAGAGAGCCTGGAGTGTGAGTGCTTCAGATTGTGTGGAGAAAGAAGGAGCACACAAGAGAAAGATGCAGAAGAAGGAAATGGAGATGCACCAGAACATAATGGAGCTTTTCCGGTAGCAAATTCATCTATCGTAGACTCCTGTGGAGCTCCAGATTCATCACTCCCAGGTTCAAATCTCGTTGCAGTCTGTGGAGATCTGAATTATAGTGCCTCCTGACACTCCTCTTTCTTCCTCCCACCTTCCACCTCAGTGCCTCAGGGCCCATACTTCTAGCCTGACCACTTCACACCAGAGGAAGTTATGGACAAAAACAGCTCAACCTACGCTGACCTGAGAGCTGCGACTGATGTATGTTGTAGCTACAATGGACATCAGTATTCCTTCCTTTGGTTTACTTATTAAAGTTACCCCCCCCCCATTTTTTTTTTTTTACATTTTTCAGGTGTTTTTTTTATAGTTTTCGTTGATGAATCAAACACTTTTGTTTTGAAACTTATTAATCTTTATTAGTTTATGACACATGATGTATAGCGCCTGCTGGCCATGAACGTTGTGGTCTTGTACATTCAGTACCCATTGGATCATTGCTAAACAGTGTAGCCCTAATAAATACACAGCAACACTCCAACACAGCTGCACTGTCACTGATATATGCACAGATATTCACATAGCATCACACAGTTCCTAACAGGCTCCTGAGCTTCCACCCCAGGTTGATCACTGTATACCTCAACATATTATTGTAGATTGCTGTTAAAGTGCTCAGTCAGGGCCTTCCTAAGCAGTGTAGCTCCTTGTTGAGCTTGTCTGATAGCCCTTAGGTCTGGCTATTCAAACTCAGCAGGCTGCCACTCCACCTTCACTTCAACTTTTCCTCTTTTACTTCACAAATACTATGCAGGACACAACAGACAGATATAACCATTGAGATTTGTTTTGCACTGAGATTTAATCTAGTTAGTAAACAGCGACAGTGCCCTTTCAGTCTACAAAAATCACACTGATCTGTAAGTCTGCACCTACTAAGCCTTTAGTTGCATCTTTCCACAGTGGGCAGTGTACAGCTTCTTGAGCCAGGGGTCGAGGTGTAAGATAGGTCCTTTTTGACGAGTATGGGCATTTCAACATTACAACTGATAATCTGCTGGTCAGAAAGGAAGTCCCTGCTTGTACCTTTCTGAACAGTGTCATGTTCTTAAAAATGTGAGTGTCATGCACCTTCCCGACCTGCCAGCACTGATATCAGTGAAGCATCCCTTGTGATCCACTGGCACTTGCATAATCATGGATAAGTAGCCCTTTCTGTTTATGTACTGTATGGTAAGGTGCTGTGGGGCCAAAATAGAGATGTATGTGCCATCTGTTTGTCTGTGCAATTCAGGAATCCCATAGCTAAAAAGCCATCTACTATGTAGTGCTCTTTGCTGAGCATCACAGTCCTGCATAGCAAGAGACCATTAATAGCCCTACATGCTTGCATAGCAACAGCCCCTACGCTAGGTTTTCCCATTCCCATTGATTGGCATCAGTCCAGTGCTGTAAGTTTCCACAGTGTGATTAGCATTTGCTTCTCCACTGTCAGTGCAGCTCTCAGTTTGGTGTCCCTGTTTTAGATGGCTGGGGTAAACTCAGCACACAGATTCTGAAAAGTGGCCTTGTGTATCCAAAAGCAGTGCAGTCACTGCTGATAGTATGAAACCTGTATTACGATGTGATCCTACCAGACAGGGCTTTTTTCTCAGGCTGTGGAGAGAGGCTTCATCTTTTGCAGCTGCTCTGTGAATGCCACCAGCAACCTTGACTTGGTTTTCACTGTGTCCCACACCAAGCTGATTGCCAAGTACTCATCATGTTCCCTGTAGTTCTTTCTGCAGCACTGCATACACCAGAGGAACCTGCATCCTGTGCTTGCAATGCTCGGGACAGCAGGGGAGAGCTTTCCATTCTCTGTCCTTCTGTTGGAGATGTTGGCCAGCAGCAAGTCACATGAATGTTCCTGGGAAACTGAAATAGGCATGAAAATTATGGATTTTCAATATTATGGGATGGAGAGCACTGCGTTGTCCCCTTGCTTCCAGTACCTGTGCATGAGTCATTTCTGCTTCATCATGCATTGCCGTAACTACCCAAAACACAGTGCACAGAGTGGAGATGGTTTACTCACTGGATACCTAGTTGATGGTGCACTGCGTTGTGGATTGAGACAAGCCCTCTTGGTGAGCACATGCTACACTGATGCAAGGAGCGAAGTAGGCCTGTGCACAAATGATATACTAACTAGAACAGCTGTATGTCACTGTAATTTGCATCAGCAAAAGTTTGTGGTGTTGACATGACCTTAGAACAGTGTTTCTCAACTGGTGTTCTGTGGACATGGTGAAGGCGTTCCCCAGCTAAGCTCAATTCCTCCCCATTGGGGGTGTGAGGACTAAGTGGAGAAGGAGCAATGTGGTAAGCCAACAAACACATGGGAGATTTTAAATGCCCCAGCTGCAGGAAGAACTTCCAGGTGCACATCAGTGTCCATATCTTCCTTGCTCTTTTGCTGCAGCTGACACATTTTAAATTTCCAGTTACTTACTTCCAACATTGAAATCACTTGGACAAAATTTCCATGATGACTTCCTTTGACAAGCATACTCCAAGAATAGATTAATTTTGTTCGACCATACTGTCATGTTAGGCCTGAGAAGGCCAAGCCATCTTGTAAAATATGTGATCCAAATCTAACCTTTAAAGACATATTGTAGTAAAATACAATGGTAATGTTATAAGTAAGCTAGGGCTTTGATATGCGTGTGTACCTTTAGTGGTTTCTTGGTAATGTTTAGGTATTTCTGTTTAGAGGTTAGCAAGGTGAATGAACTGCTTCCCTATCTGTTACTCTTGTCCTATTTGGAGAGGTCAAAAGGGAACGTTAACATCTACATGGAGCTTTGATATACCAATGTAAACAATATATTAATGGTGCTAATTACCTGTGGTGCACAAGAAGCAAAAGTTTTACTTCAAAGAACAATATTCGTTCTCCACTTAAAGTACCAGGGAGCTGTCGTCAAATGCCCACCTTGCTAGGTCTATAAAAGTAAGTTGGGAACATACTCCCTTTATCTCACATCTGTCTAAGTTTCTCAGGCAAAGTTTGGGCCACAGGATTGAGACCGCAGCCAGCACTGGCCTGGAAATCACCCTGTTAATTCTCATGGGAGAATTAGAACAAACTCTACACTTGGACTATTTGTTCAATATTCTTTTAAACTGGATTTCTAACTACTGAAGCTGTGAAACAAGGACTTAAACCCATCTAGGTATTAGATGTGTGTCTAAGACCTGCAAACGTCGAATTCTACTGGAAACCAGATGTAGTGGACTTTCAAATCAATGTACGGCTATGGTGACTTTAATCCTTTAACGGTACTCTCAGGCTACGTCTACATCAGAAAGCTTAGTTCAGACTTCCTTAGTCTGAACTAAGCAGGTCCCGGTTAGTAGGAACTAAGCATGGGTTAGGTCGGACTAACCACAGCTTTTTAATTCGAACTAAAAAGTGTGGCTAGTTCGAAAGTTTGAACTAGAAAACTCAGTTAGTTCAAACTAGCCACTTAGTTTGAACTAAGGCATCTACATCACTCTATTTTGAACTAAGAAATTTCTTAATCTGAGCTAGGCAAAGCCTAGTGTAGGCATGAACTAAATTAGTCCAGACTAAGATTGCTTTGTCTGGACTAATTGGCTAGTGCAGACATAGCTTCATAGTCTTTCTTTCCTTGTATGATAAACCTTTGGTTTTAGTTACTAAAGAATTGCCCAACAGCATCATATTTTGGATAACATCCAAACATATACTGTTCTGTGTAATGTGGCTGACCCTTTTGGGTCAGGAGAAACCTTTCTGGGTAAAGAACGTGGAGTTTTAAGCAACATCTCTCTGCCAGACCCAGTGGTTGTAGTGGGTACCAGTGACTGAAATGCAGTAAAGGGTGGCTTCTTGATATCCAGCGTGGGAGATCAGAAGCATTGTTTGTGACTGGTTGGGGAGTTTATCTCCAGGTAACCCACCAGTGCTGGAAGAATCAGTTCTCCTTTTCACAGCTTTCCCTGATCTTTGCATATTCAGGTCGTTATCCCTGGAAGCCTATGCAGGCCCACAATTCCCATTAAAATTTGAGGAATATTATTTCAGTTTTTAAATTGTGTTCATAATCATTATGTATCTTTTTATAGAAATAAATGCATGTCATATTTGTAAAATTGTATTTAATCTGGTTTCCTGAATCATTTTTGCAGAAACGCATAGTACACAGATATTATAGCTGGTATCGACCAGCATTTTTGAAAAAGTTTTTTCATCAGGGGTTCATCATTGAGTATTTAATACCTTTAGGTTTTCCCCATTCAACTAAAGGTTTAGAAACACGGCCTTAGAATGAGAATCATTGAGATTAAAGAACTCGTTTAACATTTTTTTTCCACAAGGAAGCATTAAAAGAAACTTTCATTTCCCTAACAAATTCTTCTAGAACTCAGAGTTAACTCTTGTACAATATTAATGCATATATACCATATATGCTTGGGTATAAGCCGATCTATGTATACACCAACCCCCCATTTTCAAGCCTCCAAAACCAGCAAAAATTCATGACCGCACATAAGCCGAGGCCCCTCTGCAGCCTCTGGCCTTTAACTACCCCCCCTCCCCCCAAACTATGCACTATCAGCTTCCCCAGACTCCTTGACATCCCGCCTAACTAACCGACCATGCTGCTGCTTCCCCCTGCACTGTCCCTGATCATGTTGCCTCTTCCCTGCCCATGCCACTCCTGATCCTGCCGCCGCTTCCTCCTGCATGGTCCTTGACCATGCTGTTGCTTCCCTGACCATGCCACCGCTTCTCCCTGCACCATCCCCAACCCTAGCGCTCCTTCTGCGACCATGCTGCCACTTTCCCCCTCTGCAGTCCTCGACCCTCAAGAACTGCTGCTGCTTCTTCCTGACATCCTGATCCCCTTCTCCTGCCACTGGCTCTCCCAGTCCCACCCCCCACCTCCTCAGGGTCCCCTTACCTGGCCACTCTGGTGGCCAGTCAAAGTAAGGAGAGGAAGTTCCAGTCTGTAAGACCTGCTCAGGCTGAGCACACAATATGGCTCCTCTGAAGCTGGGGCTCTCTCCCAGAGTCTGCTCTGAGCAGGCTCAGGGCGGGAACTTTAAAACTCTTAGGCTGGGATTGCTCGCTGATCCCTGACCCGCGTATAAGCTGAGTGCCCTTTTTTAAGGGTTATTTTCAGGCACAAAAATATTGACTTACATGTGAGTATATATGGTAGCATTAAATAGATTTTACTAAGTAACTGCAGATGTTTCTGTTCCCTCTTAACTTAGATGTGTATGCTTGATGAAAGAAAAACACAAGGGAATTTAAAAAAAAAAAAAAAAAAAGGTGAAATAAGATCTTTAAGCCTAGATAATGGTCATTTAGTTTACATTTAATACTACTGAATAAGATTGGCGATTACATGTTTAGTATATAACTTACTTTTTTTATTTACCAATTAAGTGATGTTCCTTTAACCATGTTAATCCACCAAATCAAATGCTTTTAAAATATGTACAGAGGTGGTATACTGTTCCCTAGACAAAAGCATATTATTTACAAGATTAAATCAAGAGGTGATTGTTGGTTTTTTTAATCTCATGACAATCGATTCTTCATTAAAATAGTATGAGCACAAAGATAAAAATCTGATGGGGAATGAAACACTTTTCAAGCAAAATAGCTACTATATATTGAGTAGTAATAAGCTTGTAATTCTGTTGTCAGTCTCAATATAGGGAGGCAAATGCATGCACCATGTTTTACAGATGTTGGAACAAATGATTATTAGTAAATTATGTAGATAGGGCTGTTAAGCTACAATTTATTGCAAGAAACCTTTTACTACTCTTAGATTTATTGAATGTTGTTCTGGAAAGGTGAATCATGAGGTTCTATAGACATTCACTAGTACAGATTGAAGGAATGCTAATGGCTCACACCCCAATGGTTTTACATTTCTGATGTGGAAAAAATAAGTGCAATGTAGACACAACTACTTCCTGTAACTTTTTATAAAAATATCTTTCCCCCTTTTCTGTGGCCTTTGTTGAAATTGCTCGTATCTGTACCTTATTTCCAAAATGACAAGTGCTGAAATAGTCCTTTTGAAATTCTTTTAGAACACACTTCTGTATTGTGCATCTGTTCCAAAACATTGTGATAAACCCTTGAATCATTATCATGGGAAGTATTTCCCTTGTCTGATTACTGCTCCGTTTGGCACTACCACTTAACCACTGGGCTAACAATCTGCCCCCCCCCTTCCCCCATGCTTTTACTTTTGTTTTTTTAATTTTAGAAATGTTTTAAAAATTTGCTAAATTTTCCTGCTGTCCTTGGAACTACTTGACCAGCACACTAGATTTTTCACTTTGGAGACCTATATTCCAAACTTGATTTTTCACAGTGGAATAAGACCCAATAGTGAGAGTGATCAGCACTCTGTTATCTTCAGCTGTTTACTTTTATTTGTGGGCCTCTGTATGCTTGTATTTTGGGAAATAATACCTCCTGGTATTTCAAACGCTAGAATTTCTTAGTAAAATTGATCTCATGTGGTCCTGCATAGCACCTGTCCTAGTTTCAAGGGCATCTGTCCTTACTTTATGTTCAGAAGTACATGAACTTTTCTGAACCACTTTGCCCTATTTCTAGCTACAACTTTGGTGGTATATGGTGGCTTAAAAGTTAAACAAAATTTCTTGAAATGAGTATCACAGTGATGGTTGATTCATTAATTATTTGTTAAGGCATTAAATGACACAGCAGAGATTCTTTGAGATTTTCTGTTACAGTATTGTGGTAAGTCACTTTGGCTCATTTCTGTGATATAATTTCATACAGTGTTACATTTACTTGTCTGATGCTGTTTTAAATCTTTTATACTTGCTGCTTCAAATAGTGAATCTGTTTGCTTTTGGTGTTTTAAAATTGTAATTTTTGTTGAACTTATTACTCTAAAGAGCTATATTATAGGTAAGTGCCCTGCAATTCTCACACTTGACAAGACCCCAAAGTTATTGTGAAATGTTTTAGTGGAGTACTTGTTACAGAAGGAATACAAATGACCAATTCATAAGCAACAGTGCTTCATCTTTAGTATTTGTTCTTTCTCTTTAATTTGTCCTACAAACCATTAACTTCTGTTTTCTCTCATTTTTCAATTGCAGTTCTGCAGTATCGCAGTAAAGAGGGTAACAGTGAAGTGTTTAGTTACAATGTCTTAAATGATGTTTTCTTTTTTTAGACTACTGACCCAGAATGTTGGTCTTCTTTATGTTGGAAGTTTTGACAGACCTTTTGCACAAATTAAGGTATGATCACCATCTTGTTCAGTTTACTTGAAAGTTATTAAACTCTTCTGTGATTATAGTCTTTATATTTCAAAATACCTTTGAAGGAATCAGCGTCATTTCAAGAAAAATAAATGAAACATATGTAATTTCCAGGTTTTTTTTGTCATGTTCTGGAGTTATTTCTGATGACCTTTATATATTTAGCTTGTCAAAGAAGTTCAGTGTTTTCTGGCTTCGTGTCTTGATTAACTTGGACTCTGGGTTAATTATGAGAAAAAATTGTTCATTGTTTTAGGTTACTTGTCAATGACATTACAAAACAAAACCACATTTTTAACTTCTTAATCTTTCAAATCATTTTTGATAAAGAAGACATTACAGTGGAAAGCACAGATCATTTCCACAACATTATTACACCTTCTAATAAGCATTGTACAGTTGCTAAAACATCTTTTGACTTAATGATCATATTTATCAGCTAAATTATAATCTTACAGTATCTAATTGCTATTTGCCAAAGAGTCATTGCTGCATCCCTCAGGAATAAAGAATTATTTCATTATTCCAAATGAAAGACTGTCTTTGATACTGTCAGCACCAAAAGTGTCACTGTTGTTCATAAACATTCTATATTTAATACAATTAGGGTCAAGTAAAATGTCTAATTAAAAGATGATGCAGTTCAGTTAAACATTTTTGTAAATTATCCTCTCATCAAACTGCCAACTACTACATTAAAGCATTGTAAAATGTGTGATTGAAGCGCACACAAACAAGAAAATTTCGGCTAAACATTTGGGTTTGTTCCTTAAGTCACACAACTGAAAATCTTTTTTGAGATTAGTAGTACATAGTAATGATCAAATTTTTATTATGATTTTTTTTGCCTGTTTTAGTATAAATTTGATTCTTAAAGCCTGACCCTTCAGTCCTTGTGCAGGTAAAATTCTGGTTTAAGTCAGCAACAGCATGTGTATAATTATAAAAATACAAAAATGTAGGCCTCAAAGGGACTTTGAGAAGTCATCTAGTCCAGCCTCCTGTTCTGAAGCAGGATCAAATAATTCTGTATCATCCCTGACAGGTGTATGTCCATCTTTCTCTTTAAAAACGCCAGTAACTGTGATTCTGCAACCTCCCTTAGGACCATATTCTATGTCTTAACCATCCTTATAGCAGTGGTCCTCAAACTTTTGACCATGGTGCCCTACCTTCCTTAATTCTGCCCTTCCTCCCCCAGCTGTGTTGGGGCATGCAGGTCTGCTTGTATCTCAGTGATTGACTGATCCAGGGCCATTTGAGAGCACAGGTCCAGCACAGCATTTTTATAGTTTGGGGCATCTGTCAGATGCCAGATCTGTTGATAAACTAACAGAAATCAGCATTTACATCAGAGCAAAGGATAGAATTCATCAGGACTGTCTTCACTTCTATTCAGGTCAAGGCCTTCACACCAGAGGCTAGTTTTCCAGACTGGCAGATTTAATCTCCTGTGTCACTAGTTATCTGCTTATAAGTAGTGTTCCTGAGTGTTCCTCAGACTGTTATGGGACATGGCAGCTTCTACTAATATGGTTCAGTATGCGAGGCAATGCTTCAGGTCTCTGCAAATATGACTGGCATCAGTCTACTCTCCAGGTAGGTATCAGTTGGACATGGTTCTCACTATTCCATCATCAATATTAGTCTCTCTAACGTGATGGTCAGACCTGTGTTTTGTAATACTAGGAATGTATTTGCAGTCCTATAACTGTCACCTTGGTATCAGATGCATCAAACCTAGATTGAGGAGCCCACCTCAGTGGTCTCAGAATGCAAGTTCTCTGGTCCCAGAAGAAACTATCCCTGCATTTAAATGTCAGGGAGCTCAGTGATTCTTTTGGCATGAGAAGTGTTCCTTCCACAGCTTTCAGGCAACGTCATGAAGATCTTGACAGACAGCGCTGCCTCCATGTTCTGTGTACAGTGTCAACAAATAAGGTGGAACATACTCCTCAGCCCTCTTGTTAAGAAGCCCTCTTACTGTGGGACTTCTGTTTGAAACATGCCATCTGTCTAGAGACCTCACAGCTTCTAGGGGTGAACGTATTAGCAGATCACCTCTGCAGGTCCTTTTCTTCTCACCACAAGTGGTCTCTTCATCCGGAGGTATTGAGTCATCTTCCAAAGGTAAAAGACTCTCCATGTGGACCTGTTAGCCACCAAATAGAACAGGAAATGCCATTGTTAATGTTCACGCAGGGACAGGCTCTCCCTCCGACTCCTTTCTTCTACCATAGACAGCTGCCCCATTGTACACCTTCCCATCGATCCCCCTGGTTCACAAGATCTTCATAAAGTTCAAGAGGGCAAGGCAAAAGTTATCATAATCGCCTCATCATGGCCTTGCCAGCATTGACTTAACATGCTACAGCTTCTCAGGTGTTCCCATGCTCCCTGAACTTGATCTTTCAGGACCACAGTGGGCTGTTCCACCTGAACCTTGCCTTTCTGCACCCACCTGACAGTGTGGCTGCTGCATGGTTGGGACCTGAGGACCAGCCCTACTCTGAGCATGTCCAACAAGTCTCACTAGGGAACAAGAAACCTTCCACCCTGGCTACCTACCTGGCAATGTGGAAGCACTCCACATGTTGGGTATCTGAAAGGAACATTTTTCAAGCTCAGTCTTCTCTGCAAACCATCTTGGAATGTCAACTCCACCTAAACCATCAAAATGTGACACTGTTGTCAGCCAAGGTTTACATAGATACCATCTTGACTTTCCATCCTCCAGTGCAAGGCAGATTGGTCTTTTCCCATGAGATGACAATCAGATTCCTCAAGGGCTTAGAAAGAATCTACACACAGACTTGTGATCCATCCTTGCATGAAATTTGAAGCTGCTCCCACCTATGGCTTATTGTTCCTTATTACTCCTTTAAGGGGAGGTGGTCTTCCTTGTGACAGTTGTTTCAACCAAAAGAGTACTGGGAATCAAGAAGCTGACTTCAGAACTCCTTCATGTGGTTTTCTACAAAGACAAGGTCTGTTAGGTCTCAGCTTCCCTGTCTCTCTCAGGTCATAGACAGGAAAAAGCAGGCCAGAGTCCTAAGTCCAGGCAATGCAATGTTTGTTGGGGCTAAACAAACAAGTGTAAAACTATAGCCCTTCACATCAGTCATGCCTCCTTTCCTATATGCCGATAGTTTCCTTCCCCTCAACCATAGCTCTTTATATACATAGAGCTTCATCTCTCATTAACTATACACCAAAAGAATTCCCTCTCCTCCTCTTTTTTGGTAAACTTAATTTTGCCTATAATGCCTGGCTCTAGTACCACTCCTTATGATTTATGGTCGTACTCCATTTTGGAGGATTTTGAGTCTGAGGGCTTTGGTACCACCTCTTTTGTACCCCATAAGGAGGAGGTGAGCTTATGTTTTGGCCATTGTCACTTTATAGCTCTTAAACGTTTCTTTCTTATGCCTCCTTTTACTCCTCTTGCTCCTCCCAATCAGTTGTTTGTCCTTGTTTGAGTGTCTGTGTTGCAGAGCAGTCAAAGCTTTCCTTCATTTGTGCATTCATGTATCAAATACCCTTACACTTTGAAACATTTTAACTACATCCCCCATCTCTTTTCACATTAATAAAGAAAAGCTATCTGGTTGTGGGTAGGTAAGAATAACACAAAATATCATTGTTCTTTGTTTACATGTGAATCTTGAAGACCTTAGCTGTCAGGCAGGCATGCAAGGCCAAAAGGCAGGCCAAGAATACCATCTCAAGCAGATACACATGCCTATACTTATACAAATCTAAATTTTATATTACCGATCCTAACAAGATCCAGCAGCACGATCATCTGACTTTCTTGCCAAAAGCAGGATTGCAGTTCCATATCAAACTTATCTTCTTTCTGAAGCACCATAGCTCTGACAAGGCAAGGCAGTTCTGTATTTTAGATGTTTAAAAAGCCCTGGCCTTCTACATCAGAGCAAAGCCTTTTCAAAGTTCAATGCAACTCTTCTTCACTGAGGCTGACAGGGTGAAAGCACTCATCCCAGAGAACATCATCCTAGATTACTGCTGCCATCTGAGCTTGCTGTGAGGAGACAAGGACCCTGCTTGTGCCTATTGTGACAGCTGTTAACACAGGCATCATCATCAGCATTCCTTGCACAAGTACCAGTTCAGGACATTTATAGGACCTGCAATGTTTTCATATATCCATAGTTTCAGTTTCTATTTCACCATCACTCAACAGACCATTTTTGGGAGAGCTGCTGCAACCAGTACAGCCATGAACTCGTAGCTCATCTGCAGGGTCACTGATTGTGAATCATCTGACTGCATGTGTTACAATGTACTGTAAGTTTCATGAAGAGAGTACAAATTCTAAGGGCGAATCAAGCAACTTTAGGAAGCAGTTTGACTAGTTCCATGTATTTCAGTTGTTTCCATCCCAGCTACTATCGTATGGAAGTACTCTAGCAGATTACCATTTATCTTTTTCCAGAAATCATGTCTGACTTTCAAGAACTGAAAGAATTAACCTGTCTATTTATTCACTTTCTGAGTTAACATAAACCTACTGCATTCCCATTATGCTTTGTCTATAAATGTTCTGTTGTTTTAGCTGTGTTGGCCACAGGGTGTAAGAGAATGTGAGTAAGGCCATAGCTTATATCAGGGGTCTCAAACTCAAATCACCATGAGGGCTGCATGAGGACTAGAACATTAGCCCAAGGGCAGCACCACTGAAACCTTTTCATGCAACAATATTGTAAATATTGGTAATGATAGCATCATTGCGGGCTGCAGGACATAGCTTTAGGGGCTGTGTGTTTGAGACCCCTGGCTTATATTGACCCTGATGGTTTTCCAGACCTTTTAGCAGCCCGTAGAGAAAGTTCTCTCTTTTATTCCAATTTCTCCTCCAACCACTAAAATACTTCCCTGTGGCACCTATGACCAAAGTGCCATTTATTCATTTTGAAACACAATTGAGATTCTTTGAGAAGGTATGGATTGCTACCCACATCCTCTCCACATATCAAATTACACAACCCAATGAAGAAAAAATATAAAAAGAGAAGTATGGAAAAGTTTGTATTATCTTCCATTTGACAGATGCCCCCTTTGTGGTTTGAAAAATCAGCATGCAGTCTCTTAACAAATATATCTTTAGAGCCCTGCACGGATACAAAAAAGTGGAGGCGCATCCAATCCGTATCTGCTCAGTGATAACATTAATCCGATCCGAAATCTGCGTGCCAGGATTTAGCTGCATCTGTAACCGCAGCTGCAACCGAGCTTGGGCTCTCACACAACTATTCAGTCTTTGATTGGTTTATTCCTCACATGGGACCCACCCACTTTTTCCTTTCCTGTTTGTGGTTCACATGCTGTGCTATCAATCAGATTTCTTTGCCCACCTATGAAATCTCTGATTGAGAGCAATGGCTTGCCAACTGGAAGCAAGAAAAGGAAGAAGTGGGTAGGGGAACTAGCCAATCAAAGGCCAGCAGTGAGTCTCCAAGTCCCACCCTGAGACTCTGATTGGCTGGCAGATCACAATCTAGGATTGGCCAGAGCGCTTCCTGGTTCTGCCAACGCAGACAGTGCAGCAGTTTCAGCAATGGATCCTAGTGTGATAAGGTAACAATAGAAGCTGCATCCGTGAGTTGATCCACAGCAATAGATCTGCGGTTATCCATACCCGCGGATCTGCAGCGGATACGTGCGGATTTGCAGGGCTCTACATATCTTGCCTCATTATGTGGTTATTCCAAGAAAAGAGAAATCACAATGTGCTCATAAAATTCCTCATATTGTTATATCAGAGCTAAAGGCCTTTATAATCCTGTCACATCGTTATTGATTTTTCTAAGGATTGCTTCCTACATCAAGGCCTAGTGAAGAGCATCTTTCTTTCCTGAACCTTTACCTTGGTCATTATAAGGTTGTGATTCCCTTCTTCATGGCTCTGGGATTCTCTTTTTCCTCAAGATTTTCTTTGTGGTGATGTACTCAGCTTGCATTGTGTTAGCTCATGACATCATGATGCTAATCTTCTTTCATTAATATGAGACCTCGTCTAAACTAGCACTTATGCTAGCAAAACCTTTGTGACTCTGGGGTGTGAAAAAACATACCCAAAGCAGCATGTTTTACCAGCATAAGCTAGTTGTGTGGACAGTGCTATGTTGGTGGGAGAAACACTCCCATTAGCATAGCCACCACCACTCATTTAAGGGGTTCTAGTATATCTGAGAGAGAGCTTTCTCCTGTTGTCATAACGCAGCTACATAAGCATTTACGTGACCAAAAATTATGTTACTCAAGGGTTTGTTTTTTCCACCTTCCTGAGCAGCAAAATTTTGCCAGCATAAGTGCTCCTGTAGACAAGGCCTAAGTGACTCATAAGATTGTTCCCTTCTTTACCCTGAAGGACTTATCCTTTTTTCTGTTAATATTGAGATTCTTCAGCCTGACATCCACTGAAAGGAAGTCATGTTCTATAGATTTTGATCTGTTTGTTGTATATAGAATTCAATTTCTGACTTCTGAAGTTTCTGTTGGAGATAATTATATGGAAGGAATGTAAAGTTTGCTCTCTTTAAGTCTTCTAAATCTATCAAATCTGATATCAGGTAGATCAGAAGGAAATGAAGGGCTCCTCTGACTGGAACAAGGAGAGTGTGGAGTTTTTTCTTGTAGCGTATTGGTCTCCTATGAGTTTACTGGGATATTAGAGGCTTCACACTTCGTCTGTGTGAGCACAGCACTTAAATATACGGTTGTTAAGGCTGTTTTCCAATGTTAATTTCTTTTTTATTGTAGTTTAATTTTGTATGGTATTTTTCTTTTTGAAATTGTTGGTTGATGTGGCAAACTCAATAGAAATTTTTATGCATGCATTTTATTTTCATGTGTTTAGTAACTTGGTACATTCCATCTTCATCTGGAGCAAGGTTTTCAGCTTTTGTTTCTGTGCTACTTAGGATAAGTCAATACAATTTTGCTGCCGTCAGCGCACTCTTCCTGGTGCAATTGAGCAGTCTATGTAGACCTGCTCAGTCTCTCTGGAAATTGTCACGTCAACTCCAGCTCCAGAACTGGAATTGTTTTAAGGCAACTGAAAGGCCTTTCTGGTTGGCTTACCTTAATGTGTAGCAAAGGATTAGGAAGTTGTCAGGATATACAAAAGGTATTTTGTGTACCTTGGATATCTCCCGTTGACTGCCGCGAAAAATTGCAGCAAGCATAGACTAGAGCTTACTGACTTTCTTGATCTTAAGGAACTTGTGTTGTAGAATTTAACAGCAGAAAAACTGAATGAAGATAGTGTTAATATTTACACTGTTATGTTAAGCAAGCATGTGGTTAATAGTAAATGCAGTTTCATAGTTAGTGCAGATGGATGGTTGCCATGATCTGTCATTTAACTGAGGGAGAGGAACAAGTGAACTAGAGATATGGAAATCCAAAATTAACAATTGTGATGAAAAGTCCCATTTGTTTTTCAGAGCATTGCTCTTTTAAGGTTATATTGAGGAATTGGGATTAATTTAAGGTTAGTACTCAGTAGCATTTTAATGCATTTTAGATATATATGTACAATTGTCTGAATAGCAACAGCTTACACCAAGATCCAAAGGGGCAGCCATGTTAGCCTAGTTCAGTAAAACAAACGAACAAGGAATCCTATGGCACTTAAAGTATAACAAGTGTATTTATTGCATGAGCTTTCGTGGGAGAAAGTCCCACTTGCAAGTGAAAAGACTATGAATTCAGCCTTGAGGGAATTCAGTGATTTACAGCCTTCTCTGTTAAGTATTTATGATTGGTCCATTAATTTCTCTTTAAATCTCACAGAGTAGATGAGACTAAGAAGGGTGCTGGAACTGGATATTGTGATCAGCCAGATAAAATAATGTAATGAAATTATTCATTGTTATCATTTGAGTTTTCAGAATCTATTGACATTACAATGTTAGTAATCTTAAACAGTGCTTTCACCATTTAAAATTTGTTCCAATAACCAATAAAGAGTAATTAAATTGAATAGACCAGCATGCTCTGCAGTTATTTTCTGAACTGATCTTGAGTAATGCTCATAGAATAAGTAATCTTCATGACATGCGTCACCAAATATATTTTTCTTTTATAGTAAAAGTCTCATGGTTTTAAATTAAAATGAGATTTAAAATGCAACATATGTTTGAAGCATTATAAAATCTTCTGTAATGAAAATAAGATCACAAAACATTTTTTAGGATAGAAAGTTTTTGCAGTTCAATTTCCAATAGCTTTTGGGATTAAAACAAATCATTCAGTACGTTATGTTCTCCATTATTAAGCAATAATTAATCTTCTGGCAGTTGTCACTATTCGGTTAATGACCAGTTTCACTTCAGGCTCTTAACACATTAAATTACCATTTGAATGAAGATTAATTACTGCTATTTTAAAACAAAATTATTTATTTTTAAGAGTAGTTATTAAGAAGTTGAATAATAAATACTATGATCAAAATGGAGCTGTTCATTTTCATTGAACATGACAGTTATCAAGTATAAGAATATTTTGGAAATAGAGATCGATATTCACATTTTGTATCCACATGCTCTGTGCTCCCACCCTACTGCAATAATGAACAAAGTTTTAAATCTACTTCTGGAAATTTGTGCACATTTTTCAGAACCCTGGTGAAAATGGGTGTCTGACAGCAGTATCCTGATGAATGATTTGTGCAGGATAAAGTTCTTGTTTGAACTATATCTCTAAGTAGGCAGTGCCTGTGACTTTACTGAACTTTAGAGATTATCATTAGTGGATGCTGGGAAAGAAAGTAAATTAAACTGCAACTCCACCCTGGGCAAATTACTGGCCAGAACTCTATGTGGCACCCCAAACTGATGCTGTCTCATTCTCGTCAATATATACTGAGCAAGATAGACAGTAAAACATACCAGAATCTCACACAAGAGGTCTTGCTGCAAATAAATAGTTGCCTCAGACTACCCTCTTAGATGATCTCTAAAGAGAAGAATTGAGCCTTCCAGGTACAAATCTATTCACCTCTACTGTGGTCCACAGGCAAGTTGTCATCCCCTCATGGTCAATGACATGAAATGTTCCTGACAGATTAAACAGGATCAGCGTATCCACCTGAATTTTGTCCATATTTAGGAGATCAACCAATATTGCAATCTGAGTCCCATATCCACACCTGAAGAGTGATTAATTGGTTCTGTAAAATATGATGCCTACATATGTACTAGGATTGTGTGCCGCAACTTGATCCTTTCAAAAAAGAAAAAAAAAAAGCAGAGAGCAAAAGAGACAGGGCTTAGTTTGGGAGATTTTTGATAGTTTCTCAAGCAAGAACTAGAAAATGTCTATGTGATTGAAGCTAGCACTGTGCTCCACTCATGGAGCTGGTAACCCTGTCTACTGATGCAACAGTCCACTGCTGACTTTACCTAGTCAGAAGAGACAGGATCCATCTGGCTGTTTGTTTTACCATGGATCGCCTATCTATGAAACTTGCATGAACAAAATTGGTCAAAACCCAACAAGAAAACTGATCTGCTACACCCAGACACAAGTCAACAATCATAATATGATCTAGATCCAATCAGTCTCGTTTGCAAAGAACATGTAAAATTTTTACCTTGGTTTCCATTGACACCAGCCAAGATTAACTGAGCTCTCCATTCCATGAAACAGATCTACAGTTCAGGATTTCATGGATATTGTGATGAGGCTTTTCATTTTTGCCATGGCCATGGCATAGCAGCTCAAACTCTGAATATCACAAATCAAATAGTTTACAATATAACATAGTGAGCACATGTTGGAGGGAGAGAGGAAGAGGCACTGAAATATGTGAAAGATCTTGGTTCCATGTGCACATTTGTTGGTTGCATTCTGCACACCATATAGCTGGTGTGGCTGAAATGGTTATTTGCCTCAAAGGTTAGGTTTGAATGTAGCCATCTCAATTGACATGTTTTTCTTCACAGTCCAACATTCCCTTTACATGTAGCATGTAGTCATTCCCTGAAGCAGAATGTTGCCTCTCTAACATGTGTATCTCTTTGGAACATGAGTTGAAATTGGGCTTTTTTGAGAAGACTTTCCAGGTGTTCACTTTGGAGGAACGTAGTCATTCTGTGCAATAGCATTTTCATTTAATGGCCATCTTTGGAGCCGAAGACCAGCTTAAATAAGTCTTTGAGACTGAAGAAATGCAGAGATATAAAAAGGTTAATGTCAGCATAAACTGCTAACTCTTCCTTTGTGTTGCAGAAGAGGTACAGTTATGTGGTTGTTCTCTTTGGCTTCATTCAGAATCCTACAAAGAGGCAAGGGAGCATGGATCTCAAGGAAAACTGCAACTAAGACAGACTCTATGTCAAATGATTTTTTGGGGAGTGGAGATGCCATGGACACTGTAGGATAAGTAACAATGGGAGAAGCTTTAGTCCCACTGGTCTTCATCATATCTGGGCCTCAGGGGAACATCTGGAGCCTTGCCATAAAGAAGCTAAGTAAGGAGTTCTTTCTCATCCTTCTCCTTCATCTTCTGTTTACCTTAGCTTGAAACCACTCATGAAGACATTTCTCTCAGTATTTGTAGATTACGTTTGGCACTAAAGCTTGAATTAACCGAGGCCAATTAGCTAGAAGTCACTGTCAGCCTTATTGCCATCCACATTGGCATTAAACCTTACTCCTAAAGTCTGTGGCCCAAGAAGTTTTTGTGTAGCTTCCTTGTTAAATGTTTTGGAGGCAATGTGTCTAACCTTTGGTGGTCCTTTACATATTCTCCTTTTTTCCTAAGATCTTTCCTCTGCTTTCTCAAGTGATTTCCCCTAGTATTTTGAATCAGTTGTAAGTACTTATCTTTAAAGCATTTAAATGGCCTGAGTCCAGGATATTTAAAAAAGCTTAAATTTTGGGATGAGGACTTTCTTCATTAAGCACAATGGAACTTTCTATAATAAAGGTAAAGTTAGTCTGCAGAAGACATGGTTTCCTTAAGTGTTGCCCAAGGCTGCGGAATAAAACTTCTACATGAACTTAGGATCATCATATATCTCACCATTTTCCTTGCCAAGTGCCAAAGTATACTTTTCAGCATGCCTTCTCTAATATAAATACATAGCCTTGTTTACATGCTGAAACAAAAGCTAAATAACCCATGACAAACAACAAAAAAAACTCCCTACCAAAACAAGACATTTAATGGCACATGCAATTCTCCCCATGTGGATGCTGAGAAGAAGAATAAAAATGGGAAGACAGGTGTTAGTCATGACAAACTCTATGCTATTGGAAGATACTCAGATACTAGGGTGATGAGGGTGGTAGAGAACATATATAAAATAAACTGGGTAGGTTCGTTCATCTTCAAGGATACAATAATGGAACCATGAATACCTTGGGACTGTGCACCTCTTCTAGAAGATCTGCAGATAGTCTCTGGCCTTTTTAAGACTCCTTCTCCACCTGCTTAGTGGTTGGCCATTTGTCTTTATTAGCAGGACTTCCACAAGTGCTTCACGACTATTTCAAAAAAGACTCTTCTACAAAATAATGTTGCTGGAGATGATCAGATAAGAGTCTTTCTCTCCTATAGGTGATCCTGTGGGAGCTTTCTGTTCATGCTTTTCTGAAGACTATAGTAGTTTTCAGAAATTTAACCATCTGAATAGTCTTAATTTGTCAGCAGTGTAAAAATCTTACCGCCTGTTCAACATCTTAGAGCTATAAAACTAGAGGACAAGGAGAGTATTTCTCTGAATGATGGCAACCTAGAACCATCAAAATATCTTTAGCTCCAAAGCTCATCCAAACACTTTTGAAAGGGACTGACAAGCTGGAAAGGTTTGAAAACCCCAGGTTTGCTCTGCAATTGCACCTGCATACCAGTGGAGAGCCACCACTTAAGTTCCAGTGGTATAGTACAACTTATCCTTGTACACAGTCCCAGAATGATCAACAGAAGCAGCCTTATATAGGAATTCTCTCATTTTGTATCTTGTATAACATCAAACCCATTGCCAGCATTACATGAATGATAAAATTCTGCATAGAAAGAATTCTTTGCTTTGGACTTTCTGTGGCCCACAGGGTCTTTGCAAAATGTCAGGCACGTGTCTTTAGATGTCAAGGTATCCCTCTGTATCCAAATAGGTGCAATTGCATGATAAAAGCATAAACTCTGCAAAGGATCCATTCTGTCCTCAGAAAAATGTATATTCTAGTCCAGTCCATGAAATTTAAGATTAAAATGTTAAAACTCCCTTTTATTCTGATGCGATTTATATTAGACTATTCAAAAAGTATACCATGGTGTTGGATGTTTGGTTAAGACGACCATAATATATGAAGCCTTGGAGTCATGGTTAACAGTAACTTGAAATATTAACAGGAATCTGGCAGATGGATACTTCAAAGGCTACCTATGCTAGATATTGCATATCCTGAGTAAATTGAAGAGGTTAATGGATGTCTGAGGTAATCCTGAAACTGTATATTAAGTGGCATGAGGAAGTAGTCCCATGATCCCCCAAAAGTCACTTCTTTTAGGATGTTCTGATTAGATGCCCTAGGGTGCAAGTGTAACCAGAGGGTGTGGATTCACACTGACAATGTAATCAGTTTATATACCAGTAACTGTACAATTCTATATCGTATTTGAACGTACTATCTGAAAGAGAGAAACATACTGACTATAGAAACTTAATTATAAAGCAATTTTCATTGCTAATTAGAAATCCCCCAACCGTTGACGGGTAAGTTACATGGTAACTTTTTTAAAATTAAGATTTGAAACAATCAATTTGTACAATAGCTACTTACATAAATCATACAATTTAGGTTTTGTAGCCCTTGTCCTTCCTTCTCCCCTTTCATTTTGAAGCATACTTTGTGCATCTTCTCTTTAATTGCATTGTAGTTGCTTCAGGTCAAGGAACCATGACTATCTGTGTGTGTTTATACTATTCCTGCCACACTGGGGCCCAAATCCTGCTTGGGACCTCTAGGTGCTGCTACGCTATGCATATTATATATTATTTACATTACAATGAAGTCTAAAGGTCTCAACTTACATTAAGGCCCTGTTATGCTGAGCAGTGGATAGATTGAGAATGAGAAGAAAGCTACACAAACATTTTCTAAAATCTGGAATAATACAAGATTTCACCTTTACTTGTAAATTATCAGGTGCATCACACTTAAAGTAACTATAGTAATAGAACTTTATTTATCCATTCATAGTGTTCAAATAGTCTTACAATTATGCCCACAAAGTCATAAAATTAACACTTTTTAAAGCATGTGGTGTTCAGAAAATTCCACAGACTTGGGAAGACTGCCTCTGCAGATTTCTGTAGTCTCTGCCAGTAAGATAAAATAAATGTTTTTAGGTTTTAGACTCTTTTTATTATTTTTAATTTTTTATTATTATTTTGATTGCTAGTTGTTTAAAAAAATCCATCAAAATGTGTTGTTGCTAAACACAGGATAAAATAAGCTTTCTGGAAAGGTTAAAATAAAACTTGATTTAATTGTAGATTTAATTGGGTCATTCGTCAATGAGTCCCCACTGTATGAGACACTTGTAGATGACTCACAATTTGTTTTAGAGTTAGAAAGAATGGTAGTGGACGAGGGAGAACATGTATTAGACGCAGCCTGATTTGGGTTAGTAGCAAAAGCACAAGAGTAATAGGGCAATTTAAGGAGCAATTACTGAGTCACTATTAAGGAGTTGATAATGTTGGAGGAAGGAGTCTGGACAAGGGGGTGAATTATATAAATTAAAAATGTTGTAGACTGTGATGTTAGTAAGGGAGCATTAGACAGTGGAACTGTACAACACAAGGAAAAAAGAAAAATTACAGAAACAAAATCAATTAGAGTATACAATAAGTATTAGGAGACTTTGTGTTCTGTGGAAGTGATGCTGACTTTTGGGAGCTCCCTGGATTAATCCATCGAGTCATTCTTCTCTTCTTTTTCAATCCCATTTTGTTGACCTACTTTTGCTGTTGTACCTGTGAGAAATAAGTCAACCTGGAATTCAACAGTTGGACAGAACTGATATGTTTGTTTTATTTTCTTTTAAATTAAGATATTTGAAACCTACAATTTGTGGCACAGCTAATCTATGTTACAGCATGCTTTTTTGTTACTGTGGTGTTCTCCTTTGTGCCTTCTCTGCTGTTTGTCACACTCATTGCACCTTGTTTCATCCTGGAAGCTCTTTGCATAATGTAATCTTTGGGCATGGCTGTGACACAAATAATCGTACAAATAATACATTTTTGTGACAGTAGTTGCCTGCAGACCTTTTTTAGTTCAAATTTTCTAATTAATTTATCTTCCTGAATTGGCCCCTTGACTACTACTGCTGTCAAACATTATATTTCTGACATATATTGATCACCTTGTGGATTTGTCTTTCCATTACAGAAGGCTGGAATCTCAGGTAATGATGTTCCCTGTAGCTTGTTTAAAATGTTAAGTTTAAAATAACATAAACACATACACAAAGCTTGCATAAATGTTGGAGGATCAAACCCCTGACTGTAAGAAATAATTTGTACTATTAATATAAAATACAGATCAAATGAGTCCTCTACCATAGTTCTCTAGACACACAATAGAGTTGAAGCAAAAAAAAAAAAAAATTCATCATGTATACTGACCGATTAAAATAACTAACACAAGTATATCATGTGGAAAAGGCATTCAATAAAGAAGACAAAAGTAAAGGATAAAACTTATGTCACAGATGATCACAGGACTGTTGCTTATAACATATAAGAGGAAATTCCCATTCCTTTTCCAATAAATACAGGCATATCAAGTGTTCATATCTTTTTCATTATATTTACCTTTCATATTTACCTTGACTTGAGCAGTCATAGTTCTTCACATTTTACTATTTTCAAGCATGTTTTGTTTTTGTACAGAACTAATCCTTTATTTTTCTACTCAACTGTGTCACAGTCTTCTTCTCCAGGCTCTTCAGTTGTTTTGGAGTGTTCTGACTTCTTTGTGTATCTAATCCGAACTTGGATAGCACAAGAAACTTCTTTTCACTTTCTGTTTTTAAAATATCTTGTGAGTGGAGGATGATTTGCCCCGTTGATGAAGGTCTTCATATGCTATTGACTCAATCAGCTTGTTATATGCCATGACCGAGGTGTGAGTGGTCACACCTAGACTGTGAGCTGTGGAGCTCACAACTAGTGGTTGGTACAGAGATGGTCATGCCTAGTGGTCAGAGCAGTCACAATCAGAGGCCACAAAGAGTGCCAAAAGTCATAACTAGGGTCAGAAGTGAGAACCAGAACAAGAGTCCAATAGCAAACTGAGAAATAGGCCTGCCACTGTGACTTGCAGGGAAGTCTACTTTTTTGCACAGACACTTCCTGGAACTTTTGCTAGGCTTAAATAGTGTATTTGGACAAATTAAGTTCTTGAGGAAAGCTGTCAGTCTGGCCATCCCAGGTAGTACTTCCTGTGGTGTTTATCTCCACAAGGGCTATATGATAATACACAAGTCCTTATGATGCCTGTTTGGTAGTCGCCCAGAGGCAACAGCCACTCCATAGGTTTGAGTTCTAGTCCCCACAAATCCTCACACTGTAGCTTACATAGTGTTCCTCTGTTGCATGCTGGATTTTGGATTTGGGATATATTTTTTCTGTATTCATAGATAATTTGCTCCAACTGGCTGATTCCTGTGGCTAGTGTGTACATGAATGAGGTTGTCTGGAATTATTTTCCTCATTATCACAGGAATAATTATGCTTAATTTCCATCAGTACATTTGATTTTATTTGTACTTTCCTTTATGTTAAATAAAATAGCATAGTCAAACAATACAGTAAATATAAATTTGTTCAAATTTCTCACAAGGAAGATTATTTAGGAAACTGATTATGGACCTTGTCTTTGCACAATGGAATCAAATCTTATATTTGATTTTTTGCATTGGTGTTTCCCCTGGAAGTCTTCAGGATAATTCATATTTGTATTAATCACTCTAATATTTTATTTACTTCAATCAATTCTTTGTCTTCTTTATCTAAATTAGGCTATAATATAGTTGGCACAGCAGACAGTTTGGACATAAAGACAATAAAGGTAGTTAAGTAAATGCTACTCAATGCAGAAAAATAGGATCGAAAACATTTAATAGGAAAGAGGCTTTTTTAAAAAAATTCTAAATAGATTAGAAGTGTTACTTTATTCTGTTCTGTTGGAATAACAAAGGTGAACATAGGTGAAAGTCTGAAGAACTGTTTTATTTTACCATTTTTTACTTTATCTTTGTATTGGGGTAGTTCCTGGGTATCCCAAACAATATCAGGGCTCTGTTGCAGAAACGGTAAGATATAGTTCCTTCCTTAAAGAGCTTAAAGTCTGACTTTAAAGTCAGATGCTATTTTGAGTTTAAACTTCATAAATGAATATGAACTTGAAGCATTTGGAAAATATTCACCATGATACCTTTAAAATAAATTACTCAACTCAAGATGTTGAAGTTTAGAAAGGTGACAGAAAATGATAAAAGCACAGGTAAATTCCTTAGCAGGAAGCAGGTTGGTAAATAAGATGTCGAGTAAATTTTGTTTGTGGAACCTTTTTTGATTCCTAATACAAACATAAAAATGTGAATACAAATATTTTAAATGTAAGGTGTTCATTTACTGATAAAATTTCAATGAAACTGTTGAAAATATTACTATCAGCTTGGGAGTGATTATTATGTTTTAAGAAACAGCTAGTAAAAAGAAAATGCAGATTAAATACAGATAGATGAAAAGGAATAGACTCTCAGACAATAAACCAAAACAGAGAATGAATCTTAAATGAAATAATTATGCAGAATACCAGCTTCCAGGAGGAAAAGGTTTATGGTAATACCATATGTTTTTAATCATCAGAGCGTCAGCCCAGGGCTATAATATAAAAAGATGAATAGACTGCATCACCAGTGGGAAAATACAAATGAGTTAGCATGGCATAGTAAACCAGCCACAGAATTAGAAGCAAGCATTTCCTGATTACTGTTCCCAGCAGCAGCACCATGGTCCTCACTCAAATTCTGTTAAAGTCAATAGACTCCCATGAAACCTAGTAGCTTGTTCCACAACCCAGCTCCTCAGAAAAAGGCTGCAAAAATAGACATGCCATGCAAGCCTAGGGAGTTAAACCAAAGGTGAGGAAGAATGATTTCCACAATATAGTGCCTTTTAAAGAAAGTAAACAAACACCCAGAAGGATATAATCAAACTGCAGAGTAGACAGAAATGATTCAGCTGCTTGCAACAAAATGAGATTCAATTCAAGTTGTAGCAGAGCACCACAGTCAAGGTTTCTCCAGCTCTGCTATCGGTAAGACTATGTCCAGATTTCTGTTTAAAGCTCAACTTTTCTAAATGCTCTAAAATTTGTACATGTACTTGTATTGCATTAAAATTTGGTGTGTTGTGTGAGGCACTCAAATAATTTTTGAAATGGAAAACGATAATACATGGAAATCCTTGGTGGGAGGGATGGCTGGGCGATTAGGATGGAAGAGTAGGTAAGAGATGGGTTGTGGCAATCATGGAGAGGGTAAATGGGGATGGGTGTATAGGAGATGGGCTTCAGATCATGGCAGGAAGGCGTGGACGTTTGCTGGAACGTGAGGGATGGGATACTGGGACTGAGAACATCAAGGAAGAATAGGAGCAGGAGTACATGTCAACCCCACATTCGCCTGCTGCACATGTATCAGGAGTTGAGGGTCCCTAGCTTGCTTCTCTGTGCAAATCTGATTCCCAACCTTTTCCTTTCTCATGTGAACTGAAATATGAGAAACTGCCATTCTGCAAATATCTGCGACTTTCTATCCCCATGTGCATAGTAGGATCTGAGGGACCCCTGTCTTTTGAGGGGAGAGGGGTTGATCTCCCTCACTTTGCACACTTCATGAACTCTTTGTGGGAGACCTGGCCCGTGTGCTTCTTGGGGGGTTGAACCCATCTCCCTATGCATGTTTTTCTAGAGTCTGGGGAAGCCCTGCCCCTCTGCGTATGAAGCTGAGAACTGGCATAATGGAAGTACACAGCAAGAACACTCTGCTGGCAGTAAAGATGGGGAGCATGGGTATGCTTAATATATGTGACAATCTCACCAGCAATGGGAAGCTGGTCATGGGAATCCCACTAATGTGAAAGGAGCAGTTCTTATGTCTCAGAACTATTATCTCAGGCTGCATTCACGTGCATAAAGTGTTCTCACTCCTTTACACTTCTCTGGGCCACCTGTGCGTTTAGGGTTATCCTATGCTGAACATCTGCATATAGCACAGCACTTGCTGATGATTAATTTAATTAAAGATTATAGCAGAAACCAGTTCTGCTGTGGTTAAGGTTGAGAAGATTTTTCTGTTTAATTTTTCTAAGTATACTAAAATCTGTATCGGTACTGAGAATGTTTTAGAATTTTGTAGAATCTTGGGGTGAGGTTAGTCATCCAAATTTGAAGTCATTTGACCAAGAGGCTCCCAAGATATAGGCTTCTGGAAAAAAACAGGTTTCTTAAAGTTCACAGATTCTATCAACTTTTTTTGTACACATCTGGCCTCTAAAGTCTCAGTGGCTTAATGGGACAGAAGGGGCAGGATGAGCTGAAAATAGTGAGTGGAAGGGCAATTTATGTCGGGGAGTTACTCAAAAACCAGAAGAGACCAATATGATCTAGTCCAACCTCCTGCACACTGTAGGCTACAGAACCTCTCCCACCCACTCCTGTAATAAACTTCTAACCTATGACTGAGTTATTAATGTTCTCAAATCATGGTTTAAAGACTTTAAGGTACAGCGAATCCTGCCCCATGCTACAGAGGAAGGTAAAAACCCTCCAGGGCCCCTGTCAGTCAGGAAGTCATCCAGCTTTGGGAGTGATGCATTGACCATCAGTTATCTAGTAGCGCTATTCATCTACCAGGGCTAATGGATATTCTTGCAGATTGACTGAGCGGACATTTTTCCTCTGACTACAAATGTTTCATAGACATGAGTTGTTATGCAAATTTTACAAAAATTGAGTTACTAGATTACAGATCTGTATCGTGGAAGTGAAGAAAAATGGCAACATCTTGTATGCCTTTCTTCCTATTCTTGTCAAGCTACAAACTCTGAGAAAACTCAGGCATAATGCTGAATTTATTCTAATTTTATCTGCTTAGCCCAAAGAATTTTAGTTCCCACATCTGCTTAAATTTTGGTTCAGACTCCAATGTCATTGCCTCTACTCCCAGATTTGATTGCCTAGTACAGACGGCAGATTCTTAACCCATACCTACTGTCTCTGCACTTTACAGCTTGGATAGTTATTACTTAAATGAGAGAGTTGTCTTTCTCCAGGGGTATCCAACATATAGTATTGAGTAATATAACCAAGACTATAAGATGTATGTAAGCCAAATGGAAAAGATTCACCAAGACAACATTGTTACCCTCTTTTTAACAGACATGCCTTTCATGTTGGACTACCAGCTTTTATTAAAATTGTCTGCATTCTCCCCTTTTAGTTCAGCAAAAGTTCACTGGCCAGCTAAATTTGCTTCTTATCCAGAAATTTTAAACCATATTTTCACATCCTACAGGTTTGTAAAGGGGTTAGTGCATGTATTTGTAAAAGAGTTAGTTCCTGATTAGAGAACCCTTTCCATTGTGTGATCTGAATGTTATTAGCAGGTCTAATGAGCCCTCCATTCAAACCATTAGCCACTAATTCTTTTCAGCATTGTTTTTTGAAACTTTGTTTTTATGTACTATTACATTAGTGTGTAAAGTGGGAGAAATACAAGACTCAGTAGCAGTCTCACCATATCTTTTTTTTTTTTTTGAGATAACGTCTCTTAGTCCTCAACCTAGTTTCATTCCACAAATTGTTTCTGAATTTCATTGTGAACAATTCGTTTACCTATGTTATTTCCAGAACCACATGCCAATCATATGGAAAGAAAAGTATACATCTTAGATGTTGCTAGGGCATTATCTCTTTATTCAGCAGAATCAGACCACTTAGAATTTCATCTAATTATTTATCGCCTATGCCTAATGAGAAAAAAGGAGGTCATATCTCGTCTCTATGCAAAAGAATCAGAAATGAGACCTCAAGAACAGTAACATTCAAAAACATGTGAGTGAACCGTTCAGTCTACACGGACACACTGTTATAAACATGCTAGTTATAGTACTTGAGCAAAAAAACCCTTCAAAACCAGACTGTGATGTGAAACGACAGAGCTGGAATTCATGTGGAAACTAGACACTTCACCTTGGGTCTGAATAGAGATTTGGAATGACTAACTCATTACATAAGGTTATTCTCACCTTCTCAGCTATTGCTGTAACAGGGCCTCCTCCACAGTGTTTGAATCAAAACAACTTGTTTGCTTTGCTGAGATAGGCTAGCAGACTCTCTCTCTGGAACTGCTTGATTTGACCTTGTAACTCACCCTTTTCTGTATGTAGATACACATCTAACATACAACAGTTTCCATTTTGTATACCTGATGAAGTGGGATTGTGCCCACAAAAGCTTTTGTGATAAATTTGTTAGTCTTTAAAAATGCCACAGGACTCTTTGTTTGTCTTCCTTAAGATTATCCAAGTGGATTTTGGACTGTATCAGGCTTTACCAGGTGGCTGGTCATAAATACACCTTTTCAAATAAAAGCTCATTCTACCAGAGCATTCAGGCCACTTCAGCAATTTTGTTTAGAAGTATTTCCATTTCTGAAATTTGTAGACATGCCCTTGAGGCACAATTCATACGCTCATAGGACACAGCGCAACAGGGGAAGCTTCTAGAATTGGTGCTTGCTTCAATCAGTGTCCACTTCAGACCCCATCTATATGCCATTCCCATTCATGGGGCCACTGCATGGAATTTCCTACAGCTGGAATACATATAGACAATCACTTGAAAAAGAAAAAACATTTACCTTACAATAACTGGTCTTTGAGATGCATTGTCTCTTTCCCCACTATATCAATATCTGTAGTCCATGGATTCTGGTTACCGAAGGAACAGAGAAGCAGTTAGCACTGCTGTGCCCTTTTATGCCTCTGGGAGGGAAATGCAAAAGGAGAGGTATGGGTCTACAGATACTGATGACCAAAGATTCCAGTCTCCAGTATTGGAGATACGTGTACCACGTGGAATACCTATTGACAACACATCTTGTAGAACACCAGTTACTGAAAAGTAAATGTCTGTTTTTTACACATGTAACCTTACTTCTGTCCCATTTTGTGTGGGCATTATGATACAATCTTTAATTACATGATCATATACCACTTTTTCCATGTAAGTAGTTTCCATCAAGAGTCTATTTTCAGAGTTATTGCTGCGTGACTTTAATATATCCTTAGTGGAGCAGTTTTGCAAAATCATTACAGTGTTTCAACAGTACTGCATCTGATAGTGGGAAATATAAAGTAAAATTCTGGATAACAGTGACATGATATCTTGGTTTGTAATAGCTGACAGTGGGCTTATTTATTTAGTTTTTGTTTGGCAACAGCAAAACTACAGTTTCATTTTTCTGGTACTAAATAAAAGTGAGAGTAAAGAACGACAGAGCTCCGTGGTGTTATTACATTTCAACAAATTGAAGTTTGCAAAATGCCACTTCAGCTTCTTTCTGAAAAGAAAAGATTTATTGTATAGCAAATAGCATGTTACATCTTTGGATAAAACAGTGTAAAAATATTTGAAAAGGAAAGATCAGTGAATGAAGCAGTATCATTAAAAGCTTTGTTTAGCCATCCCACTCCTTACCACCAAGAACTATAGACACTTTCTCATTTATTGAGGAGAAACTGCAGATATACACTATCTGCTGAGGCTTCTCTTTTGTGTTCACTGAATTATTTAGTTGAGATATAAATATTTTCTGCCATTGACTTCACAGTCAAAATACTGTAATAATATATCCTGTCTTTTCAGTGAGATGTTCTTTCCTCTTGATTAAGTGAAGCATTGAATTTGTTTCAGTAAATGCATCCTCTGGTTTTTCGCTTTACTAACTGAAATTAAAAGTACATTAATGAATTTTCAGTTAATAGACCAATAGGTTGGCATGGGTTGTCATGCTGGATAATTTAGAGCATTAGGTAGGATTCTCACATCTGCTTTTCAGACTCTTTAGGCTAAAGGAAAGGCCAGGCTGATTTAAAGGGTTCCTAGGGTTATGTCTACACACTAGTGTACGCCTGGGGTTAGTTGGGCTCTTTAGTTGACCTGTGTCCAGGGACCCTGAGCTGGAACATCCTACATATCATTTTAAACCTAAATTGAGGATTTTCTGACCTGTGCTTGAATCTGAGCTCTGGTGTTCACACTGAAGTGCCTAAACCCAGTTCAAAATAACCCAATCCCCTGGGGTGCCTAGCTCTCCTCCCACCACCCCCACACCCCACTGTCGATACTCTAGCTCTGTGAATGCATTGCAGTGTGGGGAAACGCTATTGCACCCCCTGTTTCCTAACTGATGGGATTCAGGTGTTCATAAGGAGCACATGCATCCATGTACTACATAATTAGCTCCTGTGGTGGCTGTTTCAGTCAAATGATGGCAGTTGAGAAGGCTTTATACTGAATAACCATCTAATCTGCAAATTGGGCTCCCCACCTCCAGGCTGAGTCACATTGGCAGGAGAATGCCTGTGTGCACCTGTTCGAAGGATAATTAGGACATCAGGCTCCAGAGTTGTCAGACTATTAAAATGAAGCTTTGCTATTCCTTTTTTTTTTTTTTTTTTAATGTGCTGTTCAGTAAAGGTGCTTTTGGTTGGTTGGATATTTTATTTCTTTTTTTCTGTTTGTTTTGAAGTTTGACTTAAAATGTAGGTTTCTGAGGAAGAAGTAAACCCATGTCCGAGCCTGGCTGTTGCTAGCTGTGATGCAGTGAAATGCATCCCCAGGTCTTGGTGTGCAGTGTGCTCCAGTACCCCTTGAGAATCTCTTATCCCTGTTGCACCCCTGGAAGCAGGAATAAGAGAGCCATGGACAGTGGTTGGGAAGTTTTGTGGCAGGCCTCATTTACCACCCTCAGAGTGCATGCAGCCTGTGGACTTCTGCATGCCACAAGACCAGAGGAAGGGGCGGGACCAGTGGCTAAAGGAGAGAGAGCAACAGAGCTCCAAGCTCAGCACAGTCAGGAGTGGGATGACCCCCAACATCCTGGCAGCCGGATACCACCTCCCGCATGTCAATTTTGCTTCCTGCCCTGGGCAAGCTTTGCGCAGTAGTGAGGACGATCTGTAGCTTTGGCAGGCTGCAGGGAAGTTTTGGGGCTGGGTTCCAAATCCCTGCCCTGATAGCGTGCACTTCTTGGGTTTCCTTTAACACACCACTCTGTAGGGGGCTGGGAGTAGAGGGCAGAGAGTCAACAGAGTGGCCAGGGTGTTGAGGGCCATTCCTCCTCCTGCTTTGCTGAGCGGAACTACTAGCTTTTTAGCGATTCCTGGTGCACATGATCATTCCTTGTGCTTTTCCTTAAGTCTGAAATTTTATTGGAGTCAAACCACATATTCACTAAAATCTGGCAGTGCTACTGTGACCAGGAAGCCCCTCTCTTTAAAAATATCTTTTTTTGACTGATTTCCATTGAAAACAGTGCATGTTCTTTCTTGGACTGCTTGGAGACTAGTCTTCATCAGGCAGTTCACTGCCTGAGTTTCTGTCATTTGCAAAGGGAGGTGTGGTTTCCACTTGCAAAAGAGTGCTATAGACTAGTGGCTCCCAACCATTTCCTTGATGTGGACTACTGCATTCTTATTGAAAGCTTTTGCAGACCACCGTAAGCACGTCATTGTAAACATTTTAACATAGCCTATGGCTGATGGGTATCAAACTTGTATATGAAAGGGTATTCAAAACACAGCTATTTCTACTAATTGATTATGCTCACACACAAACATATTCCACACATCACAGTACATTTACCTGCAGTAATTATCTCCCCCCCCCCCCACCTGCAGGACCACCAGTGGTTCACAGACCACAGGTTGGGAAACACTGCTATAAACTGCATAACATTGTCATCATAGAGAGAACTAAAAAAGTTGTACCAAGCAATTCTGAGACACATCCCAAAGGCATCTGGGACCAAGTTGAGCTGGGCCAGGTGTACACAAGAAAGGAATAGAGCTTGGATCTTAGGTCCCAGCTTAACGTGGGCTCGAATCTCCAGCTCTGCAGGGTCTGGGACCCAAGGTTCAAACCCTAGATTAGCACAATTGGTGTGGTATGTGGATAAGGCTTGAGCCCAGGCTGAAGTTTGTGCTTACACTGCTTTATAAACATTCCCTAAAAGTCCCAGTCCCAGGTGAGGAATAATTTCTCTGGTACAGGTGCTGTTGAAGACAGCCATAAACTGTCCTTCCAAGGGTCTTCATTCAGACCGTTATGTAAGAGGTGGAGTGTGATTCAGGAGCAAGGCTGCAGCATCATGTCTCATTGTAGAGTTCTCAGCATACCTTCTGCCTTTAGCCATGGACAGCTTGTGGTAACTTAGGCATCCCTCAAGGCTATGGTACATCAAGCGTTTCTTTGGCCACTAGTGCAACCCACAAACATGATGGTACAAGGATGACTCAAAGGCACTTTATTAGTCCACCCATTCTACTCTGGCAACAGCTGAGATGCAGCTCTGTAGGAAAAAGTGTACTTTGCAGCTCATTTAGGTTGGTTTGGGGGTTTTTTTGGTCGGGGGGTGCTTCTGGGTAGCTGTATTTTAAATATAACATACTACTTGTGTCTCTGAAGGAGAAGATGGCAGGGTTTTAAAGTCTGTTTTATCCCATAAACATAGTTATGTATTAGGTAAACTTTTATCAAACTTTTTTGTTTGTTTATTGGGTACTCAAGTAAAGTGCTTAACCAAAGATCTGTGTTCTGTTGCTGCTAAAAATCTCAAGCAAAATGATACAGAAATAAAATACCCAGACAGCCTCATCTCAGCAATATCTAACTAAAATTAACTAACAACACCTGAAAGCCCAATATTGCCTCATACCTAAGTATAAAATCTCTGTATGTGTTTGCTGACTGTGGTGAACCAACCCTGACCACTAACCAATTCAGAAGTATTTTAATAACACTTCTGGATTGTTTTTCCCCACCAGAGCTTTAATTAACATAAAAAAGGTTGGAAGGTTACAGTGAAGAGTCTGATCAGTAATGGAAGTGATGTATAGTAGAATGCAAAAAGTAAATCAAAACCAAGATTTCTTTAGTCTTACCTCCACTGATTTGAATGAACACTAATATGTTGTTCTCCCACACCATGCTATCACCTTTTCCCAGTAGGAGTAGAGGCTTCTACTGGATATATTTTTGGATACTATTAATACATAAACTTCAGGATAATTTAACTTCAGTGTAAGCCAAAATGAAAGGCATCTCTGAATAATTTAGAGGGACATGTGTAGACCAATAAGTCAGATGGTTTGGACTTGAACTATAAACATTGAAGAAATTGGCACTAAGGCAAACAAACCAGAATAAAAATTTAACTACAGACCTTCATCCTTTATAGTGAACTTTGAAATAATATTTTTACAGGCGATCATGTGTGGTACCGTTGTCTAGCAGTTAGGACAACAAACTGCAACTCAGAAATTATGGTTGCTGTCCCTGTTTCTGCTCCAGGTTCATACCACCTACACCAATGGGAGAACCCCTCCCATTGGCATAGGAAGTTATCTTGATTAAAGTGGCACAGCTGCAGTGGTTAGTGTGTAGACAAGCCCTCAGAATTTGCAGTGTTGATGAATGCAGTGAAAATTGCAGAGTGACACTAAAATGCCATCCAGAGGTTTCTCACATCCACATTTTGCTCCCATTCTTAATTTGATGACCACAGTGTGTGCTTTTGTTAGAGGCTGTGGTTTGTTTCTCAGAATGGCATTTACAACATCCCTCACATAAGTACTCCTAGTGGCAACCAGAAACTTGGTTTATTTGCTTCAGTTAGAAGAATGGAGGGTTGAATCTAAAGGACAACCAGCCCCAAGAGCTCAAATCATGGATCACATATGAAAAATCATAAAACAAAGACTGGGTTCTTTTCATTTTTCTTCTGATTGAGGCTTCAGGATTCACATTTTCAAACTTTCATCTGCAATCAATCAATCAATCAATTAATTCATAGGGCACAAAGGCTAAACATTTTTTAAAATACAAATCAAGGTGGTAATGCAATCATGAGACTCCAAGAGCTGGAGCTTTAGGAAAAATACCAAATACTGCAAGATTTTAAATAATATCTAGAATTAATAACACTGAGTTAACCCTCCTTGATTAAAAACTGATTCCTTGGAGCCTTTGTTGTTCTATTCCTTCTAGTCAACAGGGATGGTTTATTTAAGGCAAAATTGTTTAGATATGATTATGAAACATTAAATTTGCTGTGAAAGAAATATGTTTTTAAACCTTTCCATGTTCTAGTATCAAGCACATCAGCAAGTGAGTAGTTCTGAAATGTCAGAAAAACAAAATGGCATTTTGTAACTGTCAATTGGCAAAAATAAAAGTCAAAACATTTTAAAACATCTATGAGATTAAAAGATTTGCCTCATAAAAATATAATTGTGGTCTTGGATAAGAGAGGAGAGGGAGCATGCCAAAGTCCTGGTGCATTCAAGCAGTAATATTTTTTAAAATGCTAATGCCATTTACAAATCTCCCTCCCTACTTTCATCTTCCTAGTAGCTCTTGCATAACATTGTTTAACAGTCTACATGTTTCTTAGCTCCCATATTGAATAATGTAAATATACCATAATTCAGATTCTGAGTCTATATTCTGCTTTCTAGTTTAGCATAGTCTTAGTTCAAATAAGCTTAAAATGATTAAAAAGTCTTAATCTTATTTAAAAATGTTCTGAGACATAGAAATTTGAGAGATGGGGAAAAGCAGAGATGTTAACTAATCAGTCTGGGGCTTTGTTAGGCAGCAAACTTGACACATGAATATGTTACATGTGATTACCATAAAATTATGGCCTGGAAATTGAACAGTCATGCTGCTGCATTTTAGACAGCACATTTATAATAAGCTATAATAAAGTAAATGTTATGAATGAATATAAGAATAGGCATTACTTGCAATCACAAATGTATGTTCAATTGAAATGCTTTTGAAGCTCAATTTAACAAAGCAAACAAATTTCCTAGCAGTATTAACATAATTGTTCTCACTGTTGAATTTTGGTTTACGGATGGAGGGGGAGAACCTTTCAGCATATAAAACTAGCTGTGTAGGAGCTAAACAGAAGAAAAAAATATGGTTCAAAATGGCTATCATTTGAAAGCTGCATATTAATAAGTAAAGGAAGGATCTTAAAAGATCCCCTGGTAATTATTCACTGCTTTGAATTCTGATTTCAATATCTTTTGATCACCTGTGTGGGCTGATTTGGTTTTAGAATTCACCTGAGTAGGGGACAGATGGAGTCTAAGGCCCCAATCTTGAAAGCACATTTGTAAGGGAGTGGTTTCCATGGGACTACTCACATGTATAAAGTTGCATGGATAAGTTGTTTTCAGAAGTGGGGACTGATTCAGTAGAAGAAAAGGCTAGTTGGTCTATGGGAGTCATTTTTTTCTTCAGGCTGCACAGAGAGATTGACTTAGATCCTGCTGCAAGCACTGGTACAGAGATGCTCTGTTTATATATAAACATAACAAAGATTGTACTGTGGCAAATAAGTAGTAGACAGATAATTTTCTAGTCACATAGGCCCTTTGCAAAATGGGCCCATCACTATTGTATCTGAGTGCTTCACAGACACTAATGGCTTGTCCCCACCCCCCAACACCCAGTGTGGTGGGGGGGGGGCGGTGATAATATCTCCATTTTACAGAATCGGACCTTAGGAATTGAGAAATTAAGATCCAAAGTTTATTTCTGAGTGCCAAATTTGAGATGCCTGAAACCAGATTTTTCAGTGTACTTAGCATTATATAGCACTTTTAATCTTCAAAGCACTGCCCATTGTCTTGAGCTGCAGATACGTGAGCCCAGAAAGTGAGCAAATCGGACCCTAGGGTCTGAAGTCAGGAAGATGCAATTAGTGAGCATTTGTGAAAAGTTTGTCTTAAGTGACTTTACTTGGGTACTGTGTGGCACAGGCAGAAGTAGAGTCCACTTCTGTAGGGCAGCATTAAACTGCCTCAGTCATGAGGCTGTGACCATCCTTTCTTTTCCTGAGATCCCTTGTCTCATTCACTACACATCTTCCATCACAACAAAGGATGGGATGTCCTACATACCACAATGTCATGCATTACAGGTGCTGGATTGAGGGTATGTCTGTGTTTAAAATGCTGAAGCAACACAAGTTACCTATGTTAACAGGAATTCTCCCACCAGCATAGATAATTCACCTCCCCAAGAGGCAATAGCTATGTCAATAGAAGAATTTTTCTGTTGACCTCACACTGTCTACACTGGGTAGACAGAGTGACTGAACAACACTGCTCAGGAGTATGGCTATTTCTACCCCTGGACAACATAGTTAAGCTGACTTAATTGTCCAGTGTTGACCAGGACTCCTTTCATAGAAGGCCAGTGCTGTACACTGACTGTGGCAGGAGTTCTGTGGAAAAAATTAGTATGTGATAATATATGCAGAAAGGCTGAATTAAGGGAGTTGCTGCCTGCTTTCAGTTCCAGTGTCTGGCCCCGACCCACAGCAGCTCCAAGTGGTAATTGCCCTGTTCAGATTCATGATGCATGGAATCTGAGGATTTTAGCTGCAAAGTACTAGCTAGTCTTTAATGGGCATGTGCAAACCGCAAATTTTCTAAGGCTTATCAGTTGACCAAATCTGAACAAATTGTCTTAGAGTCAACAAAAGCTACACTCTGCCAAATTTCAAGTCCCTATACCAAAGGGACCTCTTTAAAAATAAAATAAAAAAAAAAAGTCAGAGTTATTAACATGGGTAGAAGATATTTTTTCTAGATCTCTTCTTGGAAACAGCCATTCTGTTCTGGTTGAAATTCCCTCAAAACATACAGCCCAAGGTAGACATCCAGTATACAAAATTACAGTCCAAATGGTTAGCATTTGGGAAAGTTATAAGCATCTGAAAAAAGGGTCTTATAATAGGAAATATCCAGCAACCTTAATAATAGGTAGTGCTAGCAGCCTTCCCTTTGATACACAAAAAAGGATAGGGAGCAGGGGAGGAAGAAGTAAAAGCAAGGGAGATAATATTTTAGTGTTAGTACATTTTTTGAAACAGTTGCTTGCGATGCTGGATAGTCTTTGTCTTTGCTTACATGTTGGTTAAGCTGTTACTCAGACCATATATACACTGCAGAGGGAAGTTGATGTGTTTTAAATTGGCTTTCACCTACTGAATTGTGGTAGTTGCAGGACATGATCACATCATGCTCCTTGCATTGAGCTCTTGCGTCCCCAATTTGACGTTCAAAGCAATGCACCATGGATGATAGCTATCCCACCGTGCAACTAGATCCAGAGCTTCTGGGAAGGTTGGTGTCCTCCCATGATTCAGCACGCTACCTCTCCCTCCCTTCTTGTCACAAACAAATGGTAAATGGTTTTTCATGCCATTTTTCTCTGCCACACTCCCAGAGAGGCATGTAGCCTACTCAGCTCTGCACTATCATTGTGAGCGTTACAAATACCTCACGCCTTATCCTGCCTTATTTTCAAGGATGAGAGGAGCCACCCATAAGGAAAAGTGTTATGTTACTGGGACCACCATGCTACAAGTAATAGAGTGAAATAATTCTTGCTGGCTGCTCAGTGTCATGCATCATCTTTAATCAGTGAAGCACTGCTTCTGGGCCTATGCAACAAGCATAGGCTGGTTGGACTGCATCGTGATGACCATGTGGGATGATGAGCGGTGGCTACAGAACTACTGTATGCAGAAGGCCACATTCCACATTCTGAGCTTTCCCTGACCATGACATATGTGAATACTTGCTTGAGACCAGATCTGATAGCAGAGAAGCAAGTGGCCATCGCCCTGTGGAAGTTAGCAATGCTGGACGACTGTTGGTCAGTTGCAGATCATTTAGGAGTGGGGAGGTTCACCATGCGAGCTACTGTGATGTAAATGTGCATGGCCATTAATGAACTGCTGCTATGAGGGGTAGTGACTTTACAAAATGTGCAGTTCATAATGGACAGATTTGCTGCAATGGTGTTCCCAAACTGGGGTGGGAGAGGGTGGGCCATAGATGGGACTCATATCCCTATCTTAGCTGTGGACCACCTTGCCATTGAGTACGTAAATCAGAAGGGGTAGTTCTCAGTTGTCTTGCAGGCCCTCTTGATCACAAGGGTTGTTTCACTGACCTCAGTGTGGGTTGATCTGGAAAGATACGTGTGTATCTTTAGGAACTCAGGTGTGTTCAAAAAGATGCATTCAGGCACTTTCCTTCTGGGCCAAAAAATAAATATTGGGGATGTTGAAATGCCAGTCCTGAGGGATCTTGCCTATCTCTTGCTCCCATGGGTAAGGAGGCCCTACTCTGGCTACCTTTACGGTGATGAGGAACATTTCGATAGTAGACTCAGCAAGTGCAGGATGGTAGTGGAATGTGGATTTGGGTGTTTGAAAGGAAGACAGAGAAGTCTCCTCATCAGACTTGACCTCAGCAGGGGAAAAATTTAGCAGCAGTTAACTGCATTTGCTGTGTGCTCCATAATTTGTGTGAAAGGCATGTTGAAATGTTGCCCCAGCTTGGGTCGTGGAGACTGAGAGGCTGGCCTTACATTTTGAGCAGACAGTTGCCAGTGTTACTTCAGACCAAATTGTGGAGAGCTTCATATCGGGGAAACATTGAAAAAACACTTTTTACAATGAACAGCAGTAATGTATGCACCTTTCAGCGCTGTGTGTGCTTACTTGCCATCCCCGTCCCATGCACCATCTTTCCCCTCCCTTTCCTTGCCTGCTGACAGCACCCAAGCTATGAGTGAATAGGCACATTTTTTTTTAATCAGCTGTTTTGTGACCCATTTCAATGGGGAGGAAGGAAGCAAAGAGGAATGCTATGGTGAAGTTCTTACAAGGGCTGTTGTCTTTTTGCTCAACTCCACCAGTGTGGAGTACAGCACGGACTGCTCTCTGCTCAACCTCGGCCTGGAGCACTTAGAGTTGGGGATTGATAAGACATTTTGTTGAGCATTTTGGAGGGGTTGCAGAGGGAGGCTGCCCTGCTGCTACTGTTCCTGAAGCTCTACCAGGCATCTCAGTATGTCAGACTGATACCTCATAATACACAACATCTCCTGTTGCATTGCACACTCCTGCTTGTGCACTTATCTTCTATTATCCTTGTCCAGTTTCTGAGACAGGGACATCCTCCTGGCTCTGAGCTCTGTATCAGCTGCTATGGAGACGTCCATGTGTTCACTAAACATGTCAGCCCTGCTTTTACTTTTCCTCTTCGTAATCTGGAAAAGACAATCCAGGAGGTTTGGGTGGCTGAAGGTCCAAGTATCACCTGTAAGGCGAGCAAAGCACACAGTTCCCATTATTAGATGACCCCAAGTAGTTTTAAAAATGCTACACTATTAGAACTCCCTTCACTATTCAGAATGCAAGGCTACAGCCACGTTCCAATCTGTGTGTACCACAGAGTGAACTGCCATCCCAGACATTGTAAGTGGGGAGCCTTGCATATATTACAGTGATTTCCAGTAGTCAGCTCCCCTGTGCACAGTTAACTAAGGAAAGGGACCATTAAAGCCTATGCCAACAGCGCTACGATGTCTTGTGTCCAAGGGACGCTGTACAGGGCCAGGGAAGACAGCGGCATTGGTTGGTTACTATAAAACTGCCCCATCTTCCATAGGTGACCATGTGTAATATCAGCGTGACAGGGCAAAGTTTACTACTATGGTGGAAGAAATCAGGTTGCCTCCCCAGGAACCTTCTGCAAAAGATTGCAGAGTACCTTCATGAAAGTGCCCCAGCAATATCCATGGACAGTTCTTGTAGCATTTCTGTGCACATAAACAGTGTGTTCCTGGCGTAACGCTCTGCTGAAGCTTATCCACATCCGAGAGGCCACCCTCTGCAAGCACAAGCACCTTTTCCCCCAGGACTGGGGACATAACCACAGCAATGAGATTTCAGATTTGATAAACACACTCACCACATGTGCTTCCCTGGCATCACAGTCAGTGACACCATCCTGTGACTGACCCCAAGCAGTGACAAACAGATCTTGACTATCTGGGAGAAAGAATACCATGCTCTCTTGCCTCCTGTTCTCATCATCTTCCATTTTGTCCTCATTTACTCTAGACTGGGAGTCTTTGGAGGTATCAGTGCTGAGTGGTGATACAGTGGTGGGGTCACCATCAAGAATTGCATGCAGCTTCTCATAAAAATGGCACGTCTTGGGTGATGAGCCAAAACAACCATTCACCTCCCTGGCTTGCTGATATGCCTGACTCAGCTCTTTGATTTTCATGCGGCAGTGCTGCGTGACCCTATTATGGTCCTTCTCGATCACACCATGCAGTATCATCTCATAAATAGTATAATTTCTTTTGCTGGCTTAGCACTAAGCAAGAACAGATGCCTCGACCCACAGGCTAATGAGAGCGAAGACTAATGCTGGAGCATGTTTGGGGCATGTGGTTGCCATGAGCTGTTCAGCTACCAAGCTTTCTCCACACTGACCAAACAGGAAAGGGGAATTCAAAATTTCCCAAGACTTGAGGGGAGGAGCTGCGTCCTCCTTATGTGGCCATGGTACAGCATAGCATGAATGTCCACAGAGATCAAAACAGAATTATGGGATAGCTTCCAGAGGCCAATGACATCAACGTATGTTGCACTCTGCCTAGACTGATGCTAATTTGACCAATAGAATTTGCCTTCAGCGCTATGCCACTTTCAGGGATTGGTTTCATTACGGTAACTTTTACTGCAATTTAGGTCAGCATAACTGATGTGCCAGTGAAGATGCTTTAGAGGGTCTGTGTAAGCAGTGTTACATCAGCATTCATTGTTGCTGTAGACCAGGCCACAGAAAAGCAATGTTATCAGCAAAATCTAGATCTCCTAATGTACTGTTGTCTCTATTGTATCTATCTACTCTTTTCCTCATAATGAAGCCATTGGTGAATTAGAGTGAGACAATGCGTTGAAACCAATGTTTAGACTCTAAGTTAAACTATTTGATCAATTTTACATTTACCAAGCTGTTGTTTGATATAAAGGGCTTCTGGTTGGTTTTTTTCTGGGCATACCGTAGCACTTCATGTAGTTGCAGAGTGAATTGCAATGAAGGCTGTCAAAGGCTTTCTTAAAATCAGTTAAGTTTGTGAAGAGTAGTTTTGGCCATTCATTGTTGTCTTTCATGATTTCTCCTGTGGTGAAAGTTTTGTTCACTCATGAACTTCCAAGCTGAAATCCAGTCTGCTTCTCTTGTAGGCCAGGTCTACGCTTCAGGCTTACACTGGTATAATTACATTTCTCAGGGGGTACGAAAAATCCAACAGCCCAGAGCATTGCAGTTATATCAACCTAATCCCCAATGTAAATAGCCCTGTGTTGACGGGAGGGCTTCTTCCATAGACATAGCTACTCCTCTTGCAGAGGTAGATTAATTATGCCAACAAGATAAACTCTTCTGCCAGTGTAATAGTCTCTTCACTAAAGCAAGCTGTTACTGTGTTTTTAGTGTGGACCTGCCCCTAGCTTTGTTTCAGCTGCTTCTTTTATTCTGTAAGAAGATGATGCTTTAGAAGACTTTGCCAATCACTGAAAGGATTGTTATAGCTTGCAGTCACTTTCGTGTTCTTATTATAACACTATTTTTCATTGTTCTGGAGGTTTTCCTGACTCAATGCTTCCTTTAAAAATTCAGTGATTTTTTTTTTAATCAATTGTCTCATCATCATCAGCTTCCAACATTTCCCTAATGATTTCTCTCTTCACCGACAGCCTTCCCAGGTTTTCACTTTATTGTGATGTAAGATGTTATAATGTGTTGTAATGGGTGTCTAATGTCTTTGTAAAAGTCAATAGCTTCTTGTGGTAATGGTCTGTTTAGCATGGCTTGAAAGCGCACTGCCCATCCCACTTTGTACGTTTTCTGCTGTTAAGGTCTTACTGAGCATCATGGGGTATACTCACCACAAGCATACTGTCTCCTAGTTTATCTGCGGTTATCTTCACCCAGTCTGATGCCCTTCCCATCTCTTGTTCTTGTGCCTTACAGGCCTTCTCTCTCTTGCTCTCTCTAAGACTCAGTTGGTCACTCTTCACAGTTTGATCCTTCACCCAAGTCACTGTTTCCCCCACTTCCAGGTATCAAGTACCAGAAGACAACTGTCTCAGTCTGTTTTCTGGTCCACTGCTCATCTTGTCTCCAATGCTATCATCTATGTCTGAATGCTGAGGTGTCCACATCTCTCAGATTTGTTGGACAATTGTCCCTTGAAAACTTGTTACATGCTATCAAAAATACAATAATACAGTACTAGCATCTGGGCTCTATTTCTCATGCAACAGGAGCCTGGGAACAATGTGAAGGTTTATCAGACACTCCCTCACAGAGTTATTCAGTTAGCTTTTTAGTACATATACAAAATTATCTTCTCACTTTGTACCTAGTAGTGGCACCTGGATGGAGAAGAATCAGTTACATTTGCAGTCAAAGGGGAGTTGTTTTACTGATCTATCCTAAAGTGCTAAGACAAGGCCTATATGGCAAAATATAAGACAGTTTTTCTACAGCCCAGCCACTGTATTGTGCATGAATATTATTAATACAGCAATACAGCTATTTACATAATAAAAGAATAATGCTTACATCACATGTGTTTTTCTTGCAAAGAAGCAGATGCCTGTTGGAAGACTTTGAAATCCATTGTATTTATTTACTCTTCTGTTTTTCTTTTTCCATATTATTAGGAAATTACCAACAAAAAACTTTATTTCTTAAGAATACAGCTGCTGCTCCTGCTTAGTCCTTCATGGAAGTCTTAATCTTCTGTATATAACATCACAATCATTTCTACTGGGATATCACAAATAGGATGATGACCTCAGGGAAAGAATAAACAACCAAAGCAGATGAATTTATAAACAACTGATTTTTAGTCATGCAGATGTTTTTGCCAATGAAGCATGAAGGGAAAAATATAAAAAAAAATTTTAAATAGAATTTAAAAAATAAATCATTTGCAGCATTAGTATCTCTGTAAAATGGATTATTTGTTCCTAAAAATTTTGTCATAATTACATTGAACACAGTGTTCCTTTTTGAGATGTAAATTTTTCTACATTTTTTTACAAAAGAACTAAAAATTGGAAAACTGACAAAAATAGATGGTGACAATTTTTAAAAAGTTTAGGACTTTTTCCATTTTAACCAAAAGTCTAGATATTTGCTTAACTGCTTTACAATATAAATAAACAATGATATTTCAATAACTAGATTATATAGAATAGCAAATTCTGCAGCGATCCCATCATCTCATGAGCTTGGGTCTAGATCAGTGTTTGGATGAGACATGCAAGGAACCTGTCAGAGTTGTAGGGAATAATGTGGTGATTCAGTAAGGTGAAATTATCCCAGACTCTTTACTGAGTGTGTGCCAGCATGGTTCTGAGAGGCACTTTGTGGCTGCAAGTACAAGTGAATAAAATGTAAAACAGAATTTTTGACCATTTGTGGTAATCACAGTTACCATGGCAGTGTTCAAAGTGGTAGAAATAATTACTTTCTGTTTACATAAATGTTTCCCTTATGCATTTTCAGTTGGATACATTATTTTTCACATGTCCTTAATTGCTGTGTAAAGTTCCTGTGTGTACTTCACCTCAGAAGCCATTGCCTTGCAGTGGTGGATGGAAGTAATTATTCTATGTTGTTGGCATTTCACTTTCTTTCATATTTCAGGTTTCTTGTCCAAGAAAGGTGATAAATAAATGCAAGCTACTATTGTTTTTGTAAAGAGAACAGCACTTCTGTGTTAAAGGACTGTATTGGATGGTACAGGTGGAGGGAAGGATTTTTGTCATGATGAAAGGAAAAGGCTATATTTTGTATTCCATGTGAGCTTATGAGATTACCTTAAATTTTCTAAACTGCAAAGGAATCTGTTTACACCATGACTTTGATTCATGTGGTATTGTGGGATCCAAGTTTAGGATTATTTAGAAAAACTAGACATGCACAAGTCCACAGGACCAGATTCAGTACATCCGAGGGTGATGAGGGAGTTGGATGATATGAATGTGGAGCCATTGGCTATTAGCTTTGAAAACTCATGGAGATCGAGAGGTAGGTCACAGATGATTGGAAAAAAGGTGAATGTAGTTCCCATCTTCAAGAAGGGGTGCTGGGAAATTGCAGACCAGTCAGCCTCATCTCTGTCCCTGGAAAAATCATGGAGCAGGTCCTTAAGGAATCCATTTTGAAGTACTTAGAGAAGAGGAATGTGATCAGGAACTGTCAGCATGGTTTCACCAAGGGCAAGTCATATCTGGCCAACCTGATTGCACTGGAATGGGCTACGTAGAGAGGTGATGGAATTTCCATCCTTAGAGGTATTTAGGGTGCGGCTTGACAAAGTCCTGGCTGGGATGATTTACTTGAAGTTGGTCCCGCTTTGACCAGGTTTTGGACTAGATAACTGTACAGAGGTCCCTTTCAAAACTAATCTTCTGTGATTCAAATTTCCATTAGCTGCCTGGGACTATTCTAGGGAATGAGTGTTTGATTAAGGGAGGCTCCATGGACTTCCTCAGTTAGATGGAAACATCCAAAGATGAGGCCACTGAGCACTGGGTTCCAGGCAGGGTCAGTTCAAACAAATTTAAAGTCCCTGAAAAGCTATTCAATTGATCACCTGTTTGCCAAGACCAAGATTCAGTATATTATCCACTGTCGTCTTCCCCATACCTATTCCCAGCCCCTCTGTAGTACTGATCAGGTGAGTTCACTGTGCATTGGAATATAGAAACATATATGAAATATTTCTAACTGAGGTTTGTGATTATGAGGACAGTTACAAGACTAGTGCATGGAGATTTTCTGTTGTCTGAGGAGGGAAAATATGTAATCTGTCCCAATTTGAGATGGGATGAAAAGAAAAACATGCTGATTGTCTCCCAAAGAGCTTTGCATGAAGTTGCTCTTCCTTTCCAGCACCTTGCACTAGAATGGGTGTGGTAGACATATAGTTAGAGCCCTGCACAGATTCACAAATGTGGATCTGCATCTTTATCCACCCTAATCAGCTTACCTCCAGCTGCTTTCTGCACCCACAGCTCTGGGCTCCCCCATCAGCTGTTTGGTAGCCATGTCTGCATCCCCCCCCCCCACTCATCAGCTGTTGGAGAGCCACCCCGCCAGCCAGCTTTGGGGAGCTGAGAGCTGGTTGGCTAGGGGAGAGCACTGGTGTAGTTGCCCTAAACTGTGACTTAAATGTGTAACAAAGCTTGTTTCCAGTGATTACTAAGGAATTGTTCAGTGACTTTTTCAATGAAGCCTCTCCAAACACATACATATGGAGAAGCCTAGAGTGATTATGGTACCACTGGTATTTTTGGCATTGTTAAGAGCTGAAAGTGTATATTGTGTTCAGAGCACTTTTTGTATTCTTGATAAAATGTTCAACAGCTCTTAGCAGAAAATGTGCCTACACATTACGACAGGTGCTTTCGCAAGATCAAGGTCATTTAATAATGCAGAGCATGGTAATATGTTCCTTACTTGGTAAGATAATTGCTATAACTGGTGATTGTTAAAGACTATGATCAGCATTTTCCAAAAGCATTTAGCTCAGTGCATTGGCAGGTGTTTGCATTTTCTGGAAAGATCTATCTTCCAGATTGCTAATGAGTGGCCAAGCAAGCATAGAGAGAGTTAATAATACTGCTTAATTGCCACAGTCACATAGAGCAACCACATAATTTATTGCTATTTTGAGCCTCTGAACACTAGAAGAATGATAAACTATATGACAAAGCCTTCCTGAGATTGCTAGTTAGTGAAAGTCACTGGCTATAGTTGAATATCTCTCTGCCTCTAGCAGATGATTCTTCCAACAGCATTTTCCTGCTTCATCAGGAAAAAAAGTCATATGAATAATTTTTTCCTTGGCAGTTATTGTCAAAGTAATATACCTTTCCAAATCATTACACAGCCAAAAGTTTCTTCCTGTTTTTAAACATCCACAGTGGATTAGAAAAGGATGTTGTGTTTTCCTGAACACACCTAATGAAACATAAATGTTAACTGAATCTGCATTAATTGCACATCTGGTTGGAATACAGCTTTTAACACATAGAGAACTAAGATGCCCTAGAAGGAAATGTGCTAAAAAGGAAAAGGCGGACAAATTAGGGAATGAGATAATCTTGCAAACAGGATAGGAGAAGTGTCCCCTAATCCACGTGATACCCAGCGGTCACAAAGCTCATTATATCAGTTAAACAGTTTTAGAAAGGTATCTGTAATCCGCAGAAGGATTGCTTAAAAAGAAAAAAAAAGTGATATGGCTCGCAAGTTGTAACTTTTTTATGTTAAAGTTTTATAACTTGAATAGCCTAAATTAAGCTGCATAACTATATTATCCTATAGTATCATTTCTACTGGGGAAGAAAAATCCAAGAGCTCCCTTTCCAGAGATTAATAGTAGTGGTCCAAATAAATGCTGAACAAATTTTGATGGTTACATTTTTAGCAATTTGAAGGTTAGACTTGTCTTATTTTGCAAGTAGGATGACCCAGGTTTGTGACTCAGATTAGCAGATTAATTGCTTTTATCTAGAAATTAATCCAAAATAGATTTGAGAGTTTTTACTGCAAACCTTAATAAATGTTCCAGGACTTTCCTGGCTTTCTTCAAGTCCTTATCCCTGAATACTAATAAATTCTTGTGTCAATATTGTAAGTGGATATGCAGTAGAAATGAAAAATTATACTAATGAAATAAGCAATCTTTTTTATTGTAAGAGAAAGTACTTAACTCATGAAAGACCAGATCACAATTGCGGTTTTAGTTTGAATAATGTTTTATTTGAAGACTAACAGAACTAATCACAAAACTAACAATTAAATACAGAATCATGCATACAAAAAGGTTTCTTGGAACATGCTGAAGTATATTGGAAAACAGTTGCTAAAGCAGTAGATAAAGTTATCAAGTTGCCATGGTTACTTGGGAATTTTGCATTTTATCACAGGTTAAGATGCACAGGATGAATTAGCCAAAATAAACAGGAAATATAGTACACATGAACAAAAAAAATTTCCATATCACTCACCATCATGTAATAGAAACACAAATAACTTATAATATTAGCTGCTTGCTGGCAAATCTATCCATGAATTGAGAAAAAAGGCCTGAAGGATATTTAGGAAATGTGTGATTTAAAAATCCCATGTGGTTTTGAAGTTAGAATTTACTTTTTTTTTTTTGTCTTTAACAAAATAATCTCTAGAAATTTCAAGAGTGGAAATTATTTTTATTATCTATTTTTGGTATTGAAATCTAATATTTGCCTTTGAGACCTTTAGCAGAGAAGGTTGATGGAAATACATTTCATGCACTTAGACAACAGAAGTACTTACACAGGAAGCAGTTCGTTTGCATTTGGGACATTTGGACTGCATTTTTTTTAAACTAGAATAACTGATGTTTTAGCATAATGTAATTGCCATATATTGAAAACAGATTTCAAAAGTATATTTAAAATGTTGAGTAGCTGAGCATATGTACAGTGGAGATGTAAGCAATTTAGCTAAGCTTAATTTTAGCTGTAGGATGAAGAACTGTTCATGATGAATTTGAGGGCAGTGTTTGGCCTTCCATTATCTCCTGGTGAAGGAATAATGCCTTTAAACTGCTTTAATAAAATACATTAATCTTAACCTTTTTTTAAAACAGGTGACAAGAGAGCTGAAACAGTATGACAATAAAATTATAGAGTGCAAATTTGAGAACAACAGCTGGGTCTTCATGAGGCAGAGAATAGACAAAAGCTTTCCGAATGCCTACAACACTGCCATAGGTGAGTAGAACAACTTACTTTTGCACACATGTCATATTTACCGTTTCAGGAAACTTAGTTAAATGAATTATTTCAAAAAATTTAGTCCCAAAATTTCATCTGCCTTAACATTGTTCTAATTTAATGAGTGGAAATGGTCTGTATTCCCTGTATCTAGTTTAGCAATCTTTGTGGTTGCAGTATAACTTTAAGCCCTGATCTTGCAAAGGCTTGTGTATGTTCTTAACTTTACTCAGTGGGTGAAATCAAATAGGTTAAGCTCCCATTTGTTATGTCTACACTGCAGTTAAACATCCCAGGCTGGCCAGTGCGAGCCGGTTCAGGCTTAAGAGGCTACTATTTATTGTGTAGATCAGTGGTTCCCAACCTGTGGGACACAGACCCCTGGGGGGGGCCTCAGCGTGGCTCTGACGAGTCTACGGAAAGGCAGGGAGCTGGGGCCGGATGCTGCCAGGATCAGCGGAGACCCCACCTTCCAGCCAGCAGGGAGCTTCCCCCTGGCAAGGAGTTTTTAAAACTCCTACCTTCTGAGCATGCTTAGACCATGGTCAGGAGAGTAGCCTGGGTGGAAGCCAAGTGCAGCAGCTCCGGCCAGGTAAGAAGAGCGCAGGAAGAGGCCTGGGGAGGAGTAGGGGGAACCAGGGAGGGGATCGGAGTACTGCAGGCTGGGTGATATTCAGGGGAACAGGCAAGGACAGGGAGACTCCCTAGAAGTCGCGGGGGCCACACTGTGCAAGCGGGGACTGGATCCTCCCTGGCGGAGGTTCTTCTGGAGCAGTGGGGGCCACATTGTACCCCGTGGCAGCACCACTGCTTCACGGTGGTGCAGCTGAAAGAAAAAAGCAGTGGGGGGTGCACAGATTATATTTTCTTGACAAAGGGGGTCCCCAGCCTGAAAAATGTTGGGAACCACTGGTTTAGATGTTTCAGCACTCTCTAGAGTTTGGGCTCTGTGTAAATCACTGCTTAGCCCAAGCCTAAGTCAGCTGATACAGGCTAGCCATGGGTTTTTAACTGCAGTGTAGATACACCAGTGACTTCACTGAGGCCATGATTTCAACAATCACGTGTGAAATAAACATGTTTTTGAGTCTTTGCAAAATTGGGCTTAGTTATTCAAACAACATACTGAATTTAAGTGTGGCCCACGAAAATATAGTAGCCTTCAGCCTACAACACAGTTAACTAACAAACACTACTCCTGGTGCTACAATGACTTGTGCTGATGCACAAAGAAAGATACTTTGGCACATCAACATGCTACATAAGTTGAATTTGTTAAACAAAAAAAGCCATGATAATTTCAGCTCTTTTCAAGATCATTGTTTGCCAGATGGAAGACAAAATTAGTAGGAGAAAATGTAATTTCAAGCTCCAAAAATAGTATTACAAACAATGGGGAGTAAAGCAAACGAAAGCTATGATAAAAGTTGTCCTTACAGGATTATGACGTGTTCAGAGTCCCCTATAGCCAATAAAAAAGAATGCTCTAAAAATGCGTTATTTTCTTTCAGGTAGAACGAATGAATTTAAGCAAAACAGATATATGTCTGAATAATATCAGTAACAATACTCATGATAAACTGGCTTTTTTTTTTTGGGGTGGTATCATAAACTTAAACACAATATACAGGACTACTTGGCTCACCAAGAGGTATATGTATATTATTAGGTTTTTTAAAAAAATTATTCCACCCAGGTAAATTTCTGATAATCTAGAAATTAAATTGTTTGGATAAGCAAATTGAAATTAGTCTTTTCATCAAGTGACAGTAGGGTTGCTGGTGCTTTTTGGGAGACACTGCAGAATTCAAGCTGTTCCACCATCTTCTGCAGCCCTCCTACCACTAAGAGGAAAGAGGGATAGGCCAGTTAAGAAGAGGTACCACAATATCACCTTCTTGAGATTTTCCCCCATGGTTTCCCACCAGCATTGTATCCCCAGTTGCTTCAGCAACTTTTTTCTTTTGGCCTGCCCCTCCTACCTTCCCCACGTCCAAGCAATAACAGCTTACCCTCTTGCTTCATCCACCCCTAACATTTCCCGTTTTCCTTTTTGTCCCCTCATTGTTTGTGCTAGAGCTGGCTAATTTTTTTCTTCTGAGAAGTTTTCTAACCAAAACGAAAGCAGGGGGAAGGTGTAAAAATGAGACTTCTCATAGGAAATCATTGTATACAATGAAAAATTTAAAAAAAAATTGAGAGGAAAAGTTGCATTTTTGGTTCAGTTGTGAAAAAAAAGTTATCTTTGTAGTTGTGATGGATTCCCCCTTCTTCTTTCTAAACTCTTCTCATAGGGAAAGGTCTGTGTTGGATAGGTGAAGCCCACATTTTTACATATCTGGGAAAAAAAAATGGAAAAATATAGTAAAGCTTTAAAAAAAAGAGAGAGAATACTATTTCTTTGTCTTTATGTGCTCTTAGTCCTGGCCAGCCTTTAAAAACTGTCGCACAAATTTACCTGCACAAGTTGGCAGCATAACTTCTTTATTTTTGTAGTTCTTTTCTTTGTTTCGGCAAGGTTAGCTACTTTTAATTATAATACTGTGTTTAAATGGACTAAATCTGGTGCATACAGAAATTTTTAGAAAGCATATTTTTAGAAAGCACTTTTAGACCAAAAATGTTTTTAATTATACATCGGGGAGGGTTTTGTTAATGCTGCAATGTTGTACATGCTTCCAGACTTAAGTGGTATGAAAAACATATTTGTATTGACACACAAAAACATAGTTGACTACTAGTCATGGAAGTGATTTTTATATCAATTTTAAGGGAGAGAAATTTGTTTATTTTATTTAATGGATATTGATGGCCAGAGTACTTCCTCTCTAAACCACCTTTGTAGTGTAATCAATCTTCCTCATCCTATTTCTCAGAATCTTTTGTGTAAGTCTTGTCTTATACATTTGTCATAGCTAATCATGGAAATCCACCTTACATCAATATAGCTTGCTTCTAGTCTTTTTTTTGTTCCCTCTACGTCTTTATGATTCATCAGACAAGACCAGATTGCATAGGAAAAATGCTAAAAAGATTCTCAGTTGTTCAAGCAGAATCAAGCCTTTTTGTAAATTGTTTGATTTTGGGGGAAAAATTCAAGAAGACTTAGGCATTTCAGTTCCAAGTTTGTCAAAATGGATAAAATCATGTATTCCTACCTCGCATGGCTTAGGTAGGAACCAGGAAACACATTGCACAAGAGATTTCTTGCTACTACTTAGGCAAGTAGTGTGTTAATTCCTGACAGTTATGTTGGATTTAAGTTTACTTTTTGACAAAGAATTATTCTCTTGACTCAGAGGCTACATGGCATGGCTGTTAGTTTCACTGGGACAGTCTTTACTCTCTGTGGTGCTTAGCTCTGTGTAAGCAAAGGAGAGAAATTTCATCTGTAACACAAAACTTCTGTACAATGTATGCTCAAATCTCAACATTTGTGCCAAATACTGTCATTTATTTTGCAAATATGGGATCAAATTGTTCACATGTTGATTGCAACTGATCAGTTTAATAATGTCAAAATGTGTTTTGTTCCCAGCTGTATGTAACAGCATCCAAAATCCGGTCACAAAGGACATGTTGTTTGAGTTCATTGATAGGTGTACAGCAGCTTCTCAAGGACAGACGCATAAACATCATCTGGATCCTGACACTGAACTCATGCCCCCACCTCCTCCCAAAAGACCACGCTCCATAACCTAAGGCCACAGTCTGACTGAATAGCATGATGTTTACAGTTCTGCAGATGGTGAAATGAAAATGTTGTGGATTAAAAAACATTTGCAAAAAAGTTATTTCTAAGCATCCTGTAAATATGTTGACACATTTTTTCAAATGCCACCTCATGAACCAACACTCTTTTTGTAACAAGCAAATTCAACCTTACTTTGTGGGATCTGAAGATTGAAATAGCCAAAGGTTTAGGCAAGAACAGTATAAAATCAGTGAAAAGCTGCATTGTTTATATATGGAAATCTTTCACCTTTAATTTATAATATTAGCAATCTGGAACTGTGAGAAAACAATGAACAGTGAACTTTTTAGAAGCTGTATTTCAAAGTGGTATTTCTTTTTCTTTCTTATTATTTAATTAGTTGAGATTTGTCATCCTTTCTATAATTTATCCTAGTGTACCGACATTTCTGATACTCATGTTGAAGAACGAACAGCAATGTTTGTGCACTGTATTGGTTTCAAAAACCTTATTGGGTTTACTAATTTTAATATTAGCTGGGTTTTTGTTAAAATATTAAAGTACTGAATCTTTATTGTTGTAAATAGCATCCTTTCTAAAGGAAATGTACTAGGTGGGGGGGCACTAATTTTTGTTCTCATTTCTTTTCCTTATTTGAATTCACACACCTAATATATGGTGGGTTGATTTTAACTCTGCATTTAAAGGTTACCTCTACATAAGGAACATAAATGCATTCCTTAAAATTAAGGTTTCTGTTCTGAAACAGTTTCTAATACAGGGCTTAGCTCTCCACAGTGAAGCCATTATAAATAATATTTAAAGGTAAGCCCTCACTGTGATATGCTAGAGTGGAAATGAGTACTAATGATGTTGTTTTAGATCCAGGTGCAAAATGGCAAAAGAAATGCCAGACACCTTTGATGATGAGGTAATTGTAATGGAATGGAGCCCTATCACGGGGAAAGGGCCTCCTGTTGTTTGATAAAAGCAGGTCAAAGGCAAGACATTTACTGGTGGAAATTACCATGCTGAATACCAAGACATTCATTTTCAAAGCAGCAGTCAGTTATCCTGTGACAATATTCTAATCCACTGACTTGGTTTCTGTTATACCAAATGATACAACAAATATCCTAATGGCTCTTGCTGCAGTACAAGTGGCAATTGTTCACTCTATTAATATGGAAGAGCTACATTCTAACAGACTTACTGAGGAATTGCTCTAATTAGAAACAAAAGCAATGATAAAAAATGTAGTTTTAAAAGTTTTCTTCACAATTAATAAACTGGTATTTGATTAGCTGTATAGTTATTGATTAATAAGTATAAATCTGGGTCATCCAGCAGTCTAATTAGCTAACAATTTCATCTGATACAATAATATGATCCAAAAATGTTTATATTTAAAGAGTTTTAATGTTTGTAAATAATGTTAACTCATGAAGTATTTTTTTCTATATGCAAACTTTAGGGCTATACTTTGGGAGGGAGCTCTGCCAATTGTTTCAACATATATAAACATACACTGTATCATTCACATGGTAGTCCTAAGGTCTGTTTCCTCAGATACTTTGTATGTTAGGGCACTGAGGAGGTTAAAAAGGTTGCTTTGCTGCAGCAGTAAAACTTGAGGGGGAAAAGGGTGTTCATCCAAGTTGATGTTTCAGCCATGCATGCCTTCCATATATTATCTTTATGACAGATATATCACCTATGCAAAGTTGTAAAATTATCTCCCAAAAGCAATCTTATGAATTTGATGTGAAAACCTATGCAACCTCAATGCATCCTTCATGGAAACACACAGTACCATTTTTCCCCACAGTGTTTATTTTCCCCAGACGTAAAGCCCTACCATTGAGTTAAGTCATGACATACATTTTGTCAAAAAATTTCAGCGCTGTTTAAATGTCTGTTGTAATTGCAACCTTTTAAATGAGAATAAGAGATACGAGCAGAGCATTTTGTATTAAATATTTATCCAGATTACTTCCCCTGTTCTCCTTCCCACCCTCTACCTTTTATTTAAAAAAAAAAAAAAAAAAAGTTTATAATTTGCCATTTTCTTTAGAGCTGCTACACTTTAACCTGCTCTCCGTCTGCATTCTGCCCAGCTCATGAATGCACTGCTGTTCTTTGCATATTTTGACATTGCTTGGTTTTTTTTCCATGCAAGCTTTGAGATGGATTTGTTGAAGGAATTATAAAGATATTGATAGATAATTTGGAAGCTCCTTTCTCAGGTCTGACTTGCAGTTCTTTCTGCCCTGCAGCTCTGTAGCCTTTGAAAGATGGTAGGTTACCTTAGATTTTCTGGACAAGATTTTTTAAATAAATTTTTTAAAAAGGTACTGGACAGGGGGGAGTTGAATGAAGAAGCAGATGAAAACAATGGAATTCCATTTGGACCAGGGTTTTTTTGTTTGTTTTTGTTTTCTGTGAAAAGTATGAGACACCTCTCTCTGCTACTGCATATTCTGATAGTGAAGTCAAGAGGCATGAAGAAACCTGTACCCCCCGCCACCTCACCCCCCCCCCCAAAAGAAGAACCAAGAAAAGCTAAATTGTCTGCTCTTAGGATATAGAGTAAGAACACATCCTCAGGTGGTTGTTTGTTAAATAATACCTACACAGTTACATTTTGCTTTCAATGGAGTTCTCAGAAAATGTCAGTATGTTGCTCTGCAAACAATGTGTTGAGTATTTTAATAAAGTCAATGGTTTAAAAGAATGGGCTTTCATTTTCTTGTGCTAGTAGTCTAATTGTTTATACTTGTAAGAGGTCTATGCTTTCTTGGAATCCATCACACTGCCGGCAGTGGGGTACTTGACCAGTACTCATGATTCAAGCAAAAGAACTCTACATGATTTGCAGAAGTTCAACTCTATGGGCTACCAAACCTTATGCATAAGCATTCCCAGAGAGCCAATAAGTGATTTAGCTCTTGGCTATGATAAATATTTTTTTAAAAGCTAACTCTTACCTTTCCACTGCTGGAGAGAAAATTAAAGGATTGGAGAATCAGAATAACTTTTTATGATGTGCTAAGATATATTATTAATTATTTACTTGCACTTCAACTGTACCAAAAAAACAAACAAAATTCAGCATTTATGCACCCCTTTTAACTTCTCACTAGATACTTGCCAATAGAGGTTTGAGGATGCATGAAATACTGAATAATTTTATGTAGGTTTTTTGAGTGTTTTATAGGAGTACATGGTACATGTTCCATCTTCCTATATTGAGTTAAGTCAGAAAGCTAAATGTGTTCCTTTTATCTTAATGTGTTCCAAATACCTTCATAATATTCTGTTCCTGCGACTTCTCGAGCATTGCCTGTATGTTCCAGTTCATGGGCTGCTGGCTGGTTCGGGTCAGGTGGTGAAACCTGCTCATAGAAGTGCTTGTGAGAGCACTTTTGTATCCCTGCTATCCCTTCCCACTTCCTTCCTGAATGTTTCAGGAATGAGGTTATAGAGGGGGAGCAGCACTTTCTGCTGCCTTGATTTCTTCCAGCTATGGCAGCAGATGCATATTAACCTCTCTGAATCCTGTTAGGTCTGGAGGCTTCTCTCAAGAATAGTTTAGTGCCTTTGGTTACTGTAGTTTTACCGTTAGTGTAGCTTTTAGTAATTCTAGTGGTAGACACAGTTAAGGAGAAAACATTTTGTTCTTAGCATAGATAGTAGTTAAGTCTACACTTCTAACTACTCATTCTATGGTGGAGGAGTTTCAAAATCTGCAGCAGTGAGTCTAAGGGCCCTGCTCCACAGACTTGAGCTCATACTACATCACTAAAAACAGCAATGTAAAACATAGCAGCTCTGGTGGGAGGTTGGATTCTGAAACCCACTCCCCTTCCTTGAACTTCAGAGCATGAGCATCTAACAAAGCTGTTTTTAGTGCCATAGGGTTAACACAGGTACCGAGACTCACTTGTGGTATTTAAAACACAGTGTAGCCATACCCTAAGAGACCTGGCTTCAGAGGCTAGGTGCACCTTTTGTCTGGCATTTTTCTCAGGATCAGGATGCCCATAGTAGATGCTCATGGTACCTCAGAGAGGGTCACTCTCCCTTGTGATGATCTGTCTGCAGCACATTTACACATAGGGTGTTGAAGAAGCACTAGAACAGGCTTCAAGCTTTATTGCACCAGGAGGTTCTGGCTGTGGAATATCCTGAATCTGACACACACAAGAGATCTGTACCCAAGGTGAAAAGACCAATGGCTGTTCCTACCACCTTGGGGGCCTAGAAAGAAGAGTGACCAATATGTAGAATACTCTGATCTATTTCCCAGGATCAGGTTTCAGTGATTTGAAGCAATCAGTATCTAAATTATTGGATACAACACTTAAATGCTCAGATATTTCGTTAGTATCAGTCACTGAGATAAGAGCTAAACCACATGGGAAGCCTTCCGATCTATCTATTTCAGTTCTGAGAAAGCTTAAGCAAAACAAGATGGCTCCTGTTTGCAAGGACAAGTCACATTCAGGAGTTGCCTGAGACCCATCTGAGCTGGATTCAAAAATATCAGTTCCTAAACCAAAGTCTGTGGTTCCAGTTTAGGATGAATCATGGAAATGTAGGACTGAAAGGGACAGTACAAAGTCATCAAGTCTAGTCCCCATGTGCTGAGGCAGGATCCAATAAACCTAGACCATCTCTAACAGGTGTTTGTCCAACCTATTCTTACAAACTACCACATGGGGCTGGTAATGATGATTGGAGATTTCACAGACTCTCTTGGGAGCCTATTCCAGATTTTAATTATCTTTAGTTAGAAAGGGTTTTTTTTTAAATATATAACCTTTATCTGCCTTGATGCACATTAAGCCCACTGCCTACCGTCAGTGGACATAGAGAACTTCACCATCTTCTTTTAAACAGCTTTTAACATAGTTGAAGACTATTATTGGTTTCATTGGCTATGTCTGCGTCTAAAAGCTTAGTTTGGACTTGCTTAGTGCTTTTTATAGTTAGAACTAGCATGGCTACATTGTGTCAGTGTGAACTGAAGTTCGAACTAAGTTAGACCTAAAAAAATTTTTAGTGTGACTAGGCAAAGTCTAGTGTAGACAGAGAGCAAATTAGTTCAGATTAAGCCTCTTTAGTCCAGAGTAATTTGCTAATGTAGACATACCCATTCTGTCTACTTTTCTCATGAGTAAATATACTGTTTTTTAACCCTTCCTCAGAGATCAGATTGTCTAAACCTTTTATCATTTTTGTTGCTTTCCTGTGGACTCTCTCCAATTTGTCTACGTCGTTCCTAAAGTATAACCACCAAAACTGGATACAGCAGTCCAGCTGAGACCTCACCAGTGCCAAGTAAAATGAGACAGTTACATTCTGTGTCTTACGTATGACAGTCTTGTTCATACACCCCATAATATTAGCCTTTTTTTTGTATCTGTCACATTATTGATTCATATTCAATTTTTGATCTATTTTAACCCCTAGGCTCTTCTCAGTAGTACTACTACATGGCCAGTTATTCCCCATTTTGTAGCTGTGCATTTGATTTTTCCTTCCTAAATGAAATAATTTGTACTTGTCTTAAATGAATTTCATCTTGTTGAATTTAGACAAGTGGTTCCCAACCTGGGGTCTGCAGACCCCTGAGTAGCCACAGAGTGGTTCCAGGGTGTTTATGGACGGGCTGGGAGCTGGGGCTGGTCTCTGGTTGCCACAAAGAGCCAGGCTTCCGGCCAACAGGGTGTTTCCCCCAGGCATGGAGTTTTTAAAATTCACACCCTGCTTGAGCATGCAGAACATGCTCAGGGAGAGCAGCCTGGGGGGTGGCCGGGGAAGGGGCCACAAGGGGTTGAGGATGGAGAACCACCGGGGGGGGGGACAGAAGAACGGAATGGGTGGGGGGTAACGTGGGGGGCAGGGGGCAATGGCAGCGGCAGCCCCTGCTCCCTGGTGGGGGGATGGGGCCATGGCTGCTCCCCACGCAGGGGGCCGTGGTCACTCCCCAGGCAGGGGGCCGTGGTCGCTCCAGCTTCCTGGCTGGAGGAGGGGATCATGGCCAAGGCAGCTCCCAGGCAGAGGCAGGGGGCCATGGTCACTCCCAAATCCCTGGCTGCGGGAGAGTACCACGGCCACAGCCCCTGCTCCATGGCAGGAGAGCGGCATGGGCCAAATTCTGCTCATGGCAGTGGCGGCACCATGGCCCTTAGGGGGGCTACAAATTTTTTTACTCTCAAGTGGGTCCCCAGCCTTAAAAAGGTTGGGAACCCCTGATTTAGACCAATTCTCCAATTTTCTATAGTTATTTTGTATTCTCATCTTTTCTGCCAAAGAACTTGCAATACCACCCATTTTTGTGTCATTTTCAAATTTTGCCTAAAACTTATCCCCCAGTTCTGAAGATTGCATTGGATCTGAAAGTTGTTCTAGACTTGGCAGTAGCTTCTTCATCCACTGTTGACATAGCACTAACCCTTACTGTGGTAGCGCAAGGGCATGCCATAGATTCACTGTCAGGTCAGTTACCAGAGCTGCAAGAGACAGTGTACCTTTTTGCCTACGTAAGTAAAAGGAAAGTTCCTTTTACTTGGCCTTCTTCAAAAGAAGAGGTTAGATGGGAAGTCTTTAAATATCCACGGACACTTCCCTTCCACTGCCTAAGATACTTACAGGCTGTCCTAATAACATTTCATAGAATCATAGAATCATAGGGTTGGAAGGGACCCCACGAGGTCATCTAGTCCAACCCCCTGCCAAAAAAAGCAGGACCACTCCCATTAGATCATCCCAGTCAGTGTTTTGTCCAGCTGGGACTTGAACACCTCCAGAGATGGAGATTCCACCACCTCCCTAGGCAACTTATTCCAATGCTTCACCACTCGCCTAGTAAGGAAGTTTTTCCTAATATCCAGCCTGGACCGCCCCAGCTGTAACTTGAAGCCATTGCTTCTCGTTCTGCCCTCTGTTACTACCGAGAACAGTCGAGCTCCCTCCTCCTTAGAGCATCCCTTCAAGTAGTTGAAGGTTGCTATCAAATCCCCCCTCAGTCTTCTCTTCTGCAGGCTAAATAAGCCTAGTTCCTTCAGTCTTTCTTCATAGGGCTTGTGCTCCAGCCCTTTGATCATTTTGGTTGCCCTCCTCTGGACTCTCTCTAATTTGTCCATGTCCTTTTTGTAGTGGGGAGCCCAAAACTGGACACAGTATTCCAGATGTGGCCTCACTAGTGCAGAATAGAGGGGAATGATCACATCCGTCGATCTGTTGGTAACACTTCTTCTGATGCAGCCCAGTATGCCATTGGCCTTTTTGGCAGCAAGAGCACACTGCTGACTCATGTCCAGCTTCCCATCCACCATGACTCCCAGGTCCTTTGCTCCAGTGCTGCTATTTAGCTGATCACTCCCCAGCCTGTAGCAGTACATGGGGTTTTTTCGTCCCAAGTGCAGGATTTTACACTTATCCTTGTTGAACCTCATGAGATTCCTCTTGGCCCACTGCTCCAGTTTGTCTAGGTCTCCCTGAATCCTGTCTCTGCCCTCTAGGGTGTCTACCGTTCCCCCCAGTTTGGTATCATCTGCAAACTTACTAAGTGTGCAATCTATCCCATCATCCAGATCATTAATGAAAACACTGAACAGAACTGGCCCCAGGACTGACCCCTGGGGCACACCACTTGTTACTGCCTGCCAACTTGACATGGAGCCATTGATTCCTACATGCTGAAACCGTTGTTCTAGCCAGTTTTCTATCCACCTTACAGTCCACGCATCTAACCCATACTTCCTTAATTTGCCAATGAGAATGCTGTGGGAAACCGTATCAAAAGCCTTGCTAAAGTCAAGGTATATCACATCAACGGCTCTTCCCGCATCCACAAATCCAGTCATCTCATCATAGAAGGCGATGAGGTTGGTCAGGCATGATTTACCCTTGGTAAATCCATGCTGACTATTCCTGATTACTCTATTTTCCTCCAAGTGTTTCAGGATGGATTCTTTGAGAAGCTGCTCCATGATTTTTCCAGGGATTGAGGTGAGGCTGACAGGTCTGTAATTCCCTGGATCGTCCTTTTTGCCTTTCTTGAAGATAGGTACTATATTTGCTTTTTTCCAGTCCTCTGGCACCTCCCCCGTTCGCCACGAGTTTTCAAAGATAATGGCCAACGGTACTGCTATCTCATCAGCCAGCTCCCTCAGCACCCTCGGATGCAGTTCATCCGGCCCCATGGACTTGTGTACATCTAGTTTCTTTAAGCAGTCCCTAACCTGACCTTCTGTCACCAAGGGCCTCTCTTCTTCTCCCCAGTCCCCCGTACCTAGTGTAGTGGGCTGGGAGCTGACCTTGCTTGTGAAAACTGAACTAAAAAAAGCATTGAGCACTTCAGCTTTTTCCTCATCCTCTGTCACGAGGACGCCTGCCCCATTCAGTAAGGGACCTACATCATCCCTGATCCTCTTCTTGTTATTGATATACTTGTAGAACCCCTTCCTGTTATCCTTCACATCCCTTGCTAGTCGCAACTCCATTTGTCCTTTGGCCTTTCTGATTTTATCCCTGCAGTCACGAGCAATGTCTTTATATGCCTCCTTAGTCATCTGTCCTAGCTTCCACTTCCTGTAAGCGTCCTTTTTATGCTTCAGCTCAGTGCAGAGCTCTCTGTTAAGCCACAGTGGGCGCCTTCCACATTTGCTGTGCTTTCTCCTTATCGGAATTGTATCTTCCTGTGCCCTTAGCAGGGTTTCTTTAAAATGCACCCAACTCTCTTGGACACCTTTCCCCTTCAGATCAGCCTCCCAAGGGATCCTGCCCATCAGTTCCCTGAGGGAGACAAAATCTGCTTTTCTGAAGTCCAGGGTCTGTGTTTTGCTTCTTTCCTTCTTTCCTTTAATCATCAACTTGAACTCAATCATTTCATGGTCACTGCTACCCAGGCTGCCATTGACCTCTACTTCCCTGATAAATTCTTCTCTGTTTGTGAGCAGCAGATCGAGAGGCGCAAGGCCCCTCGTTGGTTGCTCCAGCATTTGTACCAGGAAGTTGTCCTCAACACTCTCCAGAAACTTCCTGGATTGCCTGTGCACTGCTGTATTGGCCTCCCAGCAGATGTCAGGGTAATTGAAGTCCCCCATGAGAACCAGGGCCTGTGCTCTAGAAACTTCTGTTAGTTGTACACAGAATGCCTCATCCACTTCCTCCTTCTGATCTGGTGGTCTGTAGCAGACACCTACCACAACATCCCCCTTGTTGCTCTCCCCTCTAAACTTAACCCACAGACTTTCAACTGGCTCGTTTCCACTTTCATAATGAAGCTCTGAGCAGTCATAGAGCTCCTTTACATATAGTGCTACTCCTCCCCCTTTCCTTCCCTGCCTGTCCTTCCTGAACAGTTTATACCCATCTATTGCAGAACTCCAGTCATGCAAACTATCCCACCACGTCTCTGTTATCCCAATCATGTCATAGTTCTTTGTCTGCGCTAGTGCTACCAATTCCTCCTGCTTGTTTCCCAGGCTCCTTGCATTTGTGTATAGGCACCTAAGATACCCAGCTGATTGCCCTACTTTCCCATTTTGATATTCAATTCTATTGTATCTACCTCCCTGGATTTTCTTTTGGTGTTGACCTCCCCCACCTGCCTCAGGCATTAGGGCTTCATTAGAGCATCTAAGAAAGTTATTTGATTCCCCCCGCATGTTCCAATTATCCTCTCTTCTATCCCTGTAGTTACAGTCCCGGCACCCCCCAAGTTCCATCCCATCCCCCTGGTCTCCCACATAGTCACTTACCTGTGGGCTTTGGTCTCCTTCCCCCTTCAGACCTAGTTTAAAGCCCTCCTCACTAGGTCAGCCAGTCTGCGTCCAAATACGCTCTTCCCCTTCCTCGAAAGATGGAGTCCATCTCTGCCTAGCAGTCCTTCTTCCTGAAACAGCAACCCATGGTCAAGGAAGCCAAAGCCCTCCTGACGACACCATCTTCGCAGCCAAACGTTCATCTCCAGGATGCATCTGTCTCTGCTCAGGCCTCTACCCTTGACCGGAAGAATCGAGGAGAACACCACCTGTGCTCCAAACTCCTTCACCCGCGCTCCCAGAGCCCTGAAGTCACCTTTGATCTGCCGAGGATCACCTCTCGCAGTATCATTGGTTCCTACATGGATGAGAAGCATGGGGTAGTAGTCGGGGGGGGGCGGATGATTCTCGACAATCCCTCCGTAACGTCTCGGATGCGGGCACCTGGCAGGCAGCATACCTCTCGAGAGATCTTGTCAGGGCGACAGATGGGTGCCTCCGTCCCCCTCAGAAGTGAGTCCCCAACCACCACAACTCTACGTTTCCTCCTAGCTGTGGTGGCTGTGATCCTCCCAGCCTCGGGGGGTGCATGGCCTCTCCTCTTCCACCTCCTTCACCGTCTCTAGCACCGCATAATGATTCTTCACCACAACAGAGGGTGGGTTTTGGGGAGGGGTGGAGCACTGCCTACCGCCAGAGGTAACCAGCTGCCAGTGTCCTCCCCCTGCCACAGGCTCCCCATCCAGCTCCAGTGTTGTGGCAGTAGTCTCTGGTACCTGGTCAGTGCCCTCCATCTTGCACTTCTCCTCGTGGATGCTGTCGAGGAACTTCTCCAGGGTGTGGATACTCCTAAGCCGAGACACCTCCTCCTGTAACTCTCCCACCTGCCTCCTGAGAGATTCCACCAGCAGGCACCTGTCACATCGATTCATCTCCCCAGCCTGATCGTTGGAGACAGGGAACTGCAGGCTGCAGTCCCTGCAAGTCCACACCAGGGTCTGGCTAGAGATATCTATGGTCAGGATGTCTGTCTGGCTACAGGCACAAGTAGAAGAGACAGAAGGGGTGCTGGCGCAAGCAGTGCGGCTCCTCTTCACCATCGTGGTGTCACAAACTCCTTCCCAAACTCCCCTGTTTGCTGTCCCCTGTTCTCAAGGGGATTTGTTTGCTTTTCTCTGTTTTGCATATGCAGGTCATGTATTTCCCCACTTACTTCTGTGTGGCATCCAAGATAGGATGTGAGGTTAAATCCGCAAGCCAAGGAGGAATCAGAACATGTTAGACCAGTGGTTCCCAACCAGTGGTGTTTCCGTGAGAATCTGGGAGAGCTAGAGTTAGAGCTCCCTCCCTGCTCAGTCCAGCCACGTGGGCTGTTCAGGGCTGGCAAAAAGCAGTGATGGCTTTTGGGGTAGGCGAAGCAGGCTGCCACCTAGGGTCCTAAGCAATAAGGGGTCCAATCCTCAATCTGATGGACAGAAATAAAAATATAGAAAAATATAGAAATTGTTCCCATCTAGCAGAGCTAGTAGGGCTGGAAGCCTAAGCACTTTTCACTCTTGGCTCATCAAGGCAAACTATCTTTAGGATCTGTGCTTCGTCTGAATTGCAGATTTCACCATTATCTGCCCATCACCTTCACATTGACATGCTAAAAAAGCAGGAGCAAGCAACAGACAGCACAACCGTATGAATTTTTCCCTTGGGCTCAGGTTTTAATTCCTCAGTGTGGCCGTTTATTCTGCCATTTTTTAATTTTGTGAAATATTGCCTTTTCCTTTGACTTTGTGACAATTTTTAGTTTGGCTTTGGTTAGATCAGTTTACCAGGTAGGTCCATATAGGCTGCTACATATAAATACAGTGCTGCCCTCTTAAGACGATCATTACAGCTGTGTGTGGTGTCTGTGCTGTATCTTTTTTTAAGTAATTTTTTAGCTTCTTCTGTACTTACTATTTAATATTTTTGAAGGGGCAAGAGTCTTATAAATTGGAGTACTTCAGAGAATTTCACTGAAATTTGGTGTTTTTCATTTATAGCTACACACTAGAAACCTTTTTTTACTTATTTTTATTTATTATAATTATTTGTATTAGATGTCTAGTGCACATAAACCGAAGCCTATATGAAACATTTGTAAGATTTGACGGCCAAAATTTTAAATGTGGCATTTATTTTTGAGCCATCATTAATGTTACCACTTTTTATTTATTAATTAATGTTCATACTTTTAAAAAAAAATTTAAATGTTCATTTTAACTTTGTTGTTCAGCATTAGCTCATTTATGTTAAGTGAAAGATGGTCAACTTACAAGCTTCATGATGGGAAGATCTTTAAAAATATCATACCCAAGAATAATTTACGAATTCCAGAGGGATAGTCATGTCAGTTCAGTTCAGCAAAACAAAAAAGGAGTCCTGGGGGTTGTGTGGGGTGGTTAGGGCTGCAGAAGGGAACTGGGGCCACAGGGCAGGTAGCAGTGGGGGCCGATAGTGAGCCTTTTAGGGGGCCCCACAAAGTAGTTTGTGCCAGGGAAGCAGCTCCCAGCCTGCAAACAGCCAAGGTAAGGGCTTTGAGGGGGGCTGCTGGGGGTTGTGGGGGGCAGGGGGTATGTGTGTAGCAGAGGTGGGTGGGAGTGGATGTGTAGCTGAAGTTGTGTGGTGGCTGTTTGGTTGGGGGGGTGTAGCTGGGGGGGGTGAGCTGGGGGCTGGAGTGATAGTTCTGGCCCCTGCAGTGATGGGAGGGTCCATCACAGGCAGCAGGGGGCTGAGGGAGGGGGGAACAGGACCCACTGGGGTGGGAGGGAGCAGCAGTGGGGTGAGGATTTGCCCTGGGTGGCAGGGAGCGACGGTGGAGAAAGGGGGAAGTGGGTGCTGCGCCAGGCTCCCCTGCCCTACCTTCCCACTCCCCGGGTTCTCCCTTACCCCTCCCCCCACAAAGCCACTCCTGTTCTCCCTTCCTCTCTCCTCTTGCCACCCTTGTGCTGTTCCCCACATGGCTGCCCTTGTCCTCTTTGGCCACCCCTACCCAGGAACAGTGCTACCATTTCTGGCATCTCCTTGCAAGCAGAGCAGGTGCCAGCGCCCCCCTGCAATGCTTACCGGGCTTACTGGGTAGCACCGGCCCTGCCCCTGCCCTGCCTCCGACACTCACTCCTGCCACTGCAAATAACTCCTGACCTCCCCTGTCTTGCCATCCCTTCTCTGCTACCCCTACTACACCACGTAACAGCATTTCCGAACCATTGTGCCATGGTTCATAAATAGTCATGTTATTTTGAGCTAATTTGAATATTCATGAGTTTTTAATGGTGGTGTGCCTTGAAAAATTTGAAGGTATCAAGGTGTGCCACAGCAGAGAAAAGGTTGGGAACCACTGTGTTAGACATACAGATATACCTCCAAGTTCTATTTTCAGAAGAAGTATTTATCTCACATTTTGGTGCCTGCAGATCATCACAACCTTCCAGATATGAAAGACATGAATGCTGAGTTGGATTACTGGCATGATTGACTAATTCTGTCCCGGTCCAGATGGTTCTTTTGTTCCAGCTGCATACATCTGCAAGGTTGCTATATGGTGCTCTATACATACATTTGGAAACCTAGGTCAAGTATCTACATCAAATGCTTAACTTGCCAGGGCAATGCTTCAATCCCTATTCAGTCGGGTCTCCAGTACCCACATTCAGATTATAGAATACTGCTTGATAGACTATCTTTTAAAGGGGAATAAGCAACAGAAATGAAGGTTACTTACCTGTAACCTGGATTCTTATAAATGGATTCTGCATATTCACATACTTGGCTCACCTTTCAATCTTTCTCAGAGTCCTAATGGAATCTTGACTTTGAGGAGATGGTGGAAGAAATGGAGGCAGCAGAGGGCACCTCACCTGCAGAATGTTTAGGAACACAGAGGTGGGCAGAAGAGGGTGAGGGTTCATGAATATGTTAATAAGCACTGCTTTGAGAAGGTTCACCATGTGAATTGTACTTATGGGTGAATCCCATGAGTGTGAATATGCAGATCTATGGGTTTAGGTAAGTGACTTTCCTTCACAGTACAGCCAGAAAAAACTCCCAAAAAACCTCATCCAACTGTGAATCATTTATTCACCTGAAAGCAACAGGTGTTATGACATCAAAGGCTTTTTTAAATTGAGTTTTCATAGCAGGAATATAATTCAATTGAAACATTTTCCACCTACATCGTCTCATATATTTGATCAAAAGAAAACAGATCAGGTTCAGAAGTCATTCAACTATCATATTCTGAGAAATTAAATATTGACTAAATGTTCTATACAGAACTATTCTGTGAAGAGATATAATATTAAGGTTATTGCAATTAATAGATCAGTATGAATTGTAAATGATGAAGAGTGGAGAAACATATTTTTATTTTTATCAAACACACCTTGAAGTTTTTCTGATTTGTATACTAAGGCGTATATTGAGCTACTTTGGTATCACCAGCTGAGCATTTGGCATAAAGTCTAAACCCACTCCAAGGAAGTGCTGGCTGAACCAAGAAACCAGTGACATTTTGGGGTCCAGTACGATACACACCCTCATTTCAAACTATTGACAAGTACTCAAATTATTTATGGGTCTTGAAAACTAGTTTCTAGTCTTGTGAACAGTCATGAAATCTGTTATCTCAAATCATGTAATTGTAAGTACTAACATGTTCTTTTTCCCCACCCAATTGAATTTTGTTGTGATTTTAGTGTCTCTATCTCAAGAATTGCTGGACTCTATTGTTATGTCATTTGTGAGCTTGGAATATTCTAAGGGCTTCTCTGTACTGAAAATGCTGTGTCCAGTGCAGCAGGATCAATTGAGCAGCCAGTTTAGACCCACTTAGTCAATACCAGAATTGCTCTCCCATCGACGCAGTAACTCTTCCCCTCCAAGTGGAGTAATACTTCATTGACCAGAGAACATTGCTATTCAGTGCAGCCAAGTGAAGACAGCATGGTAAGTCAAAGTAACTAAGTTGATGGGAGGTAGCATTCTGCTGCACAACTTAGCCCCTCAGTGTAGACTAGGCCTAACTCTAGTGGTTCACCTTCATAGACAGGTTTGCCACTCTCAGAACTGATTATTTTTCCTCTCTGTTACTGCAGTTTAGGACAGCAGTTCTCAACTGCTGCGTTGTGACAGGAAAGTGTTCTGTGGCACAGCGGTCAGTGCATCACTGCAGGCTGAAAGCCTTCTCCCTCCAGGGTTTAAAGTAAGCCGAAATGCCCTGGGATGGCATTCTGGGGCCCACTATTTTTAGGGGCTCAGCGTTCCAGGGCCCCTAAAAATAGAATGTGGAGCTAGAACGCTGCGTTCTGGGTCCCACCATTGAAAAACAGCAGGCCCTGGAATTCAGCATTCTGATTCCATATTCCTTTTTTAGGGGTGCAAATGCTGAGCCCCTAAAAATAGGAGGCCCTGCAGCAGCCTTCCACTGCCTTCTGGCGGGCATGGCCAGGGGCAGGGGCCAGGGGTGTTGCTGAGGGGCTCAAGCCCTGCTCCAAACCCCTCCCTCCTCTTCCATGCCCTGCCCCCAACCTGGGGCCTGCTTCCTCCACCTCAGCCGTGCCACCACCCTGACCCAAGGCCTACCGCCCCCACCCCCCAGCTGCGCCACCACTGGTGAGTGCGGGGCGGCCCAGCTTTTGTTGGGGGGAAGATATTGCGGGCAGGGCACTGGCATGGGCGGGCAAGACCTGGGGTCTCAGGGGCCTACCCGCATGGGAGTTTTCCAGGGCCCCCCAAATTATACTTTAACCCCTGCCTCCGTCCCCACTACCTTCGGACAGGGAGCCTGACTGTGTAATCCCAGGTGAAAGTGACAGACTGCCTGTGCCCCTCCCATGTTGTAAAGGCCAGCCCAGCACACACCCCCATCCCCAAAGTAGGAGGGAGGCTGTCCCGCATCAGAGCCCGGAGGGGAGGGGGCGGACGTTGGCCAGGCTGGATTCGCCCTTCACAGAAAGGGAGCGCCAGAGCCAGTTGCGTGCTGCCTCCTGGGTCCTAGTGCTAGAAGTCTTCCATTTCTGTGTGTGCTTGACTGCCCAGCATCGCATGAAGCCTAACGGCAGCCTAGCACTCAACCCTGCCCCCTTTGCCCCCTGTTCAGGAAAGGATGCTAACATGGATCTGATGATGATACCCTCCTGGGCAGCAGGGGCAGTGGCCAGCTGCCTGAGCAAGAGCCTTTCCTCTCTGAGTGCCTGCTTCTTTCTTTGTGGGAGATGGCTCTGCTCTGGCTTCCTGAAACAAAGCAGGTGAAAAGGCAGTGCGAGGGGAGGTGGCAGGAGAGGGGAGTGAGGGAGGAGGGACTGCCTCACCAGCAATATGGTAAATAAAGGAGGAGGGCACTCCTGGGGCTCGGCAAAGTCATGGGCTAGGGCCAAACTGGATTCTCTGGAATAGGCTGCCTAGGAGTGAGGTGGGGGGGGGTCTGCTCCCCGCTGTCCCACTGCAGCTGCACTGAGGCTGAAAGCCAGACCTCTCCAGTCATCCACCCGGCTGGATGATTCACAACACAGCTGTAGACTGGGTGTTTCCTGTGCCCTCAGCATTGCACTGTAAGAGAGGGTGGGGAGGGAGGCAGGGGGATTCCTGGGGTTTGAGGAGGAGCACAGCCTAAGGGTTGGATGGAACCTGTTGGGGTTTCGACTGCTGCCCCCAAGTCTTCTGCTGCCAAGTCTTCTGCAGCTGCAGAAGCTGAGGCAGTCTGGCTGAAAAACCCGCCTCCTGCCCTGAAAAAGTCAGGGAGAAAGGGCAGAATTGGGGCAACAAACCTCCCCCCATCCCTGGCTCAGCTGTCCTGCTACTGCTTGTGACATGGCGTGCAGTGAGAATGGTCACTGCTGTCCCACAAGGAAGAGAGAGAACAGAGCAGCACCTCTATCTCCAACTGCCCTCCCTGCCTTGTTATGCTGGGACCCTTCCTGTCCCACATGGGGGAGGGGGCAGAAAGGTGGACTCGAGCACCAGAAACCCTCACCACAGTACTGGCTGGGAGCTGTTACGGGGGCTGGGGTCTACTGTGAGGCCCCCTATGAGGGCAGATGGCAGACCTGGGACCTGGGCCCACTACTGGGGCCAGGGGTTGCTGTGGGGCTTGCTGCCAGGGACTGCAGGGACTATTGTTGGAGCTAGGGAGGAAGAATTGGGGGTTCAGGGCTTGAAGGGTAACCTTACTCTGTCACAACTAGCTCCAGACCCTCCTAGTTGTGTCATGACTGTGAAAAGGTTGAGAAGCCTTGGTTTAGGAGACAAGGCAAGGGCGTTTTATCACAGGAAACTGACGTCCAGTTTTATTCTGTTTTCTGGCACCTACACAGTGGGTCTTCTCAGCAGCCACCTTCCTAATCTTCAGAACAGAGAAAAAAACCTTGAAATTCATTTCACAGAAAAAATTCTAACCTATTTTTGTCTCAGATTTGCTCCTGAAGGAACAGCCTGGAACATTTGCTCTGTCTTTATGCAGCAGCGGCTCCTCTCTGACTCAGTGCCTTAGTGTAGTGCCAGAATTGTGATAGTATGTCAAGTTCCAGTCTGGGTCAGAGAATGGTAGTGCTCAGAGTGATGAAAAAATAGAGGAAAATATGGTCACCACCTGAAAAACCTTACTGTCTAATTTGAAACAAGGTGAAAGGAATGGAACAGAATATATGAATATTAAATAATATGTAAATAACATATGTATGAGTGCCCTTCAGTCCAGCTTCATTAATTGCCTAATGTACTGTAAGCATTAAAGCCAAGGCAGGCATGGAGGGGTATTTTGAAAGAGATGAGGTTAGTGAACTCATAGAAGATGTTAGAAACTGCATAGATACTAGTTGAAGAAGTGGTCCAATAAATGCACAAGCCCTGCATGACTGGCAAAGAGGAATCGGTAAGAGTTGACTCAGTAAAAGTCAGGAACAGGGGATGGTAGAGAGATGCAAGGCCTAGATTAGAAGACAGTTACAAGAAGCTTGAATTTGATGTGGCAGAGAAGGAAGACTGGTTAATTGGCCAGGAAGATGATCTTGGCAGTTCCATTTTGCTGGCCTGGAGAGGGATGAGGTGGAGAAAGATGGTAGCAATCGAAGAAGGAGATGATGAGGGTCTGGTTAAGAGTTTTCTAAGTAGAGCAGAAAGGTCTGATGTTAAGTACAGTAGTGGGGTAGTTGTCTTATTCTGGGTTAGAAGGGAAAGCGGAAGAGCCACTAGGAGCAGGCAGCTGCAGGGCCAGGCAGAGCCCAGGAGCCAGTATGACGGCAGAGCTTCAGCCCCAGCTCTAGGCAGTTTGCCACTCGCTGCAGGAGAGAGGATGGGTTCCTGGCTGGAGTATGAGACAGGAGCCACAATAGCTCACTGCACTGCTAGGGTTCAGTGGGAGTGGCAGGCTGGAGATAGAGGCAACAGGTACCTGGGGAGGCAGATGTGGCCCAGGGGACCTGCTAAGGCACAAGCTGAACAGGGACAAGGCAGTTTAGGAAGCGCTCCATGGAGCATGTAGGGCCCCTGGGTTGGGGCCCAAAGAAGTGGGAGGGCCCAGATCCTATACATGCTGGGCTACTAGTAGCAGAGAGTCCATGGCTGAGCAATGAATGGACACTGGCTGCCACTGATACAAGCAGCTGGCCAGAACTGAACTGTACCCTAGAAGAGGGGATTGAAGAGACTCAACTGAAGAGCTGAGGTTTGTGAAAGAGATGAACTGCTGCCCACTGGAGGGGATATCCCTTAAACAGTCCCCTAATACCATCATCAGGAGGTGCCTGTTCAGTGGGTCACATACTGCAACACCATTACAGAGATGTTGTGGGGGAAAGCAGGAGGATTTGGACACAGACTGGATGTGAAAGAGCTGAGCAACAGAAATGCTGATGATGTCAGAAGTAACAAAGAGTGAGGCATGTAGGGAAGGCATTGGAGGGAAAATGTATTCAGTTTTGGCCTGTTGTATTTAAGTTGACAGACATTCAAGAGGAGGAGTCAGAAACACATGCCAAGATGTGGGAACAGTAGAGAGGGAAGAGTCAGAAGCTGGAGAAAAGGTACATTTGTGAGGATGAAAGAACCTCAACAAAGGAGATTATGAGGATGAGAACCCAGGAAGGAGACTGAAAGGTACCGTTTAGACTTTACTGAAGGACTTGGGTGTGACATAGGTGAATGATAAAGTAGAAAAGGTGATGGTCAGGCTATAGAAACTCTGTGATAGGAAGATCAGAGAGAAGCAGAGGTTAGTGACAATGAAGTTGAGGGGACAGCCTTTTCTTCAGTAGGAAAGCTGATCCATGAAACAGAGGTGAGGACAAGGGGAAACAATTTAAGGACTCTGATGGGAGGTAGCCATTGGTGATGTGCCCCACCAATCAGAAGGAAGGTTCTAACATGTTTCTCTCCACCATACCAGGTTTGTAAGAGCAAGTAACTGAGAACAAGTGTAGCTTCATGATGGAGCACAGGACCCAAGAACAAGAATCCTTTGGGGTCAGATCTTCAAAGAAGCAGAATAGCAGATAAGTAACTTTCTTTTTTCTTCTCAATTATTCTTTGCATTAACTCAGAAGACTCTTTGGTATAATTGTGTGTATCACTGGGAACTGAATTTCCTCCTCACTGCCTCATAAGTGAAGGTGTCATAACAAGACAGGAGGCTGAATCAAATCCCTGAATTGGAACAGTACCACACGGAGAAATTCCTGAACCATGCTGAGAAATGAGAAATGGCTTGGTTAGTTTAGTCAGTGCTCTCTGAATGTGTTCAATGTGGTGCAGATTGTTTGTAAATATGAACCTTGCTATTGAAACTGTGGCACAATCGCTGGCCTCTCAGTAGCTTTGTGCATCTCAGAAGGCCTGAAGCAGTCAGAAAACTGCACTAAAGAAACAGTTGGGGAATCCTCGCAACAAAAGACTGGTTCTGGTGCTGGCTCTACACCACTGCCTCCCAGTGCTCTGCCAGCAGATGAGATTTGCAGAATGCAGTTCACTCTAGTGATCCCCACCAGTACATAGCCCTTTGGGGATAATTGTGCCATTCTATTGCATGCTTTTCTGCTTTTTAATGGGGACAGAGGTATGGATTAGAGCCACCTTTCCCACCAATTAGTGTTCTGTTAAACGCATAAATTTCCAACCCTTTCTTCTGATTTCAAAAGCTCATGGTAGTCGGTCACAGACACCTATATATAGCAATTCAGTGTATAAAAAATGCTGGCTACTTGCATGAAAATCCAGAATAATTTCATTTTACTCTGGAGTTACTAGAGCTTTTCCCTTGGGTAAACAAGATCAGAGTCTGACCTATAATAGGGTAAGATAAGAATAGAACCAGTGGCCTTAACTCTGAATTTCCTTTAAAAGTTTGTTAGACGCTTAATGTTTTAGTGTGGATTTTAATGTTTGATATGCTCTTTGGTTTGTTATGTGGACAAGTACTCAGCTACAAGATCTTATTTTAATAAAAATATTTTGCTTTGTTTTATGGGGTGTTGAGACATAACATATCCATTCAAATATTAAAATCTAAAACAAGACATTTAATATAATCTTCAAACATTGTGGGAGGGAATCCAATATCTGCATTAAACAGCAGAGAATTAACATCTCTGAATGGTCAGTTCCTTCTCAACTGTCAAACAGCTAAGTTGGGCTCCACAACTGCTCTTCTCTCTTCCCTGTCAATTTAAATTAGATCGGATAGTTAGTTAGTAGTTAGATTAGATTTTAATTTAATTTTAATTCATTAGTTCACACCTTATACTTCCTTTAAAAAAAAAAAAAGAAAAGAAACCACAGTCCCTGAACAATGCCGGGATTGGTGGGATTCAAGCGATGTGCACAATGTAGGGATGCCATGCCAACATCAGATACATACTCTCAGTGTATCCGGTGTCTGGGAAAGGAGCATGTAATAGCTAAATGCCCTCAGTTTCAAAAGCTGAACTCACAGACCAGACATGGCAGAGGGCTTTGCTTGAAGATGCTTCTGCTAGAGAAATCGTTATGACCAGCCTCTGATCTTGGTCTTGGTCCTCTCCAATGTACAGAACGAAGAGATCCTCAACTCCTTTGGGGTTACAACCCCCCCCCCAAAAGAAGATGTTGATACCACTCAGACCAGTGGTATCTCAGAAGCCACTTGGCACGGTGAGTGATTCAGCACTGAGTAAAGGTGGAGGGGAAAGGCTCAAAGAAGCTTCCCATTCCATGCTGGGAACAGTGGCGCTGACAGCCGTCACAGGATCAAAAGTCAATCCCCTGACACCGGCACACACAGAAGTTGCAGTGCAGAGGGACACAGAGTCACAGGAACCAGCAGCTGCACTGGAGACACTGTTCCCTCGTTCAGCACCAAGTACAGAGACAGCACAGAACCACTCTGTGGTGCCACCTACCTCTGTAACAGCAGAACCACAACCTACAAAAGGCTCTGGGAAAAGAAAATCAAAAGCCAAGCATACTCACCTGACAAGAGTGACTTTTCTCCACCTCTGTCACCACTGTCAACTAGCAGTGATGAGAAATCAGTCTCGGTGCGGTTGTCCTCCTATGGGTCATCCAGATGATCCATTCTACCTGGGAACAGAAAACACCATAAGGGCTATATGAATAGCACCTGGTCTTTTTCTGCCTGGAAGATGATGATGTCCAGGGTCATTTCCCTGCATGTTGGGGTAACTGGGATGCCTTGTCCAACTACATGTGCCCCTATAGAAGATGCTCAAGATCTCACAGGGTCACAACATCTCCGTCTAGATCCTCAAGGTTCTCGCAAGTCATTGCGGAACAACTTCCTATAAATGATGAGAACATATAAGAAGACTCTATACAGGATGAAAACATCCCATACACTTCATCCTCTCTACCTGATGACATGATCAATTCAACAACATCAACCTCAATGGACAATTTCAGAACATTCCAGCACTTATTCAAAAGGGTGGCACAGGACCTGAACATCACCCTGGAAGAGGCATCACAATCTAACTATAAACTATTGAAGATACTACACACATCCACTTCATCCAAGGTTGTACTAGCAATGAATGAGGCTACTATGGACACTGCCAATACCACTTGGCAAAATCTGGCAATGGCTGCCCCAGCATGCAGACAAGTAGATGAGAAGTACCATATTCTCTCAAAGAATAATGAATATCTCTTTACCCACCCAGCTCCTAATTCCTTGGTGACAGAGGCTACCCAACAAAGGAGCAAACAAAGCTGTGGGAAAAATGCCCCACAGGAAGAAGAAGGGAGGAGGATGGATGAATTTGGAAGGAAGACCTATATTCATCAGCTTCCCTACAGCTAAGGATAGTTAATTATGCTGCCCTCCTGGCAACTATAACCATAACACGTATTCCAAGTTCTCCACACTCATGGATGTGATTCTGGAGGGCAACAGAAAACAGTTTAGAGCAAAGGTCTCAAACACTTGGCCTTTGGGCCGCATGCGACCCCTACAGCTATTTTCTGCAGCCCATAATGACACTATCATTACTGATATTGCAATATCATTGTATGAAAAGGTTACGGTGGTGCAGCCCTCGGGCTAATGTACTAGTCCTCATGTGGCCCTTGTGGTGATTTGAGTTTGAGACCCCTGGTCTAGAGCACTGATTACAGAAGGGCAACTTAAATCCAGAACGGCCCTACAAGCAGCCCTTGATGCAGCAGACACAGTGGCTAGGACAATAGGCTTGGTGGTAGTGATGCATGAGCATCGTGTCTGCACTCAGCACCCCTGCCCAGAGAGCTACAACTGAGGACTTACCAATCAATAAGGTCAAGCTATTTGGAGCCAAAACTAATGAGGGTTGCACACAATGAAAGACTTCAGGGCCACACTCCACACATTGGGCATCTATGCACCAAATAACCAAAGGAGGCAGATGAGGTACCATCCTTACCAGAGATGATACCAACAATATCCCACTAACAGACCATAGGACAGGGGCAGGCAAAGACCACAGTGACATTGCCAATCTAACAGTCAAGTGGCCATGCAGCAACCTCTTTTTCTAAACAACAATTTTGAGGGTTTGGTCAAGGGCATGATCAACCTCCCTGATCTGGCACCGAACACCGTCACAACCATCTATGGACATCAACTACACCCATATTTACTCAACTGGCAAGTCATAACTTTGGACAGATGGGTAATTGAAATTGTCCAACAGGATTACTCCATCCTTTTCATTTCCATCCTGCCTATATAACCTCCATCCCTGTCCCTCTTCAGGGACATATCTCACATACAGTTGCTGCAAGCAGAGAGAGACCATCTTCTGTCTATTGGAGTGATAGAGCCAGTTCCAAAGCAGTATGAGGGGGAGGGATTTTATGTTCTCTGTCAAAAGAAGAATAGGGGGTTGGAGGCCAGTCTTTGACCTAAGGGATCTGAACAGTTTTGCCAGGAAATGCAAGTTCAAAATAGTCACATTGACAACTATCATTTTAATGCTAGAGCAAAGGAACTGGTTCTCATCCCTTGACCTCCAAGATGCCTGTTTTCACATAAGAGTATGTCCCTTACACAGGAAGTTCCTGTGATTCTACCTAGGACAAAGACTTTATCAGTACCCAGTACTTCCCTTCACACTCTCCACAGCACAAAGAGTCTTCTTGGTACTAGCAATAGTCACTGCTTATCTCCACAGATGAGGTGTGATCACTTCTTCATATCTGGGTGACTGTCTGATAAAAGCAGTCAAGGGAAAGTGGAGAAAGCAACTCAATTGACTATGCAGTTATTCAACAAGAATAAAATAAGAATAGACTACTAGAAATCCATGATAGAGCCAAAGCATCAAATAGAATTTATCGGAGCATCTTTAGATGCCATAACAGCAAGAGAGGTCCTTCCAACGAAGAGATTCATGGCAATAAAAATGCTGGTTACATCAATAACACACAGCTCCATTGTTTACAGTTACTGGGCCACATGGCAGCGATGACCGCAGTAGTCAGTCATGACCTCCTACATATGCATGCTACGCAAATGTGGTTCAGGTCCAAATACAGACCACACAAACACAGCCTAGTAAGGGTACTATCACTTCCATATTCAGTCAAACAATCCCTCCTTTGGTGGATGAAGACAGAGAATGTCACAACAGGAGTACCATTCTCACCACAGCTGCCCTCCATCTTCACAGCAGTGGAAGCATCCCTTTTGGGGCGAGGAGCTCACCTCAAGGATCGCACCACACAAGGACGATGGTCTATTGATGAGATACGCATGCACATAAACGTCCTGGAACTCAGGGCAGTAAGGAACACGTGCAAACAGTTCTTGCCTGTGACAAGAACAAAACTATAAAGATCATGACCGACAACGTGGCATATATGTATTATATAAACAAACAATGTGGAGTTTGATCTCATTCGCTATGTATCAAGGCGACCCATTTATGGGACTGCTGTATAAGGCATAGAATAGCTATATTGGTATCATACTTACCAGGATCTCAAAATATTATGGCTGATACATTAAGCAGACACTTTGCAACAAAACAAGAATGGGAGATAAATGATTAAGCGCTCCATGAATTCTTTCAGCAATGGGGCTACCCAGAGATAGGTCTATTTGCCATGAGGAGATGCCTTCCTGATAAGTTGGAGAGGGATGCTGACATATGCCTTTTCCCCAGTGCTGTTAATACACAAAAGAATCCAGAAAATCAAAGCGGACAAGGCTAGAACAATAATGATCACCCTGGTGTGGCCACATCAGACATGGTTTCCCCACCTGTTGCAGTTGTCAATGTCCAAACCAATGCGGCTTCCATTGTGCAGAGACTTGCTCTACGAGGACAAGACAACACTCTGCACCTGCATCTGCATCTAGACAAGCTCTACCTCACAGCATGGATGCTCAGTGTTTACAATTTGAAGAGCTGAACTGTTTGGAACAGGTACAGAACATTTTATTAAACAGCAGGAAGCAAACCATGGGCAAGATTTACCTTAAAAAGTAGCACAGGCTCTCCAGGTGGTGTGGGGAAAAGCAAATCTTAACTCAGCTCCAGTAATGAGTCTACTTGAATATATCTTGCATCTGAAGCAGTCAAGCCTTGCTAACAGTTCGCTCAAAGTCCACCTGGTATCAACTTCAGCCTTGCATCTCAGAGTTGATGAGAAGATGGTATTTTCTCATAAGATTGTGACATGATTCATGAAGGGCATTCCGAACACATACCCCAATGTTCAGCAGCCCGGGACACCATGGGATTTAAATTTGGTCCTAAAGACTATTATCAACCTACCGTTTGAACCAATGGCAAAATGCTCATTGAAACTCGTATCCATCAAGGTTGCATTCCTCGTGGCCATAACATTGGCCAAATGAGTGGGTGAGACAGCAGCTCTCGTGTCTGAACCACCATATACAATCTTTTATCCTGACAGAGTGACATTATGCCCACACCCCAAGTTTATTCCAAAGGTTAATTCCTTGTTTCATGACAACCAGGAGATCAATTTTCCTATATTTTGCCCAAAACCACACGTGGATATGTAGATGCCACTGTTCCCTCTAAGTTGTGCATGTGTGCACATGCACACAGGTCGTAAAACCCATGCATACAACAAAGTAAAGCATACACAAAAAAATTCAACAGTGCTAATATTAGCACACACAAAGAAATATTTAACTCACACAGCCTATGAAAAATTAGAGGGAACATTGGCAGATGCAGATATTACACACATTAGATGTGAGAAGGGCATTAGCGTTGTACATAGACAGGATGAAGCCCATCAGGAGAACACAGAGACTTTATATCACTGGCAGAATGCTCCGGAGGCTAACCAATATCCTCTCGAAGACTATCCAAGTGGACAAAAGAGTGCATTTTAATGGCATATACCTTAAATAACTTACAGCCACCATCTGGGATAAAAACCTATTCGACATGCGGCATGGCTGCAATGGTAATATTCCTCAAGAACGTACCAACAGAGGATATCTGTAAAGCAGCAGTGTGGAATTCAGTGCACACCTTCACTAGGCACTACACAAAAGACCAAGAAATGAAGCAGAACTCTTTATTAAGGCTAGCAGTACTCTCCATTGCACAACAGGCATACTCCTTAGTAACCCCCATTCTGCAATGGGGGGGGGCTGCTCCTTAGGCACCTAGAGTAGAGCACCCTTACAGGGACACCACTCAATAGCAAAATAAAGGTTGCTTCCCCAGACAGTAACTGATGTTCCTCAAGATGTGTTTCCCTGTAGAGGTGCTCCACACCCTTTATCCTCCCCTCAGCTTTGGAGTACTTAAGATAGGGTTGGGGGTTGAGAAGGAATTGAGGGGCTCAGCCATGCTCACACTGCTTGAAACTGATAAGAAGTTACCAAGCAGCAACACGAGCACGGCTGGACCAGGGACTGTGGCAAAGTTCTCCCAACCCACCTGCTGATACAATGGACACCTAGAGTGGAGCACCCCTACAGGGACACCACTCAATGGAGAACGTCAGTTCCCATTCAGGTAAGCAACCTTCATTTTAATATAACCTTCAAACAGTGGGGGAGGGAATCCAATACTGCATCAAACAGCAGAGAATTCACATCTCTGAATGGTCTCCTGCTCTTAAAAATGGTCAGCTTGCTGGAATAATTTACTTTTGGCTTCTGAACAATTCTGTTTTAAAAAGTAAAGATGTAATGTGTTACTTGCAGAAAAATTAATCCTTTGGCATCAATGATAATCTTGCAGGTACTTCAATACTTGTTCATATAAATGGCAGTGCTGGCACATGTTCTGTAAAACTAATGTGTCACAGAACAAATACTGAAGTTTGAAACATTACGCCTAACTAGGTGTGGTTTCTAGATTTTACCATTTGTTGTTCACATCAGTGTTTTGTATTTTACTTCTGAAATCAAATAGAATCTGTGCCAGCCAGTCAGATTACTGAATGGCTGCTCTCTTACACATATAAAAAGGTAAACAAATTCAGCTTCTCTCATTCAGAGTGCTAATACATTTCTTGAATGTAATGCAAAGTGTTAAAAAAATTGCTTAAGTTAAGGCGATTTCTGGTTATCGGTAGCCTGTAAATCTAGCCAAACCAGGCACTTCAAGTTTTCTCTGCAGTGAGGAATCATCCTGTGGTTTCTGACCACAGTGCAGTGGTTCCTGGAGTACCCATCTGAAGCCTGGAAAAAAACGTATATAGAGAAAATGGAGCACGACTTGGATACTGCTCTAGCCAGCTTAGCCCATTCCCTGGCAGCCCCATGATAGGGAAGTGCAAAATTGCTTTAGGGTAACCTTTTAGCTTCCTGCCCCCTGTAGTCCTGCACTTAGTGCTGTTAGCTGAATCACAGAAATCTGAGTCTGTTTCTGTATATCAGTGGTTCCAGGCCAGAGATAAATGCATAGTTAGTAACCAGTGCTATAGTTGTGCATACTGGTTCACAGGTACGTGAAATGACAAGTCAAATTTGGCAAAATATTTTAGATGAAACTTTTTTAACCAACATAAATGTAAAGGTTGCTCCGTTTGTTTCAGTTGGGCAGGAAAAAAATCTCAGAAAAATCTAAATGTTTAGATATTTTCTAGATGAAATCTTCCAATTTTTTGAGTCAAAATAATTTTCAGTTGAAATTTTGCTTCAATTTTATTTTTTAAAAAAGTCAGACTCAAAACCACAACAACTATTTTCTACAAGATTTTTTCTTTTTTTTTTTTTTTTTATTTTGCCAATATTTCTCACTGCCTCCTTTTTCTGTACTGGAAAAATCTAGCTTGTACTTGAAAGGAGAAAATTTAACAAATACTCTGCACTGAAGAAATATCTGTTGTAAATAGCTGAATGTTAACTTTTCACTTTGTATATTGTGCTATAAAATACGGCAACTTCTACTGCTAGGCTAGAGCATGGTGAAAGCATTTCACCATTGTCTCATTTGTGTCAGTGTTGGTGATGTGGTCAATCATTAAGGAACATACTATAGTAATTCCCAGACGTTTTGAGCCATAGGGTTATATTTACACTTTATAAAGCATTTCTAAAATAATAATAAAAAAAAGACAGATTGGCAAATGCCATTTGTAAAGCTTGTTCAAAATTTTTCTATGAATATTTTTTCTCAAAAAGACATTGATTCATTGAACCTAAAACTATTCACAAAGCAAGTCTCATTCAAAAAAAGTTAAGTTTTTGAGCAGTTAGCATGTTTTGTTTTGACATTTGCAAAATGGACAATTCTGGCTTTCCGATTTGAGATGACTTTTTGTTTTGAAATGTCAGCTAATTAGATTTTAAAAAAAAGAGGAAAAAGGTCAAAATCTAAATGAAATTTTTCACTTGGCCTGAACTGAGAGTGATTTTTTTTTTGTTCACAAACATTTTAGATTTTGACTTTTCATTCCAATTTGAGACAAGAAAAAAAATTGTTTTGAAGACCTGACAGTATTTGAAGGATGAGAAGAGTTTCTTGCCAAGCTTTAGTCGAGGATCTTAAAGTGCTCCTACAAACATTGTTAATCAATTACGAGAAATCACACTCCTGTGAGACAAAAATATGGGCCCTGTTTTGTCCCTGGGAAACTGAGGGTCAGAGAGGTTACTGCAAGCGGCTTCCCTAAGGTCACTCAGCAGTATGTGGCAGACTTGACCTAGAACCCTTTTTTGCTTATTCAAGTGCTGATCCCTACATGGAGTCCAACAGAGGTACACATGGATGCCATGAACCAGAACTGTTCATAACAGTGTTTTGTCAACCCGTGTATGTGTCATGTGTTGGCCTCATGGTGCCTCCAAGGTCTTACAAGGCTGCCACTCGTTGATGCCTCTCCATTTCCCGCCTATCACCTCATGGCCAGAATTAAAACCTCTTCCTCTCTCTATAGTATGTAGCAACTTCAGAATTATTGTTTCCAGTTTTACACAGTTGGACTTGGTTTTCAAAGTTAGAAGTTAGTAGTTAATAATTAAGAATGTAGTAGTAGTAGTTAACCTTCACCCCATGTGGGGCACCCTGCTTGCTCAGCAAACAGTCTTTAAAAGTTGTCTTTTGTGTTTGCACTCCTTTGTGAGCAACAAACATCAGCATTGTCTCAGTAAAGCCCATGTCATCACACATTACTCTCTTTGTCAATCCTTTCTACTGTGGACTCATGAGGTTCAAGAGCTTTGATTCAGAAAACACCTCATAGAGGAAGTGATGAGTGTATTCATCTGTGACACCACTGGTGGTTCTTTGAGTGATGTCCTGTGGGTGTTCCACCTTAGGTGTTGTAGTGTCCCTGCGCTGCTGCACAGAGATTTCTTAGCAGTGGTCCCCTGAGGCCGTGCATACACAGAAGGTGTCTCATGCCAGCTTCAATGAAGCTTCAGTGCACACGCAGCTTTTTCCCCCCAATTCCTTTTGAACCATCCCTGGCTCTGCATTGGAGTCTCTCCCTCTCTCATCTCCTCACAGCTATTCCTGTCAGACAGAGAAAAGAAGACTTTTTGCTTACCTTTTCCTCACAATTTTTCTTCTTTCTTCATCTAATTTAACTCCCAAAAAAAAAAAAAGAGTTCATCCCCCATATGCCCTCTCTTCATCTTTCTTCTAACCCCTTCATATCCTTTAAGAATCATCTTCCCAAAAAAATATAAAAAGGAAGAGAGAAAAAGAAGAAAGACTGTATCTACAATGGCATTATCTCCAGGATTTAAGAGGTGCAGCAAATGTAATGAAGCAATGCCCGCCTCTGACAATCATTCCCAATGCATTTGTTGCCTGAGCAAATCTCATGTACTGCAAAAATGCAGCCATTGCTTAAATTTAAGCGCTAAGGCAAGAAAAGATAGGGAACTCTGTTTGAAAGTATATCTAATGGAGAAATCCCTTGGCCCAGCTTCTGACCTGGCTCTCAAGAACCCAAGCACGAGTCAATCTGATAATAGCCATGAAAGGCGAATGTCCTCAGCCAAGGACATAGCAAATCACAGGAAAGGGTTCTCGCCAGAAAAGAAATCTCCCAAAAAGTCCACCACAGAAGCTAGGTTCCTCTGGTGGTAGCCATGCCATGGCAGACTGACATGCAAAAAAAAGGAAAGACGACACATCATCCCATCCTAAACAGTCAGCACTGGTTAACAGATCGGCACCTGGGAATACTCGTTCCCTGGAACAGCAGGAACCGCTCATGCCTTCCTCAGTATGGACAGCACCATCAGAACACACAGCGCAGGGCAGAGAAAGATGCACAGAAGTGGTTCCAGAGACAGAAATATCTTTGGAACTGACTATACTTGATAAGGACAGCCGTAGATGATCGAATACAAACACACCACAAACGCCTGCACCGAGAGCAACGAATCACAGCACAGACAATGCAATCTGATCCAAAGACATGTTATCGCACTCCCCGCCAAGAAAGAGGACTCGCAAGTGCCACTACATATCATCTCTGCATTCTTCAAGTACTTATTCCTCACGATCCCATAGCATGTGCTCTTCAACCCGCTCATCCTGCTATACTCAAAGTATGCTACAAAGCACTCGTTTTGATTCTGAGTGGTCATCACCAACTACAGTTTATAATTATAGCAGATCACGATCTCCACTCTGACGCTCTAAGCACTCATATCATTCTCATTATGAGCCACGGTGCTGTTATCCCAGGCACTGTCATCACAATTTCCAAAGGGATAGCCGTGTTAGTCTAGTCCAGCAAAAAAAAAACAAAAAAACCAAGGAGTCGTGTAGCACTTTAAGACTAACAGATTTATTTTTCGCATGAGCTTTCGTGGGAGAAAATCCCACTTCGTCAGATGCTTCGAAGATGGGTGAACGTACAGAATGGAATGAAAATAAATGCAAGGGTATTTTACATTTTCATTCCATTCTGTACGTTCACCCATCTTCGAAGCATCTGACGAAGTGGGATTTTCTCCCACGAAAGCTCATGCGAAAAATAAATCTATTAGTCTTAAAGTGCCACACGGCTCCTTGTTTTTGTTTTTTTGGGGGTTTTTTTGGGTTTTTTTTTTACTGTCATCACAGCAGAAGATATGGGAGAAAACCGAGATCCCATTACTATGCAGGCTCAGATAAACATTGTAGCCCTAGAGTGGATGTCCCTAAAAAAACAACAAGGAGTTGTGTGGCACCCCTAGACTATCAGTGGACACAGACACATCTGATTCTCTGGGACAATCAGAAAGGGCCCCTTCTGTCACAACAAAATCACGTGAAACACAATCACCAATGCAAGAGTCATTTCCTACAGAAGAGACAGTTGTGCCCTCCACATCCAGCCCTCCAGATGATCATAAACAAATTCAATGATCTTTTTAGAGTGGCGGCACAGGAATTGGAAATACCCCTGGAAGAGGTTACAGAATCACAACATAAGCTTTTAAAAATTCTACATACAATGGCTTCATCAAAAATAGCACTTCTGATGGATAAAGCTATAATGGAGCCTGCTAATTTGATCTGGCAGATGCCAGCATCAGTACCATCAACCAGCAAATGAACAGATAGAAAGTACTATATTCCATCTAAAGTAATGGAATTTCTATTTACTTATCCCATGCCAAATTCTCTAGTTATTGATGCTGCAAATCAAAGAAACAAAAATCCTAATTTTAGGTCCATGCCAGCAGATAAGAACTGGAAGCATATAGACCTGATGGGAAGGAAGGTATATTCCTCCTCTACTCTGATGATGAGAGTAGCAAACTACATGGCCTTCTTGTCAAATTATAAGCACAATGTATTTGAGAAACAAGCAAAATTAACGCTGGACATCACAGAGAATAAAAAGGAACAATTTAAATCTATACTTACCGAGGTCAACAGATAGTGTGAACCTCTCTGCAAGCATCAATGGACCCTGCAGACACAGCAGCTAGAATTACAGGCACGGAAATGGTCCTAAGAAAGGCATTCTGGCTCCACACAGCTTTGCTTCCATGAGCCCAGCAAAATAAAATAGAGGACTTACCTTTTGAAAAGAACCAGTTGTTTTCAAAGAAGACAGATCAGGTACTGCAGTCTATAAAAGATTCTAGGGCTACCTTACAGACATTAGGCATATATACACCTAATTTTAAAAGAAAGTCATTTAGAAACCAACCATATCAGCATTGATATCATCCACAATATCAGCCCCAATACCAGACTAAGTCTTATGAACAACAACAGAGGAATAAACAGAGGTAATTAAAAAAACCAACTGATGCAAACACAAATAATCAACCAGTCCACACTGCCAAAAACATAGTTCTGATGGGTTGGTTGATGGCCTGAGAATCCACAGCCAGTTTGCAGCACAAATTCCCAAACTACTAATCTTGATTTCCATCTAAGAAAGTTCTATGATAATTGGGCTAGTATCACCTCTGATAAGTGGGTCTTAGACATAATCAAACAGGGTTTTACTATTCTTTTTATCTCAATTCCCCCACAACATCACCCTTCCCCATCCCTTCTCAGGGACCCCACTTATGTGCAAGTTCTCAGAGACAAGGTCCATCAACTATTATACATGAAAGCAATTGAGAAACTGCACTACCCCTTTCGGAAATCAGGATTTTATTCCCAATAGTTTGTCATCCAAAAAAGAATGGGTGGCTGGAGAGAAATACTGGGTTTAAGACCATTAAATAGGTATATTAAAAAAGAGAGATTTACATTGGTAACACTTAATGCTATTATACTTATGCTGCAACAGGGCAATTGATTTTCAGCCCTCAACCTTAAGGACACATATTTTCATATAACTATTCATCCTTCCCACAGGAAATTCTTAAGGTTCACACTGGATGGTCATCACTATCAATACAGAGTCCTTCCCTTCGGCCTCTCTGCAGCCCCTCGGGTATTCTCCAAAGTGTTAGCAGGAGTCGCCACATACATCAGAACCCAAGAGATAACAATCTATCTGTATCTCAACGACTGCTTAATCACACCTAAAATGTCACAAGAAGCTGCATCTGCCATAAGATTCACAATGACAGTTTTCAAGAACCTAGGACTCAGAATAAACATAGAAAAGTCCATTTTAACACCATCACAAAAGATACAGTTTATTGGAGCACTCCTTGACTCCACTTCCAGCAGAGCAATTCTTCCTGTTCCGCGGGTTACAGCTATCACTGATCTGGTAGATCATGTACAACTGGAGCCTACGATTCTAACAAGGACTATACTCCAACTCTTAGGTCACATGGCGGCTGCCACCACCGTTGTCCCATATGCAAGACTCAGAATGAGAGGCCTTCAGACATGGCTTTCACCAGTCTACAGGCCACATCTCCACTCATTAAACAGGCCGTTCATTATACCCTCTAATATCAAGAGCTCCCTCAATTGGTGGAAAACACCACTCAATCTACAACAGGGCATTCCATTCACGCATCCATGACTGTCAGTGATAATAACAACGGATGCTTCACTCACAGGATGGGGAGCACACACCAAAACAGACAAAATTCAGGGCAAAGTGACAAAGTTGGAGGCATCACTGCATATAAATATACTAGAGTTGAGAGCAGTGAGATATGGCTGGGATAATTTAGTGGGTGTGGTCCTGCTTTTTTTGGGAGGGTGTTGGACTAGATGACCTAAGAGGTCCCTTCCAACCCTAAGGTTCTATGATTCTATGCCTGCCAACACTTTCTACCAACAACTGAAGGCAAAACAGTTACCATCATGACAGACAACATAGCTGCTATGTTTTATATAAACTGGCAAGGGGGAGCAAGGTCCCCCTCACTTTGCACAGAGGCAGTCAGACTGTAGAACTGGTGCCTGGCCCACCCTATAACAATATCAACCTCCTATCTGTTGGGGTCCAAAATATAATGGCAGATGCATTAAGCAGAAAATTTCCTCTCGCTCACGAGTGGCAATTGAACAGCAAAGGACTCATGAACATCTTTCAAAGATGGGATTTCCCATCCATAGACCTATTTGCCACCTTAGCAACAAAAAGTGTCCACTTTTCTGCTCCAGGGCAGGAAATAACCCCAGATCCATGAGAGATGCATTTCTCATAGATTGGTCAAAGGACCTTTTATATGCCTTTCCTCCAATTCTGCTCATGCAAAAGGTCATCCAGAAACTAATACAGGATTGAGCCAAAATGATTCTTATAGCACCAGCTTGACCCAGACAGATCTGGTACCCCCAGCTACTTGATCTATCAGCACAAAAACCATTTGACTCCCCAAGAGGCCAACGCTGCTCTACCAACAAAAGATTGCGAATCAACATCCATATATTCACAAACTACATTTAACAGCATGGTTCCTCAATGGTTCAATGGAATGGAGCTGGACTGCTCCAAAGGAGTATGTGTCATTCTCTTAAACAGTAGAAAACCTGCTATGAGAAGGTCATAGACCCAAAAATGGCGTAGGTTCCATTATTCATGTCCAGATCATCATATTATACCGACTTTGCTATCTATTCCACAGATCCTCGACTATCTGTTTGAATTGAAGTTATTGCATCTATCAAATATTTCCACGAAGGTACATCTCACTGCAATCTCAACATTTCATGAACACCTATCTGGTACTTCTATTTTTTGTCACCTTATACTAAAACATTTTTTATCAGGATTACAGAAGCTGTACCCAGCTATATGCCCTACAGCAATACCATGGGACTTGAATTTAGTCCTTAAAGCTTTAATGAAACAACCCTTTGAACCTATGTCATCTTGTTCATTGTACCGCCTATCATTGAAAGTAGCATTTCTCATCGCTATTACATTGGCAAGAAGAGTAAGCGAAATAAGCACTCAAAGATCTGACCCGCCAAACACCAATTTCTACAGAGACAAAGTAACTCTCCGGCCAGATCCTAAGTTCTTGCCTAAGACAATCACTGACTTTCATCTGAAGCAGGCCATTCACCTGTCTATGTTTTATCCGAAACCACATCAAAACCAACAGCAAGCTGCTCTACACACTCTTGACATTAAATGCACCATCGTGCTTTACTTAGATAAAACAATTTCGAAAATCAAAAAGCCTGTTTATCTCCATTGCAGAATGTTTGAAAGATGCAGCTGTCTCCAATCAAAGATTATAAAAATGGATAAAAGGCTGTATCTATACTTGTTATGAGTTAGCTAACCACTCACTACCCCATGACATATGCTCACACTCCACCATAGCCATGGCTTCTACCACGGCTTTCCTAAACAATATTCCCATAACAGATATCTATAGCATGGCCCCTTGGTCTACACCGCATACGTTCAAATCACATTATGCACTAATTTGGACTCTGCAAATGATGCTCACATGGAAAGAGCGGTACTCTCGACTGTACATGGAAACCCTCCTCCGACACTGAGGAACTGCTGCACAGTTACCTAAGGTGGACCACCCACAGGACATGACTTGAATAAAAAAGAGTAGTTGCTCACCTGTAGTAACTCAGTTCTTTGATGTGTGCGTCCTATGACTACTCCATCACCCTCCAAACCTCGCGTCTTTCCAATTAACAGTCTATTTCAGATGGCTGGAACATTGAAATGGAACTGGGGGAGACAGCTGCAGGCACACTGAAGTCTCATTGAAGCCAGTGCTAGACAGCTTCTGCGCATGCACAGCCTTGGTGGACCACTGCTAAGAAATCTCCATGCAGCAGCGCAGGGACACTACAACACCTAACGTGGAGCAGCCACAGGACACACATCTTGAAGAACAGAGTTATTACAAGTGAGCAACTACTCTATTCATTGAGCATTCAGCCTCCTCACTAGTGAGTGTTTCTCTAGCTCTAGAGCAGTATCCTTGGCTCCAGGATGCTGGTGGCACCATCAAAGCTGCACTGTATTCATGAGAAACACATATATGAGAAGGGACTTCTTGAAGTTCACTTTTCTCTCCCAAAGCCATGCTAGGTTGGATGAGAAGTCATGTAATGACCAAATTGCTCCTCAATCCAAGATGTCATGTATGGAGCACAAGTCCAAACACTGTCGAGATCATTCAGTGGCATCTTCAATCTCTGTCATGAACTCACAACTTCTGACCCTTGCTCAACCACACCTACAGGACCATCAGGACTCTGCTGTGCCACCCTGGCCACCTGTCTTCACTGACACCTATGGTCAAACTTCTCCTGCACCAATATGTGGACCCCCTAACAACACATGGCTATGATACCCCTGAGGTCTGCTAGTTCCAATGGGTCTGTATCCTTGGGCTTACTGGCATAACAAGGACCATAATATGGCCACAGAGCACCACCAACAACTCACTACTGACCTTTACCAGTCTACCTGGCTCTTACCTAGGTTTATGAGGAACCCCAGGATGCCACATCTCTGGTTCCATGACCACTGATGGAGCCACCAGTTCCCACAGAGCTTCTTCCTCCCCCAGTAAGGCACTCATTCTGCTTTCCATTAGTCTCCCAGAGGATCATCGTTAATAACAGGACCAGCTCCAACACATGACAAGGGATCTTATCCACTGGTGGAGTACATAAGGAATCCCCAGAATGAGTTTCTGTACATTTTGCTGCCACTGGGTCTCTTGTCCACTGCTCTTCCTATATACAGTAGACTTCTTTAACCAGCTTGGGTAGCTGGGCATGTCCCTGGATCATGCTCACTTGTACCCAAAAGAGTGGAATGCAGATATTTTGCCACTTCCAAAGATATGGCCTTTCTGTTCATCCACCCACCACCTAATTCTTTAGTGGTCCAAAAGCGAATAGAGTGTGCTAGAAATCAACACTTCAGGACCATCCCTCCCAACTGAGCAGCCAAGAAATTTGACCTAGCTGGCCAAAACGGTTTGGACATTGGCAGGCCTATAATTTCACATTACCATTTACCAGGCTTTACTGCCAAAATATGACTTCCGAATATACACTAAACTGGTGGATTTTCAGGCCTCTCCCCCAGAGAATAAACAGGCCAAGTGCCAATTGTTTGTTGAGGATGGCAAGCTGGTGACCAAAATAACCCTCCAAGCCATGGTAAATGTATCCTTTGGGGTGGTACTGCATGAAGACTCATGACTACCAATGTCAGGGTTCCCAAAGGAGGTCCAAACCATATATGATAACCTCTCCTTTGATAACCAGGAACTGTTTAGCAATAAAATTGAGGAGAGTCTGCACCCACTTAGAGACTCTCACACCACCCTGAGGTTCTTGAGCCTTTACACAACAGCTCCAGCTCACCACCAGTACTGGTCCTTCTCTTGTCACTACTACCCTTCTTGCCTTGCCTACCAGCCTTGCCCCCCACTCCAGCAAGACCAATCATGCTGCTATCAATGCTCTCAAAGACGTCAGTTTCTTAGTGTTACTGCCTTCCACTGCTGCTGCTTCATTCGAGAAACACCCATCCAAACACCCATTTTGACTCCTCCATGGAGACTTGAGAACTAAACCCTCCGCCTTCTCTTGTGATCCCTCTGGTCATTTTCAAGGACTATTTTGCTCAGTACACCTGCAGCTGGACCCAGATTACCATTGATTATTGGGTGTTAGACATTGTACAATGGCTAGGAATACCTCATAGAGTTTCACTCCTTTCTCCCTTTGAGGAAACTGCAAACCCACCACAATGTAATTTCCTTTGAAAGGAAGTAAACACCTTCTTTCAGAAGGGCGCAACAGAACAAGTTCCACTTTAATATTGTGGCTCTGGATTCTAGTCCCCCTATTTTCTCATTCCAAAGAAAGGGGCAGCCTTTGCCCCATTTTAGACCTTTGGGCTCTAAACTAATTCATTCATAACTTCTGTTTCTGCATGGTCACCCTTCCCCACATTGCCTCATCTCTGGAGCCTGGTTCATAGCTCTCAGTATGAAGGATGCATATATATCTCTCCCATCACAAATTCCATCACTTTATCATAGGCCACTCATACTGTCAGTTCTGAGTAATTTCACTGTGAATAACCTATCGCTTCATACATCACTGCTCACTCCATGCGCACACAAGTGACTACATCCACCATTCTTGTGGATGTTCCCTGGCAGAACATTTTCAAAGCAGTCACATGGTCCTTTGTCCAGACTTTCCGGTACTAGGCCATACAGTACTGTAGAAGCTTACTTCTGCAGACATCTGACTTCCACTCCCACATTGATTACTGCTTGCTGTGCTATGCACAATTGGAATCCACAGAGGGACCAGCACTTGAAGAAGAAATGGAGGTTACTTATTGTACTAGAGTATCTCCAAGATGTGTGGTACCAATCTGGATTCCAATCTCACACTGCTTTCCCTTTGCTATGGGCTCTTTGCCTGTTGGTAAGAGGGCCCGAGATGGGTGTCAACCGACACAGCCTCATAAGACCTTGAACATACCATGTGGCTGATGCACTATGTGTACAGGTAGTCCTCACTTAGTGACCGGGTTCCATTCCTGAAACCCGGTTGATAAACGAATTGGTCACTAAACGAGGAGCAGCCCTTACTGGTATTTCAGGCATAATGTACTTTACTGGTAGTGGGTTTTTCAACCATCGGTAGATAGTTTTAATGTCACCTTTGCATCATTTATAACATTTTTCATATATATTTTAAATGTTTTAAGCTCTAATGTACTGAACTTAGTTTGCATAGTGTACTGTAAATATAGGTAATCTGAGAGAGTTGATGTGAGTTCTCGTACATCGCCGTAATACCAACTCATCAGGGAGCCGGTCATAACTCTGAGGGGTCACTAAACGAGTAGGTCACTAAGTGAGGACTAGCTGTACACAGGTCAGTGAGCACTACTACAAACAGTTCTTTCTCCAGCACATGGTGAGTGTGTACACTCCTGATTGGAATCCAGATAGGAACCACACATCTCAAAGAACCTCCCTTTATAATAAGTAACCTCCATATCTCAGGCATGTGATATGCCACAGAACCATCATAAAGAGTATTGTGCAATTTCTTGAGGGTGGGAGGCCTGGAGATAATATACACAGAGACTGCAATTTTTGAGCAACATGATTACAATTTCTCATTTCACAGATCCATATTAAAATGTCATAAACTTCCTGCTAAGTATCTGATTACGCGCTCCATATCTATAATATAATATTTGTGTATGTGGGTGATATTTGTTTCTGTGACTATCTCTTGCAAAGAAGCTCCTTAGGGAAGAAGTCGCTGGTTTTTGTTTTACTTTGCTCTGAGTACACAGGTGGTATTCCATAAATAAAATGAGGGCCCAAACCCCACTAATGTCAATATGTGTTTTTCTATTGAATTGAATGGGTTTGGATCAGGCTTTCAATGAGAGCAGACAGTGTAAGTCTGGTTTCTATGAGGCAGGTATTCACATAATTAGCATGCTTACTGGCAATCTTAGCAAAGACTGAATAGACTTGGAAATGCTATTTTCTGACTTCTACGCATAGTCCCGTCAAACCTTGATGTGGGTAAATTGGCAAAATAATGGGATGCTTCTTGTGCCACTGCTAGGCCTCCTTTTGGTTCAGTAGATAAATAAAGGATTTTAATTAATGATGTCAGTGTGTGCTTTCATGAGCCCTGTAGCACAGTTGTTCTCAACTTTGTGGGCTCTGGACCCATCTGACAAACTTGACAGCTTGTCAAGACCTGGTATACAGCTTCAGTGCAAAACACATCTGGCTTTATAAAACATTTCTTACCCACGGTCAGGGGCATCAATGGCACCTGGCACACAGGACATGTGCCCCAAGTCTCGGCACCAGTGCCCTGAGTGCCTGGGGCAGCCCCTGCCTCTCCCGGCCCTGGCCCCAGCCCCAGCCGGGTACCGAGGCCAGGTCTCCTGCAGAAACGCACACCTCTTGTGGCTCCAGCTCCAACCAGGAACCTGGGGCTAGGCTGACTACAGCGGTGCCCACCTCTCCTGGCCTCTGCCCCAACCAGGGATCGAGGCCAGGACACCTGCAGCACTGCCTGCCTCTCCTGGCCCTGAACTTGGCCGGGAATCTGGGGCCAGGCTGGTGGCAGCAGGAGGCGGACACCAGATCAGGTCCAGGGCGCCAGATCATGGCCAGGGGCAGGGCCCAGGCCCAGGGGCAGGGCCTTGGCCTGCGTCCCAGGTCTATCCCCAGCGCAGTGATGTTCCTGCCCACAGTACGTAATAGATGCAATGTAATAAGTACAAAATGCAGCAGATATTAAAATATAGTACTTTATATATGTTATGTAAATCCTAGGTTCCATTTAACAAAAAACCATAGTTTGACTCTTTTGCTTGAGTTTATCAGCATTTGGTGTAATGGTAACCAGCCCAATCTGAGGGTCATGTTCAACATCCAGTCTCTTCCTGCTTCTATTTTTCAGCTGACTCATGCCTGACAATCCTGCTTCACACCAGTAGGTAGTACTGAATGTTAAAATCACTCTAATAGGATGTCTAGGAAGAGTGGCTTGCTCACCTACAACACTGCACCAAAACTGGGAAGAACTTGTTTTCGTATATTTTCTCTACAGACATTGTTAGGAAGACAATTCAATTAACTGAACTTCTCTCTCTGTAGGCAAACTTCTGTTTTTTAACACTTGCTCCAAACGGAATGCTGCTCCTTGCTCATCTGGAAAGGAATCACAGAATCTAGTCAAAATGTGACAAGTTCCAGTGGAGTAGCCATGTTAGTCTAATTCAACAAAAGAAACAAGGATACTGTGGCACTTTTAAAGACTAACACTTATTTATAGCATAAGCTTTCATGGGTGTAATTCTGTTTCATCGGGTGCATGAAATGGAAGCTGTAGCATGTCAGGTGAGTAAATACACAAAGGGTAAGTCAAAAGGCCAGTTCAGTATTTTTCAGCAAACTGAACAAGTTGTTTTGATTCAAGCAGTGTGGAAAAACAGACAGGAAGGTGAGAATGTTAAAAGAGGGGAAAATCACCTTTGGTAATAGGTGAGCCAGCCCAAATCTCTATTCAGACCTAATGTGATTGTGCATATGAATTCTAACTATGTAGTTTCATGTTGGAGTCTTGTTTTTAAATGTTTCTGTTGAAGCACAGCAAGTAACTGTTATGTCTTTCACAGGGAGGTTGCAATGTTTCCCTGCCTCCCAAGGCTTCTCCTTGCTTACAGACAGCCCCCTGACCTTCATCAGAAACTACAGACTAAACCACAGAAGCACTAAGGCAGGGAACCTACCCTTGCAACAAACCCCGTTGCCAACTCTGCCCACATACCTACTCCAGTGACATCATCATAGGACCTAACCAAACCAGCCACTACATCAGGGACTCATTCAGCTACATGGCCACCAATGTGATATAGGCCATCATGTGCCAACAATGCCCTTCTGCCTTGTATATTGGCCAAACTGGACTGTCTTAGTACAGTACGATGAATGGTAACAATCAAAACCAATAGGGGAACACTTCAACCTCTCTGTACATTGTCATAGATTCTAAGGTCCGAATGGACAAGTATGATCATCTAGTGAGTCTGACCTCCTGGACGATGCAGGCCACAGAACCTCACTCACCCAATCCAGCAATAAGATGAGTTATTTAATTCCTCACTTTAAGATACAGAGAACTGACCAGCAGGTGAGCCATGCCGCACGCTACAGAGGAAAGCGAAACCCCCTGGTGCTCTAGCCAATCTGCCCTGGGGTAAAATTCCTTCCCAATCCCAAATAATGTGATCAGTTAAACCCTGAGCATGTGGGCAAGTCTCAACAGCCAATCACCCAAGAAACAATTCTCTGTAATAACTCAGAACCCACACCATCAACCCTCCCTTCTTAGGCTATTTGCATATCCACAGCCAGTAGCCATAGATCAAAGATCAGTCAGTTTCCAAAGTAGTCAGTACCATCAAACCATCCCTTCCATAAACTTATCAAGCTCAGTTTGAAAGCAGTTATGTTTTTTTACCCCCACAGCTCTCCTTGGAAGATTATTCCAGAATTTTTCTCCTCTAATGGTTAGAAACCTGCATCTAATTTCAAGCCTAAATTTCCTGAAGGACAGTTTATATCCATTTGTTCTAGTGTCCACATTGGTGCTATATTCAAATAATTCCTCTCTCTCCATGATATTTATCCCTCTGATGTATTTATAGAGAGCAGTCATATCACCCCTCAACCTTGTTTTGGTTAGGCTAAACAAGCCAAGCTCCTTGAGTCTCCTCTCATATGGCAGGTCTTCCAGTTTATGGACCATGCTTGCAGTCCTTCTCTGCACCTGTTCCAATTTGAATTGTCCTTGTTAAATATGGGGGACCAGAACTGCATGCAATATTCCAGGTGGGGACTCAACAATGCTGTAATAACCCTTGGGGAGGAAGGGGTTAACACTCTGGTCAGTGAGTCCCAGGACAGCCAATAGGAACGAAGCACAGCTTTTTGAATGGTAACAGCAGCCTGGCCTGGGCCTGTTTGGATG
>ML681979.1:38030316-38170471 GCA_007922195.1 Podocnemis expansa | reverse complement strand
GCTGCCCTTCCTCCCAGGGTGCTTAGCACCCTGGGAGGAAGGTGACATGTTGTTTCGGAACAAAGCATTCCAAAACAACATGTCCGAACAGGGCTGTTTCGAAACAACCCTGTTTCGACAGCCAACGAGGTTTAGGTTGTTTCGAAAGCAGCACGGCCATTTCGAAACAAGCGGTTTGCTTCTTTCGAAATGGCCGTGCGTCGTGTGGCCATGCCACTTCTTATATCGAAACAACCTCTGTTGTTTCGAAATAAGAGTGCTGTGTGAACACAGCCTTACTGGTAAGTACTTTCTCCTTTAAAATTTTCTCCAAGACCTTGCATTACTACTGAGGTCAAACCAACAGGCCTCTAGTTACCAGGATCATTTTTATTCCTTTTCTTCAAAATAAGAACGATATTAGCGATTTTCCAGTCAGATGGTGCAACACCCGAATTTACAGATTCATTCAATATCTTTGCTAATGGGCTGGTAATTTCATGAGCCATTTCCTTTAATATCCTCGGATGGAGATTATCTGCCCCTCCCTCCCAATTTAGTCCCATCCAGCAGCTTGAGCTTGGCTTCTACCTCAGGTATGGTAATTTCCACTTTCATGACCCTGTAACCATTAGCTACCCTACTTCTATCCTCCAACTCATCTTCACTCTCATCAAAAACAGATGTATGGTACTTTTTTAGATATTCAGCCATGCATATATTATCTTTTACCTCCACCCCATCCTCAGTTTTTAATGGTCCCACTTCTTTTTTTGTTTTCTTCCTACTTATATGGTTAAAGAACCTTTTACTATTGGTATTAATTCCCTTTGCAAGGTCCAGCTCTGCTTGACTGTTTGCCTTTCTCACTTTATCTCTGCATGTTCTGACATCCAAAAGTTCCAAAGGTGTAGCCGTGTTAGTCTAGTAAAGCAAAAAAAAAGCAAGGAGTCTTCTGGCACTTAAAGACTAACAGATTTATTTATCGCATGAGCTTTCATGGAAAGAAGAAGAGAGGCCCTTGGTGACAGAAGGTCAGGTTAGGGACTGCTTAAAGAAGCTGGATGTGCACAAGTCCATGGGGCTGGACGAACTGCATCCAAGGGTGCTAAGGGAATTGGCCGATGAAATAGCAGCACCGCTGGCCATTACCTTTCAAAACTCATGGAGAACGGGAGGTGCCAGAAGATTGGAAAAAAGCAAATGTAGTGCCTATTTTCACGAAAGGGAAAAAGGAGGATCCGGGGAATTACAGACCAGTCAGCCTCACCTCAATCCCTGGAAAAATTATGGAGCAGGTTCTCAAAGAATCCATCCTCAAACACTTAGAGGAAAATAAAGTGATCAGGAGCAGTCAGCATGGATTTACCAATGGTAAATCATGCCTGACCAATTTCATTTCCTTCTATGATCAGATGACTGGTTTTCTGGATGCAGGAAAACCATTGACGTGATATACCTTGATTTTAGCAAGGCTTTTTATACAGTTTCCCACAGCATTCTCATTGGCAAATTAAAGAAGTATGGGTTGGATAGGTGGACAGAAAACTGGCTAGATCAACGGTTTCAGCGTGTAGGAATCAATGGTTCCATGTCTAGCTGGCAACCAGTAACGAGTGGTGTGGCCCAGGGGTCGGTCCTGGGGCCGGTTCTGTTCAACCTTTTCATCAATGATCTGGATGATGGAATAGACTGCACTCTCAGTAAGTTTGCGGATGACACCAAGCTGGGGGGAACAGTAGACACATTGGAGGGCAGGGACAGGATTCAGGGAGACCTAGATAAATTGAAACAGTGGGCCAATAGAAATCTTATGAGGTTCAATAAGGACAAGTGTAAAATCCTGCACTTGGGATGGAAAAACCCCATGCACTGCTACAGGCTGGGGAACATTCAGCTAAGTAGCAGCAGTGTAGAAAAGGACCTGGGGATCATGGTGGATGGGAAGCTAGATATGAGTCAGCAGTGTGCTCTTGCTGCCAAAAAGGCCAATGGCATACTGGGCTGCATCAAAAGAAGTATTACCAGCAGACCAGGGGATGTGATCATTCCCCTCTATTCTGCATTGGTGAGGCCACATCTAGAATATTGTGTTCAGTTTTGGGCTCCCCACTACAAAAAGGACAGGGACATGCTAGAGAGAGTTCAGCGGAGGGCAACCAAAATGATTAAAGGGCTGGAGCACAAGTCCTATGAGGAAAGACTGAAAGCATTAGGCTTATTTAGTCTGCAGAAGAGAAGATTGAGGGGGGATTTGATAGCAACCTTCAGCTACTTGAAGGGATGCTCCAGGGAAGATGGAGCTTGACTGTTCTCGGTGGTGACAGAGGACAGAAGGAGGAGCAGTGGTCTCAAGTTGCGGTTAGGGAGGTTGAGGCTGGATATTAGAAAAAACTTTTTTACTAGGAGAGTGGTGAAGCCTTGGAATGAGCTGTCTAGGGAGGTGGTGGAATCTCCATCTTTGGAGGTATTTAAGGCCCGGCTGGACAAAACCATGACTGGGATGGTTTAGTGGGAGTGGTCCTGCCTCTGGCAGGGGGTTGGACTAGATGACCTATGAGGTCCCTTCCAACCCTATGATTCTATGGGAGAAAATTTCACTTCGTCAGATGCTTTGAAGAGGGGTAACTTACAGAACTGGATGAAAATAAATGCAGGGGAGTGTAGGACATGGGATCAGGTCATACTGCAACAGCAAATCAGAGCATTTGTAAGGATTTAAACTCCAGGAAATAGCATATAAATGGAGGATGAAGTCAAATTACCTGTTATAATGTGAAAAGAATCCATAGTCATGATTAAGTCCTGCTTTCACACAATCTAATTTGCATATTGGTTCAATTTGGCTGTTTCTCTTTGAAGTCTTGATGTCCCATTGATTTTCCTGAGGACCATCGTTAACAAATCATCACTGGAGTGATTAGGAAGATAGATGTGCTCAGCAACTGGTTTTTTTGTGTTGTGATTTCCATCATCAGTTTTGTGCCCATTTGTTCTTCTGCATAGGGACTGTCCTGTTTGTCCAATGTATAAGGTGTGGGAGCATTTCTGGCACATGATGGCATAAATCACATTAGTGGATGAGCAGGTGAATGACCCTTTGATGGAGTATCTGGCTTGATTAGGTCCCATGATGGTGTCTTTTGTACAGATATGTGGACAAAGTTGGTAACGTGGTTTGTTGCAGGGATATGTGCCTGCTTTAATATTTTGATTGTTCGGTCTGTGCTGGTGAATATCTGTTTAAGGTTTGGGGGTTGTCTGTAGGCAAGGAGAGGTCTGTCTTCCAAGGCTAGAGAGAGTGAGGGGTCATCTTTTAAAATAGGCTGGTGGTCCTTAATGATCAGTTGTAGAGGTCTGACTTAAGGGTTGTATGTGGTGACCAGTGGTATTCTATTGTTTTCTTTTTGAGGCCTTTCCTGTAGTAGTTGACTGCAGGGTACCCGTCTGGCTCTGTCAATCTGTTTCTTTACTTCCGCAGGGGGGTACTGTAGTTTTAAGAAAGCTTGATAGAGATCCTGAAGATGTCTGTCTTTGTCTGAGGGATCACAGCAAATGTGATTATATCTTAGGGCTTGGCTGTAGACAACGGATTGTCTGGTGTGTTTAGGATGAAATCTCGAAGGATGTAGGTAACTATACTGATCAGTAGGTTTTCGGTATATAGTGGTGTTGATGTGTCCATCCCTAATTTGTACTGTAGTGTCCAGAAAGTGGATCTCCTATGAGGAGTATTCCTGGCTCAATTTGATTGTGGAGTGGAAATTGTTGAAATCTCTGTGGAAATCTTCAAGAGCATCCCAGCCATGGGTCTAGATGATGAAGATGTCATCAGTGTAGCCACTGCTGCAGTATGACCTCATCCTATGTCTTACACTCCCCCGCATTTATTTTCTTCCCATTCTGTAAGTTCCCCCTCTTCAAAGTGTGTGACAAAGTGGGATTTTCTCCCACAAAATCTCATGCAATAAATAAATGTTAGTCTTTAAGTGCCACAAGACTTCTTGCTTTTTTTGACCTCCAAAAGGTAGCTTTCCTTGCTGATCTCTCCCATTTCCACTCCTTGTAGACAGTGTGCTTCCTCCTAATCACCTCTCTGAGATGCTTACACACCCAGCTTGGTCTACAGCTCTTGCCCATGAATTTTTTCCCTTTCCTCGCAATCTAGGCTTCGGATAGTTCCTGCAACTTTGATTTGAAGTGATTCCAAGCCTGTTCTACCTTTACATTCCTGAGTTCTTCAGTCAAGTCCACTTCCTCAGCTAATTCTCTTAATTTTCTAAAGTTAGGCCTTTTAAAGTCAAAGATCCTGGTCAGAGATTTATTTCTGTTTATCCTTGCAATTAGTTTGAACTGAATTAGCTTGTGGTTACTTGAGCCTAAGTTGCCCCCTACAACCAGTTCTTCTGTGAGGTTCTCACTACTCATCAGTACCAAATCTAAGATGGCCTCCTCTCTTGTTGGTTTGGTAACAGTTTGGAGGAGAAATTTATCAGCTATCACATCCAAGAAGATCTGGGCCCTCTTATTACTACTAGCACATGTCCCCCAGTCTATATCTGGGAAGTAAAAGTCTCCCATAATCACACAGTTCCCAGGAGTATTTAGTACCTTAAAGAGGTCCTTATCCATGTCTAAAACGGATCCTGGTGGTCTGTAAAACACACCCAGGCCCTATCCTCAGAGAAAGTCTAGTCACTTTCTTCCCCAATGTGATTTTTACCCAGATTGATTCTGTCTTGTTAATTCCATCACTTTGAATTTCCTTATACTCTACCTTCGCATTGATATACAATGCTACTCTCCTACCTTTGCCTTTATAGCTGTCTTTCCTAAAGAACACATAGCCTTCAATACCAGTACACCAGTCATGACTACTATTCCACCATGTTTCAGTTATCCCTATAATATCTGGTCTCATTTCCTCTACCAGTAGCTCCAGTTCCTCCATTTTGTTACCCAGGCTTCTTGTATTAGTGTATAAACATTTTAGTTTTTGGTGCTTGGCCTCATTCATATTCTTTTCCTGATTCAGCACAGTTGTTCTACGGCCAATTTCTCTCACTAGACTGGCATTTATGCTATCCTTCCTTCTAACCTCCATGCTGCTCCTTATTTCTGCATCCTTTCTTATTTCATTTTCCTTCTTCTCAACACTAATATCAGGCATGGAGATTATTTGAGCCTCCCCTAATCATCTCCCCCAACTCTCTAGTATAAAGCTCTCTTGATCAGTTGTGCTACTCTCCCTCCCAGAAGTCTGTTTCCCTCCCTACCCAGGTGCAGTCCATCTCTGGAGAACTGTTATGTCCACGAATGCCTCTCAGTGACCATATATACCAAAACCCTCCTTATAGCTCCACTGCCTGAGCCATCTATTTAGCATCATGATCTTCTCACACCTTAGTTGTTGTCCTCGAGAGACAGGCAGAATCCCACTAAAGATCATCTGAGCCTCTGTTTCCTTGAGAGTCCTCACCAGCCTGGCAGAGTCACCTTTGATACATTCCAGTGAGAATCTAGCTACATCATTTGTACTCACATGAAAGACAATCAGAGGATTCTTTCCTGCTCCTATTAAGATCCTCTTCAGCCTCAGATGGACATCTTTGCACCCAGCAAGCAGCATACCCTTCTGTTCTTGGGATCAGCTTTGGTTATGGGCCTGTCTGTCCTTCTCTGCGGGGAGTCACCAATCACAGACTTGCCTTTTCCTGGCAACAGTGCAATTCTCTAGCGTATCTCCATTTCTTTCCAACCACAAATTCTCAGTTCTACAGATTTTCTCTGCAATCTTCTGCACCCACTCCCGAGTTCTTTTGAGGCTCTTACTGGGAAGAATCTCTATCAGCTCATTCCTTTCTTGGATATGACTAGTTGTTCTTCTCTTCTTCCTTGCACTCCTACATGCAGTAACCATGTGCTGTGCTCCTCATTCATTTGCTAACACCACAAACCTGTTTCTGAGCTCTATTTCTTCTTCACTAGCCCATCTTTTCCTCTGCCAACTTCTCACAGTCACATGTTTCCACTGGCCACTTTCATCTCCCAATATTTTGCCCTCACAGTCTGACAGTTCTGCTTCCATTTGCAAGTTTGGTGCTTCTCTTAAAACCCCCTCATTCACCAGCTCCGTCAGTTGTTCAGACCCCCTTCTAAACTCTGTGAGTTTCTACCTGCATCTCTAACCCCTGAATTTTCTCCTCCATCAACCCTATGAGGTGTCCTTACGTATACATGTAGGTCTTTGGAGGTACCCCTTCCAAGATGATATATATCCTGCAGCTTCCACATCCCACCATCTTTGCTGTTTCTTCCCCTGTTTGAGCGTCTGTCACTGCTGCCCCTGTATCTGCTATAGTGCTTCCGTTACTCCTGGTCTGCTTAAAACGAAAATACACCCCAATGCACCAAACAAAGCAATACAAGAATCCCACACTCCCTCCAAAACTCTTCCCTCCAAACTCCCCCGTTCACAGCCCTGTTGACTGACCCTCTGTGCCACTGCCTGCTGGAGTGGCTGTCTTCATAGCTCTCTCAGCAGGGAAGCCCCCACTAATTGGGGTCAGCTGATCTCTGTCCACCACTCAGCCCCTGCAAACTGAACAGGAAGAAAAAAGAAAAAACCAAAACTCCAATAAAAGAAAGAGAAAAACACACACACACAAGAACTCTCAACTCCCCCCAAACTCCTCCACAGCCCCTAAGGCCCACTCAAACTCCCCTGTCCCTCAGATTCTCTATGTTGTGTTGGGAAATACTGAAGATGAATCTGACTCCTCTGGTGAGTTCCTTGTGGATTCTCCACCACAAAGGATGCCAAATTCCAAATATCTGGCAGCATTTGATGCATGCTTTGTTCCCTGGTCTCAGTTCAAGTAGTCCTTTTGTTTTGGGCCAAACATTCAAATTTTGTTGCTGCTGAGTTTTTGTTTCAGCATCCTGTTTCTGACATTCTTTCAGTCCACTTATGGTTTAAGTTGTGTATTGATGCCACAGGTAAAGGTGTCCTTAGTCATCTTCCTGTCAGAAATTCTGCTGGGGCTGTTCCAGATGCAGGTGGAAGTAACTGATATGCCAGGAGTGCATTATGTGGGTCCACTGATTTTTGCAGAAGTCTTTGTAAAGACTACACAGTTTCCTCCACCTCCCCATTGCTCTAGGGGATAATGCGGAGTTACTAGGATGAAGTTCAAAATCAAAGACCTGTGGAAATGCTAGGTATGTTTCAGAAATAACTGAGCCCATTATCAGATATGACGACTTCAGAAACTCTATAGCTTGCAGATACTGACTTCTCCTTGTTTCTCATGCCTTTTATTAAATTTGGACATTTCATATATAGTATTTTTGTCTGTCTGTGAAATGAACATTAAAAGCTTCTTTCATTTTTGTTTTATCCTTTCTCTTCCTCATCATTGAGAACTAAGATATACAGGATGACAGCTGCAGTATATCCCATTACAAATACCAGGGTATTTACCAGGTATTCATGTGTTTTCCTCTATAAAATCAGACACCATTCAGAATCACTCAAATCTCCAGATCCAGCAAAGCTAGTTACCTGAGTTACAAAAATAAAACTGGTCTAGCAGAGCCATTGTAATCTTCTGATGAGCTAGATTTCATTTAATTGCCCTTCTCCAGTGCCTTAAAAAAAAAAAAAAAAAAAAAGAAGAGGCAGCTCCTATAGACAAGCAGCTGAAAACCCAAGATTCAGTCTCCAAGGGACTCATAGTTCAGTTACCCTCTCCACATTAAAATACTATATAAGAACAAACATAATGAACTTTATTAACTACTAGCATGATAAGCCTTATCCTAAAAAAACCAAAATTAATTTAAACAGAACAGTCCCCACAGAAACATTCTGGGGAAAGAAACCTCAGTCTCTAAGTTTAGATGGAGTTCACCCATATCTCAGTTGTAGTCTCTGGTCAACTCCACAGGCTTGATTGGCAAGAAGCAGCAATCCTCTTCTTTGGTTGCAGGGATCTTAGGTAGGAATCCATGCAGGCTTTTCTTTCTCTTCTGGAACCAGCACCATGCAGTCAGTTTACTGTTTAACCAACAATCAGTCACATATGAGAAAACTCTGGCAAAATATTCTATAGCAGGGAGAAAATATCTTGCTGTCCACTCCTGGCTCAGCTTCTCCCAGTCACACAGTGAGTGCATGCGCTCTTCTCATTGCAACTCTCAGGCTGCTGCTGTCATGGCATCTGACTGCAGCACCAGCAGAAAACCCAGTGGAGCATGCTCAATGCAGCCACCCACTTAATTTCCAGAAGCTTCTGGACTTGGACAGCCAAATCAGCCCAGCAACATAACCCAGCCTCAAGACATCCCTAAAATAGATGGTTCTTTTAGGTATATGGCTTACGCCATTTCTCCTATAGACTCCATTAATACACTGACACTGGGCTCTGTCTCCAGCCTGCTGTTGATTTCACAGGTGTCTTCCCTGATTTTCCACTTTCCTCAATCACCACTTCCAGTGAGGGGGCCATTTTTTCCCCTCTCTACCTTCTTTAGCAAGAGGGATTCACTCTGTTCTGATGCCACATAGTGTAGGGACAAATACAAAGAACTACATTTTAAGCAGCAGCTAGAGAACTTCTCCAGGAAGTTCCTATGTTTGTTAAGCTTCAGCTGCAAGTGATCTTGTTCCTCCCTGCTAAATGTGGAGGACCAGGAATTCTATAACTGCAGTACACAGTGGTTAAAGTATAATTTGACAGGCCCTGGGACCCTCCTAATCTCCAGGCCCCTTCCCATATTGTCTGGGTCTCCTTCCTGCATGTGCGGGCCCCAGACCAGGTAGGATGAGGACATGGATGCGGAGGGAGGGATGAGGAGGAATGGAGCAGGGGGAGGAGGTGGGAGTATTGAAGGGGTGGCTGTGGGCAGGGGCAGAAAAGGGGTGGGTACTGGCAGGAAGTGAGGACAGGGGCAGGAGCTGGGATGGTGAATGAGGGCATGGACAGGAGATGGGGGCAAAGAAGGGGTGCATGGGGACATGATATGGGGGGCTGAGACAGGAGCTAGACTGGCGAAGGAGGGCAGGGGCTGGATATGGGGGCACAAAAGGGGCGGGTGGGGGCAGGAGGTGGAATGCAAGCACTTGCCGGTTACCAATGCATCGGAGGGATAAGGAAGGATGGAGTACAGGGTACGGCAGAAGTGAAGGTGCAGAGTGGGGACATGAGGAAAGGATGAGGGCACAGGATGTGGAGGGAGGGATGAGGAACAATGGAGGAGGGGCAGGAGGTGGCGGTGTTGAAGGGGTGACTGGGGGCAGGGGCAGGGGCAGAAGATGCAGGCAGTGAAGGAGAATTTTATCCCTCACTTTCCCTGCCCTAAGATCCTCCCTCCCACAGGGACCTGGTAGATGCACCTACTGCTCTCAAGACCCAGGGTCAAGGCTGGCACAGCTGGGGGAGGGGCTGTGGGGGTGTGAGGGGCACTGGGGGGGGGAGTCAAGTCTACAGAGCCTGGAAAGCAGGGCTGGCATAACAGGGAAAGGACAGCACCATGGGCTTAAGTTTGGGCTACGCACTCTCCAACCCCCACCAGCTCCAGGCTCCCCAAGCCCCGCCCCTCCCACCCCTTCTCCAACCTCTGCCAGCTCTCCTGATCCCCCTCTGGCTCAGAGACCCCCTTCCCTAGCTGGCCAGAGCTACAAGGGCATCCTCATTAGTGGCTCCCTAGCTGGCCTGCTCCCACCCTGAACGCTCATCTGTGCATGCTCAGGGTGGGGGATCTGAAAACTTCCTGCCCCAGTCTGGCTGCAGCTCTAGGGCAGGGCAGCTGGCAGAACATACATAAGTAAGGGGGAACTCATCAGAATGCTGCATTTCACCCCATTGTTTTATTTTGGGGGCCCCGGGACGCTGGAGTCCCCCCTTTAATCCCTCAGGGTGTGTTCACACAGCATTCTTATTTCGAAACAACAGAGGTTTCAAAATAAGACATGCCATGTTCACACAACGTACGGCCATTTCGAAACAAGGAAACCCCTTGTTTCAAAATGGGAGCCGTGCTTTCGAAAGGGCTTTAAACCTACATCCCTTTTGAAACAAGGTTGTTTCGAAACCAGTGGTTTCAAAACAACCCTCTGTGGACATGTTGTTTCAGAACAAAGTGTTCCGAAACAACATTTGACCCTTCCTCCCAGGGGGGCTGCCCCCTCAGCACCCTGGCCAGGGAACCCTCAGCACCCTGGCCAGGGTGCTGAGGGGTGTCCCCTGGCTGGCAGAGGGGGACTGCAGGCACCAGTGGGGTGAAGCACAGCCCAGTGCCTCACCCCACTGGCTTAAAGCTTGGGCTGCCCCCAAACCCCACCACGGGGTCGGGGGCGCCCGACTCAGCCCGGCGCTGCAGGGGCCCGGGCTGAGCGTGGCCCCGGGATTCCCCGGTGCAGCCACTCCTGACGGGGGCGGAGCCAGGGATACCCCCGGGTACCCACGGCCCTGCCCCTGGCAAGAGCAGGGCACCGGGGAATCCAGGGGCCACGCTCACACCGGCCTCTGCAGCGGCGGGCTGAGCCAGGCGCCCCCAACCCTGCGGCAGGGTTTGGGGGCAGCCCCAACGGCGGGCTCCAGCCGGGCACCCCCGACCCCGTGGCGGGGTTTGGGGGCAGCCCGGGCTTTAAGCCGGCGGGGTGAGGCGCCGGGCTGCGCTTCACCCCGCGGGTGCCGGCAGTCCCATCCCCAAGCGAAATAGCATGTTCACACTGTGGACATGATATTTCACTCCCTTATTTCGAAAACACTTTTTTGTGTGTTTTGAAATAAGGTGTTTTGAAATAACCCTTTATTTTGAAACAGCTTGTTTCAAAATGTCTTGTTTCGAAACAAGCCCTCTGTGTGTGAACATAACCTCAGTGTGCAAGACCTACATTTTCTCTTGCTACCAGTTTCTTTACGTTTCCAAGTACACACATCTTCATTCTAAAAAGCCAGTGTATAGATAAAATATTGAACAAACTGGGATCCAGTAAGATTTTGCGCTTGAACTAGGAGCATTACAATATGGTTTCTCTGAATAGTTCCCAACAACATTATTAATTCTCTGATCTTGCTGAAAATGAAAGAGACTACTGGCCTCAGATAAACGTGATTGAATTTGGCTGCTTTGACGTTTCTTAAACAGATCTTTGGACAGAAGGTAATTTCTCAACCTCATTTGTGCATACTGTAGAATTTAATATTTTTGACAACTTCTCTGGGTTGCACCTTTCAATGACATTCAGGTTATACATTTCACTTCTATGGTTTTAAACCAAAGCATAATAAAAACCTCTTTCAACATATTCCAAGCACTAGTTTTACTTCTGCTTCTCAAGTCTGTTTCTTTGACTGAATCCTTATTCATGGTCAGTTCTTTGACACTCTTGAAAAGTTAATAATTCAAATGTAGTTACTAACCTCCAAATAAGGAAATTATAAGATTCTCAGAAGTCCCATTTGCTGTCAAGACATTACTGTGGTAAACAAGGCTAGCAAAAGCAGTTAAGCCAACAGAGTGAATCAAATTTTATAATATCAGAAACTGGTAGAAGTCAGTCCTATACTGTTGTAACAATGAAGATCCAAACTGATTGATCTTTTTTCCACAATATGCGCATGCACACAAAGTATTGCAGGAGGAGGTGGCTTAGTGTCCAAAAACCTTCATATATATTGAATTTCACACCATTCCTTTTAGTTAGATAACTAGAAGTTTAGGACATTTGGTTGCTCCATAGCAGGCTTCTGTTTCATTGCTCAAAAGGTTGCTGAAAACAGACATTTAGCATCCAGTACTGGTGAGCGTGCTCCATCCAGATCTAACACTTTGAACTGAATTGCAATCACTTTAATATATTTTATTTTTCTTCTAAAGAAATCATTAGTAAAAGGAGTTTTTCCTGTTCTTTGCATGTCTTCATTAAGGATCAGGGACAAATGTGAGGATCCAGGGATCCTGTGTAGGCTGCTCTACAAAACTCAAGTAAGACATTAACAGCTCTCCTGCTGTAAAATAACTTTCAATGAGGAAGGATTATTTGAATAATGACCTACTGTGAGGCCAACTATTGTGCTATAAGAGAGTATGCTGGATATATTTCTCATAAATGAATAGAAAGACTTAATAAAGGGTTTGATTTATTAATTTTTCTAAGCCAAGTAACATCTGACATTGTGGCTTTCTGTGATGAGAAAGGGTTTTGACAGAATTGAAATCCTTTTTCTGACTCGGTGTGGTCTCTAATTAAATGATTCATGCAGGCTCCCTGGACTCAGCTGCCTGTTAGCTTTTCCAAAATACTTAAGGCTTTTTCTCTGTATTTAATCTGTCCAGAACCTCCAGAAGCAACAGCTTGAGTAGCGTGTGTGAACTCTGATCTTTAAATGCATCATCTAGCCCCAGAGCTTAATACTTCATAGTTAAAACTTGCTTTCCTTTGCTCTTTTTCATCATGGTATATTTCTTAAAAATGACATATTTGGAAACTAGATATTGGAACTTTGGGAAAGTCATTAACACGAGCTGCCCCTTCAGCATAGCGCCCCTAGCAAATAATTCTCTTGGCTCTTCATTCAGAAAGGCTTTGTTCTTTCAACCAGCTTTTTGAGGATTTTGGAGTAAGCACAAGATCAGATACACCTAAACCCAGTATTTCCTACATTACTAATAATCCAAGTAGGCCTTCATCAAAGGCACCTAGACAGGGGACCTTTCTGAAGAGGAGCCAAACTGAGAGTTAATATGGAGGAGGGAAAAAAAAAAAAAAGCCTGCCTCTCACAGAGGCTATATTGTCTAGGCACTTCACAGGGAAACACAAGCTTCTCCTGGAAAAGAAAGAAATCCTGCACTGGGCAGAAACCACATACGTTATCAGAAATTGGGAGAGAAATGGATTTACAGGTAGAGGCGCATGCAGTTTGAATGTGTTAGAGATTCAGATACAAACATACCAAGTTGTGTTTTTATAAACCAGAGATTAATGCTGCTAACACCTGTGCTGTTGTACAGCCAGGTGATGTGGGGCATAACTCCTATGGAAGCTAATGGCAGCTGAGAATTCACAGTACCTCCCAGCAAGCACTCAGAATTTTGTACAGAAACAGCTTCTTCCGCAATTAGGGTAACTGCAATTTGACCTCCTGTACAAAACTGCCTGTCCCCTGAATATTTATTTTCCTGCCTGTCATCCTAAATTTATCCAGCTATTTTATCCAAATATCATTTAGCTTCCTCTCCTCTAATAGTCAACCAGAATAATTCAGCACTTTCTCATGATCTTGAGGTTGGCAGGGAATAAACTCACTCTTATCTTGTTTGATGTCTGAGTTAAGTTTAGCTTGTGCAGTTAGTTAGTTAGTAAGTAATTTCAGACATTGCAGGAGGGAAGTCACAGAAGCACAATTTGAGTCTGAAGTGAAAGCTCAATTTAGTTTAATTGTCGTCGATTTTATCAAGCGTATGAAATGACTGATTCTGTATGCAAAAATAAATACATAGGAAGGCAGATCAGAAAAGTCGTCCTCTCAACAGCAGTGATTTTTAAAATGTCTCCTGTTTTGTTCTGTGTTCCTTGGTTCAGTCTCAAAACTGGTCACATCTTTTTAATAAAGGCCATTTTGGTATCTATCGGGTCCATTGTAACTGGGGGGAAAGGATCTATTAGTTCATCAAGTCCTTGCCCTGGCAACAGCAGGAGATAAGACTCCTAACCAGAGATGAGTGATGCTGGGGTGACACTGTGTTGTGTGTTAACAGTTGATGGATTTACTGTTTTATATTTTGTCCCTAGAATGAGCACAGGAGTTGGATGTCTGCACCATGTAATGCTGATTGTTTCAACCCAATAAGCCTTCTACGCCTCCAGGTGAAAGGTACATAATCTGCCTTTTGTTAAATTAGCTACTTCAGGCAAATCGAGGAAGATTTTTCCAAAGATAAACATAGAATTTTCATCATTTTTTTTGTTCCTTCAATACTTTTATTATTATTAATTTACTTCAGAACCCAAAAGTGTGCTAAGTGCCTTACCATACAGACAGTCTGCAGTTTTACTTTCTATCTCTCAGCAGCAGTAATCTCTTATGTAGTGCTTTGCATCAATATATTTAAAAATCTTTTAATTTATCCTTGTCAATATGCTTGTGAGGCAGAGTACTGCTATTGTCCCCATTTTACAAATGGCGAGCTGAAGCACAGAGGGATTAAAGGCCTGTCTACCCTACAGCTGATTGTGTGACCCAGCATCACAATAGCGTGGACTGTTCCTACATCAACAGAAAGGTTTTCTCCATTAATTTAGTTAATCTACCTCTGTGAGAGATGTAGGTAGGTTCCATCATCTTAGGTGCACCTACAGCAGGAGTTAGGTATACCTAACCACAGCTGTTGGGGCAAGAAATTTTTCACAGTCCTAATCAATGTTGATCTAATTTTTTATGTAGACCAGGGCAAAATGACTTGTTTAGATCACACAGGCAGTCTGTGGCAGAGCTGGGATTTGAACTTAGGTCTCCCAGGTTCGAGCTGTAAGCCCTGTACCCTCATGCTGAAATGAATAACTGCAAATGTTCTGGAAGATTCCACAGGGAGTGGAGGATATTTGTGAGAAAGGCAAGGTGCCATTCCCTTCATTAGCCACAATAACACAGGTATTAATTAAAATCACCCCACCATACACTCGCTTTAAAGTTTTCCAGTTTTGCCTTTGCCCGTTAGGAATGCCTCAGGATTTACATTGTTACCTCAGTTTCCCTATAATAACTACCAGGAATACCTAAAATACTGCAGATTTGAGGGTAACGTTTTATCATTAACTAAGATTATTGGCAAATTTGTACAGCTGACCACTTAACATAGTTTGAAAAAACAAGTTTGGTGTGCTTCATTCTGCTCATTTTTAGCACCAAGGAAAAGCCAGCTGATTGGTTTTCTTAGATAATAAAACTGGTCCTACAGATCACAGTTTCAAAGAAATTCCTGTCAAAAAAGCTTCCAGATCAAACCACAGGACTTTTCTTCTTTAATATGTTGACAATTTGGGGGCAGTTCTCCACTGGTATATGTTGCCACTGTTCCATTGGCGTCAATGGCTAAAACAACTTACCAGAGCCATAACTAGGGCTTCCAGTGCCCAGGGCAGGCAGCCCCCAGGGCGCCTCCCCAGACCCCTCTCGGGCCCAGGGTCTGATCCGTCCCAGCGGTGGGGGGGCCGGGGAGCAGGCAGGGACCCGATGAGAGGGTGCCTCTCCTAACAGCGAGTGCAGTCAGTGTAGTGACTTTTTTGCACTACACCAGGACATTCAGAGGCAGGGTGGGAGAAACTCTCCCATCCCTTGCCTGGCTCCAGGAGCTGGCACATTCCTCTTTGGGGACAGGTGGGGTCTGGCAGTGCCCTTTAAAATCCCATACATGGAGCTTTGCCCCATTCTCCCTGCCCTAGTTACAGCCCTGCAACTTACACCAGAAGAGTAGGTATTCCAATAGTGTTCTTTTTTTAAAACACAGATAGCTGAAATGTGGTGAAGCTGGCTTATTCTGAATATACCTTTCCGTCTGTATTTGGAGTACAGGGAAGGAAATCTATTTAACATAAGATAGGGGGAAAAAAGATGTTGAGTGCAACAATTACCACTTTTACTTCACTTGTTTTTCATGACTTTGGCATAAGGCATACTGAAGGATTTGGATTAAAAAAGAAATAAGCTAGTTTTGCTCCTACACATTTTTAAAACACCCTGCATATTCTAATTTTGATATTTTCCTACCAGATGATTTTTGAAGGGAATAGGATGGGATGTGATTTGCACAAAGTGGGGCTGCTGTTGTCAGAGTCATCAAAACTAATCTAGCACATCTTTTTTTAAACTAACAGAAATTTTAGTACACTGCTCTGTAATAGTTCACTTTATTCCCAATTTAATCTTCCTCCTTCCCTAACTTTCTGCACTGTGGTACACTACTTTACATTCCCTATGGCTAGGTCTACCCTTAGGAAGGTTAGTTTAAATTAACTTAGTTCAAATTAATTAATTCAAACTAATAATGGTTAATTTGAACTAACATTGCCCTACTAGAAACCCAAATTGAACTAGCATGTTCATGGACAGGACTTGCTAGTTCGATTTAGGAAGGGGGCACCATGGGAAGTGTGGCAATATGGCACCCAAGAAGGGTAATGCCTCCACCCAACACACAGAAAGAAGGAGGCAACCTGGGAAGAGAAAGAACAACCAGAGTTAATTCAAACTAATGATTGGTTTGAATTAACGTGGCTGCATTCGGTTAATTCAAACTAATAAGTTCAAGTTGTTACTTCAAAGTTAAGGGAGGTTTTATAACTTGGAAGTAAGCATTCATTACTTTCAGTTAAGAACTTCCTTAGTCTGAAGAAATGAAAGCCAGTGTAGCCATGCACTAATTTAGTTCAAATTAATCCTGATTAATTTGAAGTAAATTCTAAATGTGGCCATAGCCTATGTGCCTTCCATCTGAAACTCTCAAAATGCTTTACAAACATTGAGTCACAACAACTTTGAGAGACAGGTGAGTATCATTATTGCCATTTTACAGATGGGAAAAGTGAGGTATGGGATTTAAGGGCCTAATTGTTTGTGACCCAACCTCATATTAGAAAGTTGTTAGTCTCATTTATTTAGCTTTGTTTACACACCAAAAAGAAGTGCCTAGTCATGCACTTTGCATGCCCTTAACATAACCTAAAATATATAAAAGAATGAATGCACAAAATTAACTGAACTGCTGCAATACAATTCAAATATCGCACCACCAGCAAATAACCACTGAAAACAGAAACAGCGTCTTAGGTGTCAGCAATTCGCCATCCTTCTGATTACCTCCACCTGATTGGCACTCTGACCTGGCACTTTTCCCTTCTCCCTGGTTTCTTCTGTTGCCATAGAACTATCAGAAAGCTTGCTGTTCCTCTCTCCAGTTGAAAAACCTCTTTGCTATAGGACAGGAGGGGGTTGAGCACACTGAGGTTTTGCTTAAGGGGGCAGAAGTCTTGTATATCACATGGACAGTCTAGTTTAAGGAAACTGGGCACAGTCCCGATTTCCATAGCGCACAGGACTCCAGAATTCTTTTACGAGGGCCTGCCCCCAGTACCTAGGTACTAATAAGGTCTCTGTAAAATCTCATCTATGCCTGTGCTCCATTGCATTGGTAGTCTCTTGCTACAACATCTTGCTTATTCTTCTTGTTTCTGCAGTTTTGACTGGCTTGTGTTACTGTGATAGCTTGAAAAGAAATTATTTCCACTGATTGCACTTTGAGGCCTTTTGCAGAGGAGTAGCTACTTTGTTCACAGGAGCGTCAAATTTAATTTTTTTTCCTGATATATAATACAGAAGAAAATGCCAGTGCAGTCTGTAGTCAAATGTAGCCTACTATCGCATATGAGATCTAAGTTTATCAGTAACAAGACTTGAACTGAACTCGATAGGAGATCAAAGTCTGTGGAGAACAAGTTTCTTTAAGAAATGCCTGTTTACAGGCACAGATTGCCCGAAAGATTTCTCTGTGAAATGGGTACAAGAGCTGAGTGTTGCTCTGAAAATAAATTGGCAATAATTCGTGGTGCAGCAGAATTACTCACTGGTGAAATGACCATACGTCACACCCTGAGATGACAAGTGTATGCAATGCATTTACTTGTTCAGTGCTAGCATGAGCAGATAGCAAATGTGAAAAATCAAGATGGAAGGTGGGGGGAAATAGATGCCTATATATGCCAAAACCCCAAATACTGGGACTGTCCCTATAGAATTGGGACATAGGTGCCTCTGGCATTTTGAGACATTTTTGTGGTTTTGGGCTATCCAATATACTTAGTTTGCCTGAGAACATCTTGAAACAAAGTCAAACCTATGCTGTCTTGCTGAAACTACTCTGTGAAGCGTCAACAATGAATTAATAGCTGGTGCTAGAGCCAGCAGCTTTATTGAAATGCTGTGTTCCCACTTCCCTGAGACCTGCAATTATGAAACGTTGTAGACGTTACTTTTGCCCTACACTCCTCGTATTTCTGTTTACTGTATTCTGCTCCTTACAGTGCTTGTGTAGTAAAGTCTAAAATTATTGTGAGTGTAGCTTAATAAACAAAGCTGAATTTTAATCATGATTTTTAAGAAGTCTCATTCTGAATTTTATTAAATATTATATCTTATTCTTCACACAAAAAACTAACAGACATTCCCCTCAGTATCCTTGGTAGCCACTGCACTGCCAGTCAATGATATTGACATGTACCAAATACCATTTTTTGTCATGGTTGTTTACACTTTCAACAGAAAATATAGACAGGTCATTTGCCGTTATGGGACATGGCAGATCTGAAAATGGATATGATGAGTTTCATCATTTTTATACGGATTGGAAATATTATTTGAGGAAGAAAATCTGCTGGACTCTGTCTTGCCTCTCTCGCTCCCTCAGCCCACAACCCCATTCACTGTGTGTATTCATATGGTATATATCTGCTTAACTCTCCAAGCCAGTGCTTGTCACTCAGAGACATCTTCTTGGAGCTCACACTGATTTGGGCATAGACCTGCTTGTGAAGGAGCAATGAAGCTCTCATCTGTCAGCCCCGGATATGAATTTAAATTAAACCTCATTTAGCTGGGTGCTCCCTTTTGATTTATTGGCAAATACCTCTCACTGTTTGAGGCTTGTTAAATTTCTAACAAACACTTCACTGACCAGCTGTTCCTATTAAGTCCTAAGTGTGCCACAGAGCGAGGTCAATTCTGCTTCACTTTTGGTAGCTCTTACATGTTATCCCTGTGGAGTTTTTCACAGGCAGAGTATTATATCCATCACACTGGGTGTCTGGTTAATATGAATAAAATATTCTTGTTTCTCAGCCTCTGTTTCCTCCAGTTCTCATATTTGGATGCTATGAATGAATAAAATCTCAAATAAGCTTCCTGTTCAGTGAGGAGGTAGCATCATTTTCTAATTTAAGCATTTCTTCGTATTATTTAGTGCTGTTTACTATGAACCAGTCAGTCATTTTTCAGATGAATGCAAACTAAACTTTTCAGGGCTGCTGCAAAGTTGCATATATTAGTTAGAAACCAGAGTCTGCTTCCATTTTCTTCAAATCTCAGTGGATTAGGGCTAGGATTCTATACTCAAAAGAGAATATTTATAACACCCTGGGAGATATTTTGTACACATGCTACCAATTTGAGTTCTCCTTATTCATTATAGTAAAGACATTTTACATTTATATAGTGCTTTTATTCTTAGTGATCCCAAAGCAGTTCACAAACAACAGACAGACTTCAGATGTGCATCACTGAAATGCAGCATGCTCTGAGGTGGAGAATAGAAACCAATGAGTGTTCATTGTATAGCAGTAGAGTAGAGGGAGGGCAAATTTTAGCCAAGGACAGAAAGGCAAACCCCCACTTGCATAAAATACACCTTGAGAACTCTAAAGGCCATGAACAGTGGAAAGAATCTTGTTTTTTAAAGTTCTAATATGAAACACCAACATTTGGTAAACCTCATGGAACTTAATTTATCTAGCTTCAGGGATTAAGAGTTAAATTGATCCTGCCATGACCTGAGGGAGCTGTAAGTATTCCATGCTTGAGTTGTAAGGCCATTATTATATTTTATTAATGTCTCAGTTTGCTTTATTATTTATTCATCTGTCATTTATATTTGTGTATTGTGCTTTACAGATCGACAAAGGTACAGTTTCTACCCTGACGAGCCTGGGCAATCTACCACCCCCATCCTGCAAAAATTGACACTAATATTTCAGAGGACTATTCATGTGCATAAAATTAAGTATATATGTAGGTATTTATAGGGTCAGGCTCAGGATGAGATAACACTTTCTGGGACAGAAAGAACCTCAGGCAAATGGGTAGCAATTGGTCTGCAAATGGTATAGTGTGAAGCACTGAGGTTCCCTGTTCACACTTTAATCCTTGTGTTAGTTCCTAAGTGATTTTTTTTAAATGTTATTTTTTATGCTGGTATAGGAGTGGAACATCATTACATCATTCCCATTGGCTTGGCATCTGATGCAATGTAACCCTACATTTTCAGTCATGTGGGATTTAGTCAGGTAGGAAGCATGATGGGGAAATTGTTTTTAAATTGTCTTGAGTGAGATGTAAGAATACTTTATAAGGGCATTAAAATTGGATTCTTCCCTAAGATATTCATTACACTATTAATACAGAACTGGAATTTGGTACTATGTCATTTTTCTCCTCATGTGTTGATTAAAAAATTAGCTCAGATATATTCTCAGGGATCTGTCATAAATCTATATTAAATATTATCTTATGAGACATTAATAAATTATTTAATATTTACAGGCAAAAGATTTAAGAGCATCACTTGAAAATTCTGTATGTGGCAGTGCAGACATCACACTTTTTTCACAGTCCTGTCAATTCTACTTACAGTTCGTCTGCTCCAATCAGGCTCATAGAGCTGGACTTGTCACTCTCTTTTTAAAGATAGGCAAGTTGCAAATTGGCTTAGAAAATGTAAAAGCTCTCCTAATCAACAGGCACCTTCCCCTCTTCCTCTTAGCTTTAGAACAGCTGAGGGCATCCATTAAATAGTTAGGCAATTAAGAATTATGCTATGTTCTCAGATTTTTTGAGGACCATAACTCAAGTGATTACAGATATTAGACCAAAGGTATCAGTGAAATGACTTACACCTCTGAAATCATAATTCCAAGCTTATGTCATCTGCCACCAAGATAGAGGGGAAACTTTCTTTCCTACCAGTAAGTAGATTGAAAGGTATTTGTGAGATTAGAGATGATACTATATTTGTTGGAGTCCTGATACCAAGCTCTTCCTACTGACAAGGAAAGGTCATTGACCGGAAGAAGAGCTCTGCATAGCTCAAAAGCATGTCTCACTCACCAACAGAAGTTGGACTGAAAAGATATTGCCAAACCTACCTTGTCTTTTTAAGCAAAGGTTAGGACAATTATCTGATGAGCTGCTGTTTTTATTGTAAGTAAAGGAAATGACTTCTCAGATCCTTGTCTTGATGGCTGAAAATTCTTGACAATGATATTTTTATACACACAGCGCCATAGAACAATAAGCTTGGCCTTGTGTCTGACTGCACCACATGGAAGAAAAGAGGATACTGTCTCTGTCATATATTGGAAGAGATGTTAGAGGGGGAGGGCACTTGTTGAGATTCAGCCACCAAAGTGAAGGGAGGGTTGGGGGCGATTTTCTTGCCTCAGTTGGAGTCAGCCCCTCTCTGCATCCTGTTAAATCATCTCTGCCAGATATGACTCATCCCTGGGGCTCATAAAAATACTTCTGAGTAGCTTTATTATTTGCCTTTGCCTTTGAAATGGACTGATTGAGGAGGTAGGGATTTTCAAAAGATATCCCTAGGGGAAGATATGCCTTAGTCCTGACACATGCTCTTACAGCCAGACTCATTTTTAGTGTAATAAACAGTGTGCTGTATTACAGCATCAAACACCCTTAGTATATTTTTCAGGAGCAAAGTCTAAATGTTGTCAGCCTAAGCTGTTGCCTCTTCCTTTTATCGTGATTATGAACAAATATTTCTGTCTGAAAAGGAAGGGAAAACAAATTAATAGATTTCTTAGTTCCTTGCACCCTTTTCTTTGTAAATAGATGAACTCTGGGAGGTGTGTATTATCATAGGTTCAAGGGAGAAAGGATGTTTGGGTGGCCCTTGTTAAAACACTGGCAGCATGTCGGTCACTGTGGAACATAGGGGAGGAATATTTTCATTTGCAGCAGCATCCTTAAGACTGTCACATTATTGTAAGGGGAGTTTTCTGGCAAATCTTAACAGCTTTCTATCTAAATCAAGGGCCTGACCTTTAATATCTTAGATATGAATATTGGGAATATTATATCACATTAAATGCCATCTATTGATATTTTGGATGCAGCCTATTTAATGATTCTTCAAAAGAAGATTAACATTTAATTAAAGTAATATTGGAAATCATAGTTTTGATAAACTCTCAATGGCTTTTCTTGCTCTAGACACCAGGAAATAATCTTGAGACTCATTTTTAAAACAAGTGAAACAGTGAGCGGGGGGAGGTTGGGTGGTAGGTAATTAACTTCGCAAACATGTGCGACAGCATTTTTACTTGCATGTTGTCAAGTTCCAAAGGGGTATGTTTACTTTGATGACTGATACCACTATTTTACAATAACAATACTGTGATGTTTTGGAAGTTACTGTAGGGTACCTGTCTCCATGGTATAAAATAATTGTAATAGGGGTAGCTGTTGACGCTGCACTTCACACCTCTGTGAAATAGCTATCTTGCTGGGCTTGTCCATAGCAAGTCATGATCATCATCATAAGGTTGCCATCTGGCTAGTTTTTGATTGTCTGTGTTTATTTGGGGGAGACGGGGGTTGGGTGTGAGTTTCATAGCTAGTACGAGCTGAGCAAAAGCCAGGCTGTTTTTAGTTCTGCTCTTATGAGTCTCATATAGAAGTGAGCAAAATTCAGCATTCCTATCCCTCAGAAAGCACCAACATTTATTTTTGTCTCAAATTGGGAAGAAGAGTCGACATTTTTAAGGGAACACAAATTCTGAAAAATTTTGATTTGGAATTGTTAAAATTTGTCATTTTGATAATTTTAATTAAAAAAACAAACAAACAAAAAACCATTTAAACATTCCTGAAATCAGTTCAAAATGCTTCCTTTTGGAGTCAGTTCAACATTAAACTGCATTTTCCCATGATGGTGCATTGTATCATGGGAGCCATAGTTCAGGAACCTGATGCCCCAATCTCCCCAAGGACCAGGCTCCCTGACCAGAGGACATCTCCTATAGTGCAGAGCCTGGTTGGAGAGAAGTCCACATTACATGTCACAAAATTCAGTATTCCAAGGAGCTCAGCCTATAGAAGAGTGGGTCTGAACTACAGCTCTTATTAGGCAATGTGCAGACAGGGAAATGCAGTTTAAGGTTTTATTGAATTGATTCAGCATGAAATATTTTGGGTCAGTTCAATGAAATAAAATATTTTGATTTAGGTTCAGCTGACCTGAAACAATAAATGTAATTTTAATATTCCTGATGGAAAATGGAATTATATTGGAAAAGTTGAAAATTTCAATCCTACAGCAATTGCATTTTCCATCAAAAATCTTTCCAGTAGAAAATTCCCAATTAACTCTGTTTTAGCTGAGGACCATTCCACTGTTCCAGTTGACATTGTTGTAGCAGATCCTGGTCATGCAGAGAGCTGAGACTAACCCAGAATCTGCCGGAGTTCAGCCGGTACCAACTGGGAGGAAGCGTGACCTGGATAGAAGAAAGCAACATAAGATGATGATAATTTCAGATTATTTGTAAATACCAAAGATTTCAGAATGAGCACTTAACTGACTTTGCGGTCAGAAAGATAAATTATGAATTAGGGATTAGTCATTGCACAAAAAGGGGGTAAAGTCATATTTTTGCCCTTAAAAATGCCAAAATTTGAATGTAGACCTCACCCCCTTACATCTTGTCAATTTCAAAAGGGATAACCATGTTAGTCTAGTCCAGTAAAAAAACAACAAGGAGTTGTGTGGCACTTTAAGACTAATAAATCTGTTAGTCTTAAAGTGCCACACAACTCCTTGTTGTGTTTTTCTCACCCCCCTTAGCAAGGGGCAATGCTCCAAGAGTAGACACACAAGTTTTGGTCCCCCTGATGGGATCAATGATGCAAAATCCTGCACTGTTGACTTTCCCAACTAGTTGAAGGGCAGGGGGAAGAAGGGATACAATAGCAGTCATTAGCAGCCTATGAGATGGTAGGGGACAGCCAGGTACAGAAAGTGGTCTGACCACATGAAGAGTCCAGGATACATGGGAAGGCTACTAATGCTATCTCTATGCTATCTCTCCATGTGAAGGGTAGAGAAAGTCTCCCTACCACTAGCCAGCACAGAACTTTTTGGCCTTGCCTCTGAATGACCACATCACTTCCAGGCCCATCAATTAGCATGTCTTTCCCTTTAGTCTGCAGAAAAGACTCAGGAGGGGACAATCTGTTCTGTGCCAGCAACAGCAACAGCCTGTCTCTTCCACTTGCAACCTGCATGCCCTGCAGCCAGCCTATGTTGGATTCCAGACTCCTGCTCTGCTTATAACTGTCCTGGTGGGTTCCCATTTCTAAAACTGCCAGCATGGATCTATAACCCTGGGGGTGGTTAGTTGCTATTCAGCAATCCCCAGGGGAGGACCTGCTCGCCTGTGCCAGTATCCTGATTACTGAGCCAGGAACAGACCCTGAGTGAGTACCCTGAATTATAGGTAAGCAGGATTTAATTTTGCATTATCAATGTATACTGTATTTGCACAAGGAGTTTAATTCACCAGGACCAACTTTTCACTGCCAGTTCCTAGTATAAGTGTGTTTCTAACAGCTTCTCTTTACAGGCCTGCAATGTGTCTCCATATGCACCATTTGGGAGACAGATGGAAGTGAGAGAGGAGACTCTTTGGTCAGTGAATGTAGTGGGGAAGCATGTGGTCACATGACCTAGTGTGCTTGTCCTCATAGCTGATACAATAAAAAGTGTTAGTAAATACCTCTAGTCATTTTAATGATTTAATATTGCTACTGTTTGTGCATTTTTCTTTTGTCAAACCTTTATATGTAGTTCTTGTTTTTAACTTGATTGAATGAATTTGAATTATTTGTGAGTTCAACAGAGGTAGCCACTGCTTTACTCTAGTTACCCCTTGTCTCACTGGAAGCACTGTCAAGTAGCTTTAGTCTTCAGCACATGATGAGACAGAGTCAGACACACTGCAAAATGAAACTAGACGGTAGAAACTTTGGAACTATCCAGAAACTGTGAGGTGCCCCTTATCACACAAGTACTAAGTCAGTGTGAAAAGGGGGTGTGGAGTAGTAATACTGGGAACAGAAAGACAGAAAGCAACCTGTCATCTTTGAATTTTGCTTGTTGTGTAATGCTTATGAATCTTCAGTGTTCTGCAGGGTGCCAAATTAGCACCAGAAGCTTCATCTTCAGCCCCTGCAGAGAGGTCTAGGGCAGTGGTTCCCAACATTTTCCTTGCTGTGGCACACCTTGCTACCTTTAATTAATTTGAGGCACACCACCCTATAGTTTCCAAATGAACTCATGAATATTCATGAGCCAATGAGCCAATCCAGAGCTCTTTGCGTAGTTTTTCAAAAAAAGTTTTGGCACATCTGCTCAGACTTGATGGCACACCGGTCGGGACACACTGGTCTAGGGGAGAAAGAACAGTGGCATTTTCGGTCCCCAGTATGTGGCCTACTTAGACAATATGAATAGTGAGTGGGACCTTTCTGCCCCTAAGAGCAGCAAGATGTCAGGCCGGGTCCTGAAAAAATAAATCTGGAAGTCACTTCTGGCCACTGTGCCAACCAGCCAGCCTTAGGTACTATAGAAAATAAACAAGGGTAGGCTTATAAACTATTCACAAAATGAATCTGCACCATATCAGTAATTTCCAATAGTCTTCTAGCATAATTACACTTCAAAGCTCACTGAAAAAAATCACACTAGACAGAGATACCTGATGGGTTTCAGTTACAGGGGCCTTATTGTTATAAATCAGGAGTGGTGGGCCTGAGTTCCTTCAGCAGAGCCAGGAGTTAGCTGGCTCAGCCCTCAGGCCACTTAATGAGCCCAACTGAGTTGAGGTAGAATCTCTTGTGTAGTTGGCCCACTTGATTGGCTGCAAGGAGGTTTGCATTTAAGCTCAGTAGCACGGGCAGGTTGCTGGCTGCTCGCCATTTGCACCAATATTTGCAGTCATCTCTGTGCCTGTCCTTTTACTGGCCTTGCTCTTGTCCTGATCCAATCTATCCCTTCACTTGCTTCTTGACCCTTGACTCTGACTCTGGATTTTTGACTCTGGACCTTGGTTCTGTTTCTGGCTGCTGACTCCTGCTCTGATCACTAGACATGACCACACCGACATCGGTGACAGGTGCTGTTGACTTTGTGTGGCCTACTCGCTATCTCTACCAGCCAGTCATTTGGAACGCAAATAAGCTCATCAGAGACACATCCTATTTTCTGAGAACAGAGCTGCATAAATGAGTATAACAGAATATGAATAACCCATTTTTGGCATCTCCCAAGTCTTGGAGCTGATTTGTATGAAAGTCAGAAATAGGTAGTGTGCAAAAAAAGGTTCACTTACCAACCTGGAAGGAAGAAGCAGGAGACTATGTTAGGCTGATTTAAGAAAAATGTTGCTTCCTCATGCAGGCCTAGCTTGTGTGGGGATGATTAATTTAAATTATATGAGGCAGATAGCTATTGCTGACCCTCATGGCAAAAGAGGGTCTCTTCATATCCTCCACAATAAACAGAGCATGCAGTAATTAAAGCACTCCTAACTGTGTTTTCCTCAACTTGACTCTTAGCAATGATGACTGAAGGTTGGATTTGTTTCTCTCTTCAGTGATTAACCACTGGAATAAGTTGCCTAGGCATGTTGTGGAATCTCCATCACTGGAAGTGTTTAAGAGCAGGTTAGACAAGTACCTGTCAGGGATAGTTTAAAAGGGTACTTGGTCCTGCTATGAAAGCAGGGGACTTGACTTGATGACCTCTCATGGTCCCTTCCAGTTTCTATGTGGACAACAAAAGGAGGGGGCATGTCAATGCTTCAGGCACTTGATTCTTTGATCCCTTCAGGAGAGCCCTTGGTAAGACAATACAAAGGCCTAAGAGAATTCTGTCTCCAGGACATGAGCATGTTTTCTAAATCATCACTGCCAGCTCTCCATTCCACACAACACACCATCCTAAAATTCTAGAGGAGGGGTGTCCTCTAATTTTGCAGCGCCCTGAAGGGCGAACCTATCTGTTTAACAGGTTATTTGGGGGTATGTCTGTGGTAAGCTGTGAAGTCCATTTTGTGTGATGAATCTCATTTTGATTGTAACCTCCATCTTGGGTTAAGACATCCAGGTAGTGTTAAAACTAGGCCAGGCCTAACAGGCTCAGGCTATTATGGACATTGTGTGATCACACTGTAGAGTGAGACCCCTCACTGAGAGAGCCACCAAGACCTATTTGAGTCTTTAAAAATGCCATCAGTAGAGCCCTGCAGATCCACAGATATCTAAAGCCACAGATACGGGTGTGCATAACTGCAGACTTATTGCTGCAGATTGACCTGTGGATGTGGATTCTATTTTTATCTGCCCAGGGTGTGATACGCTGTGCAGCTGCTGTTATGATCTGTGTCAGCAGCACAGAGAGGAACAAGGAGGTGCTCCAGCCAATCCTAGCTCAGCTCTGATTGTGGTCTGCCAGCCAGTCAGTCAGTCTCAGTCATAGCAGGCTGGGGCTTGGAGAATCACTGCACACTGTCAGTCAGTCAGCATGCTGACCTTTTACTCATTCCCCATGACTTCCCTGCCCACTTCTTCCTTTTCTTGTTTGCAGTTCACATGCTATGCTGTTAATCAGAGATCTCATTGGTGGCCAAGGACATCTGATTGATATCACAGTGTGTGAACTGCAAACAAGAAAAGGAAAAAAGTGGGTGGGACCCAGCTGAGCAAGGAGCCAATCAAAGGCTAAAATGCTGACTTTGAGCCCAAGCTTGGTTGAGGATGTGGTTATGGATATAGATAAAACATGGCATGCAAATCACGGACTGGATAGATACTGTCACTGAGTGGATGTGGAGCCACGTTTTTGTATCTGCGCAGTGGTCTAGCCATCAGACTCCTTGTTTGTTTTTCTGAGCTGGACTAACAAAGCTATCTCCTTTGGACCAAGGCATATTGACTCTGAATTTCTTTCAGTGACTAACCCAATCCCTTGAGACAATGGTCTTTACAAACAGAAGCTGACCAGGCTGGCAGGAGTATGGGAGGGGACTGGGACTGAGACTCCCCCTCCCCCCCCATTGCCAAAGCACCAGGGCAGAAATGCGACAGCCAGTCTTAAAAGGAGACTGATTTTTAAAGCAGAGGGCCATTTAATCACCACAACTAAGCAGACCGGGCTAAAGAGGAGAAATTGAAGCAGATATTGCCTCACGTAAGGATGCTTACCAGAAGCAAGGCTTTCAGACAGGGTGAGATCAGGTCAGAAGGATTGGGTTCATGACTGTTTGTTGTTTTTCATGCATCACAACTAGGACAAGGGCGGACACACTTAGTACTCATAGCAGGATTGGCGAGTCAGGTCAAATCAGGTACCAGAAGGTCAGAGGCCGAGATAGGGCAGACCGAGATTCAGGGGTGTCAGGAGGCTCGCTGGGTTAGCTTACCAAGACGTCAGGAGCTAGCTTTTAGACCGCAGTCAAAGCGCAAAGCCAACGACAAACTAGGGTTGGAAGCTGGACTGTAGTGCCTCCTAAAAACAAGCCCTGAAGCAGAGATGGGCAGGCAATCTGCATTGTTGCTTAGCCAGCTTCCCAGTATGCCTTCCTGGTTTAAATACTTGTATCAGCCAATCAGTGGGCTGCATGGGTCACTAATCAGGTCCTGCTGGGTGGTGCTTCTTGTCAAGTACAAGTTCCAAAGTGGTAGCCATGTTAGTCTACTTCAGGAAAACAAACAAGGAATCCTGTGGCAGTTTTAAAGACTAACAAATGCATTTATTGGACAAAGTGGGATTTTCTTCCATGAAAGCTCATGTGATAAATAAATGTTAGTCTTTAAAAGTGTCACAGGACTCTTTGTTGTTCTATCAAGTACAGACTCTCAAGATCCTCCCACAGAAACACCAGCTAAACCTCTAGAGGCTATGTGGCAGCATCAGCAGCACAGAACCCCTATGGGCCCAGGTGCTTGCTCTGCAGGTTCTTATATAGACTCATAGGAACTAAAAGGGACCAGGAAGGGTCACCAAGTCCAGTCCTTTGCATTAGGAAACTAATGCTCCCTCAGCAAGGTGGATTCTGGGGGGAGCATGTAAGCAACTGTGCACTTGTAAGAGCTGTGGCACTGGTTCTGGGGTCCAGACAGATGATCTGTAAGGTGCCACTGCCTAAGACGGATGTCTGTCACAAGTTAGGCATCTGGGAGTCTGCCTGAGTGACTCAGAGTTTGGAATAATGATCAGCCATTACCCAGATGAAAGGACCTTAGAAGCAAATGGGATCCTGGATCCAGTCATAATGTCCTAGTGTCTGCCAGAGAGAGAGACGTGCTATAGAATTCTTTAATGAAGAGAATTCTCAATTAATTTTACGGATTGGTTCTAATATCCAACACAAAGGATACCATTTTATATTAAACTTTATATTCTTTTTTGAGCATTCATTATAGAAATATATTTTGAGGAAATGGTATCTCCTAAATGTGTAAAGTGTGAACTGTGTTTCTATAGTGAATACTCAAAAACAGAATTTTGTAGCAAATGATATCCTTTCTGAATGATTTGAAAACCAACCTATAGAATTAATTGAGAAATCATTCTGCTATAGAATGCTATATGTAAGTGAGGTCTAGGGCTGGGCACTCCTCTTGTTTCCCAGCTAAAAGGGGGGCAACCAATTTGCATAGGCTTTGCATTTGCATGCGTACAATTAGATACTTACCATAATTTCACTGTGTAGGTGCTAGGTATCATGGTAAATGGTATATGGGCTGGTGTGGATCCAAAATCCTTCAATACCTGTTTTAACTGAAGAGGGAAATGACACATTGTATTTTCATGATACACTACCCTTTGATTGTATAAACTCTGTTCGGCCTATTTGATGAAAAATTCACCATCAGTGACACAGAACTTGGAAGAGGGTTCAACACTATTTTTTCATTCTAATAAATTCAGAGAGAGGGGTGGGAGTAGTTCTGCTAAAGAGTGATGATTTAGGCGAGTGGTTTTCAAACTCTCTTTCTTGGGACCCAGCTGAAAAAAAATCATTTATGCCCATGACCCAGCAATTACATCTTTGAGCAATACATTCCAGTCTTCTGGTGGCAGCAGCAGGGGGCACTGTTACCCAGTACGTGAGGGGCTGTGACCTAATACTAGGTCCTGACCCATGGTTTGAAAACCACTGCTTTTGGTCAGTGGCTCTGAACCTTTTTCACGTTGTGGCATACTTGCTGGCATATCATGACCCGACAAGACACACCTGCCCACCCCACCAGGCCAAATCCAGCCATCTTCCCGGCTCTCTGTGACACACTTAACTGTGTGGTGACACAGTAACGTGTCATGACACAGTGGTTGAGAACCACTGTTTTAGGCAATGCCTAACCGCCTGCCCATTGTTAAAAGATAGACTTAATTACTCCTTGTGGAGTCTCCTTTGCAATTTTGATGAGAGGAGCAGTCTCTGGTGTCCTGAAGTCTGGAGATGAAATCACAGGGCTGAAATCCTCTCCAAGAGCCGAATTCACTGAAAAGTTGCTGGCAGGCAGTGCCAGTAGACAGTGTGAGTGAACAGCAAGTGGCCCAGAGGATGGTGTGAGTGACCAGCAGGCAGAGCCAGCAGCCAGCAGATGGGGTCAGCAGCTGGTGTAAGTGGATCCAGAGGTGGCATAAGACAACTGGAGGGAGGGCAGAGCCCCATCTGTCCCCCTCCCTCCGCTTCAAGAGGTGGATCCTGAAACTATGATGGTCAGTATGCGAGTGATGGTGAAGTGAAGGACACACTCTACTGGAACTGTGATGGAGTAAGTTCTGTTACTGGGTTTTGTGGGAGCACTGTACCTCCAAGTCAGTCACAATTTTGATATGGCCACTATTGTCTCTTTATGTTGCTATTAAAAGTTTTATGTACTATACTCAGACTCATGCTTGCAAGAGGGTCAACACTGCCCTTTTAGGTACCCAGGAAATAGTGCATGATTACCCAGGAGACAGGGTGAAGACTCAAGGCAGTTGGTATAATAGCGTTGTTTGGAACCCCTAAGTGAAGACCTCGGCCCTTTGCTCCTGCTGTCTCGGCCTGGCAGAAGGGTTACATATATACAGTTTACATCTTTCTGGTTGATCATTTTCTATTGAATTATTAGAGTAGGACTTTCACATAGGGTTGGATGCTACTGTGATGAAAACTTAATTATTACTGATGAGCCTCCTCACTCTGGCTCTTTCACTCCTTTGAATTAGTCATGGCACTCATTTCCAGTAATTTGCCCAACTGTCCCCTGACTTAATGCTTAGATGCTACTGTAATGACAGCATTGCTAAGTGTTGCAAGATCATCACAAGTGCCTAAATAGTGGATGTTTTTTATTAAATTTCCAGATATTGGAAAGAAGGGAATGCACAAGAATTTTTTTAAGTGAGTTTCTAGTCCTCACACAGTTGCAGAGAGAGAGAAGCTTGAAAAGGTGACCTGACTGCACCTCTAAGGCTTGGAAATCAGAAAGCAAAAAAAAAAAAAGAACTCAATATCCATTTTTTTAAATGTCATGATTTGAGGTTAATCTCATGATTTTGTGGTCTGACATGAGTTTTGAATGTTTGAGGCTGCTAATATCATGATGGTACTATAGAAAGTGCATAAAAAGATGACTGTCTGGGATGATAAAACGAGGCTCAGAACTGAATAAGTTGTTTCTTCCTTAGGTATGGTGTATGTTGGCAAGATTACACTTAATGGTTGACTGGACAGAGAATGTGACAGACAGAACTTTTTCTTATATGATCCCAAGGGAGTACAAACAGGAATTCTGTATTCTCTCTGTTCAGCTTACTCCCTGGCAGCTATCAGAGTTGAGATTCAAGCTTCAGGTTTGTAGGAGTTGCTTCTGGCAGGAAAGGAGTTAATTTGTTTGTTATTTTTGTTGTTTTTTTAAAAGCTCTGATGTGAATTATCCATTTTTGGCACGGGAATGGGAACAGATACATGTACTCAGTGTTTTCTGTCACATACACTATTATTAGTAAGAAACACATTTCCTTTTGGGGTGAACATTAGGGACAAAAATAAGGCTGTTCAGATTACCTTTATTAACTCTGCTAAAGCAATTGTGCTGGCATTTAGAAGAACTGGCAAATACATTTGCACAGCAGCAAATGTGATACATTCATAATTCTTTTCGTGTTAAGAAGAAAATAGGGGTTTTTAGGCACTAGAAATGTAATATCCAATCTTTGGTAATGATTTTTAACATTTTCCAAAAGAAAACAAAGATCCCATTCAACCATTTTAGTGCAACGGGAGGAAAATAGCTCTACATTATCTGAAATAACCCTGAAAGCTCTGGGTAGTACTTGATGCACTCTTACTGTCCATGTGCAGACAATTTACCTTCAATGATACATCATTTGGCTAAGTCTTGGGTCATACATCCAGTATGTACTGTATGCTTGAATTAATGGAATGAATTTTTTTTGTTCATAAGTCAGGGAAGGTGCACAGAAAATGCATCTTACACTAGCATGATGTTCTTCCACTCCTAGGCATATTTTACTGGTCGTCTAACCCCAGTTCACTTGAGTGCTCAAAGACCCTAACTTTTTTTTATTATTAAGAAACTGCAGTTACGTGTGTTGGGAACCCTAAAGCCAAGTGAGATGCTGGGTCTGTTTGTTTGTATAGTGGTACCCAGAACAGTCTTGCTCTATTTTATTTCATAGCAATACTAGTGTCCTGAGAACTATACTGTGGTTTGCATGTATGTTGAGTTCCTGAAACATTCCAGCATTTTCTCCTTTTTTCTGCAGCGGAATTGTAGTCACTCACTCCACCTCTAAATTTGGCTGTCTTTCTACAAACTGCTTTGCAAAAAGGAATTGTGGGCAGCTGTCCTCACCGTAGCCTGTGATCCATTTCAGTTTAATTTATAACCCTGAATTTTCTTGCCTTGATTCAAAAGATTCTCATGAGGTTTGTGACCACTAGCATATCAGGGAGCAAAGGACTGATTCTAGGACATCTCAGGGAGAAAGAGACATGGATGGTTACTGTTACTTTCCAACCAAAAGATCAATGTAAAATTAGCTCCTCTAACCAGCAAGTTGGCTTTAATCCATTTCCTAGAGGATAGTGGGCCAGATTCCAACTGTCACAGTTCAGAGCAACTGCACCTACATTTACTTGGTGGTCCCACACGGCCAACTTATCTCAGGCTTCCAGCTCCCCATCTGTTACCTCTTTCAGGTGGAGACAAGCAACCCTCTACCTTCCGACTGGGGTGTTTCCAGTCTGCACAGTTCCCTGCCTTTCCCAGCACAGACAAGCTGCCGAAACACAGCTGCTTGCTTTCTCTTTACAGACAGCAAACAGGTGTAATTGCTACAGATACAAGTTACCACACAGCATTTCCTGTGCAAGACTATTTTATTCTTAACATATAAAGCATTCCAGACACAACATTAAAAACAATAAAACAACCTACACACCTGCAACTAAGCCAACCAGAATTAACCCCCCTCCTCACATGGATTTCGACAAGAGCTGTCTTTCAACTCCCACCCACCCCCCGCCTCCTCCACTTAAAGTGTGATTCCTTGTGACTACCAGATCATCACAGCTTCAGATCTAAACAAGTACTCAGTCTTAAGGGAATTCAGTAGGTTCAGTTGTTCCAACACAACACCAAGAATTGGTGCCCTCCATGGACCAGGGTTCCAGTTCATTTGCCGGATCAGGCAGAAGGTCATAAGTCAGTTTGTAAAAAAAGTATAAGTTGGCAACTTGCAATGTTGCTCTGGCCAAAATGACCAAGGACTATGTGATGTTGCCCTCTGACACCTGGACTGATATATCGCTGTTACATCCCAAGCCCCTCACTCCTGGGGCCATCTTGCACTTGCCTCACTGTGCCGTGTTGCACTCCCCCCTACTCCTGGATCAGCCAATGCACAGCACCCTGCTAGCAAAAGTCCACAACACAGTGAATGACTGTTTCTGGCCAGCCACACATGGATTATGCAATGGTGTGAACCCCAACCAACATCCTCAGTCCTAGATGCAACCCTAGGAACTGGCATCTTTCAGTGTTCAGTGCTGTTCACTCTGCAGGCTCATTGGTTGGTCAATTTATCAAAGAAATTGATACACACCAGCCTTATCACTCTACATAAAGTCTCTACATACACCCAAACCACATGCCCTGCTTTATAGTTTAAAAAAACAGTTGTTTATTAAATACGGAAAGATTGTAAATGATTATAAGCCAGAATAATGTGTTGGATTTGATATGGAAGAAATAAAAGCAAATCACATCCTAAGCTAACATTGCAATAGCTTTCTAGGCTTTAGATAGATGTGAAGAAAACCACGTATGACTACTTTTGTTACCTGACTCTGAAGGATGGAGAGGTGAGGTCCCAGAGATGGGTACAGGACCATGTTAAAAGGGCAGATGTTTTTGGTCTCTGGAGCTCTCTCTTGCAAGCCAGGTACAAGAAGGCAGACTGCCCACGAGAGGGAGCCTGGTTGGAGGCTGGCCAGCCAGCTTGTGGTGAGAACTAGCTAAAGACTGCAAAGTTATTGAAATCTTAAGTTTAGCTTAGAATGTGATTTGCTTTTATTTCTTCCTTATGATAGCTCTGTTTATGTCAACAATTAAGTGGAGTTCTTCAAATTTAAAAGGTATTACAGATATATGCTCCAAACCGGCAATCGTCAGCCCAACTGGCCACACAATGGCAGTCGGAGCAATAAGCTGTATTGAGTTGTTGGTGCTTGTGATCAGAATTTTTAAAATGTCTAAAATGTGAGCAATGTTCCCTCTAATTTTTTGTAGGCTGTGTGCACAAAAAATTTCTTTTGTGCAAATTTTTGGAAATGGTGTCCAAATTTGTGCACATTCCAGTGAGTGTGGTCAAACTTGTGAGCACAACGAAGCAAGTGTGTATGATGCAAATAATATATTAGCTTTCTTTTGATATGGTGATGGAAATGATTTTATAATTTACAAAACCTTATTTGAAACATGCTAGTTGAAACAGCTTTCTCAAAGTAGCATAAAAATATTCACACTGTTGAATTTTTTTTGTGTGCGCACTTTATTTTGTTGTGTGCACGGGTTTCATAACCTGTGTGCATGCACACGTGCACAGCTTAGAGGGAACATAGCATGTGACCCTTATCTCATTGATCTGGAATAACTATTAAAGTAGGCAAGGGAAAGCACAACCATTCAGGAAAGAAGACATATAACTTTAGGTAATGTATTGGCATGTATATCTATGGGTAGGTCTATACTAGAAGTATCTCTTTGGTGCAGCTGCATCGTATCTGCCAAAGAAGCTCTATGCCAATGGGAGAGCATCTCCCACCCAATATAGCATCAATGTGGACAGCACCTAGGTCACTGTAACTTGTGTTGTTCAGTGGGGTGTCTTTTTCGCATCTCACAGCAACATAGTGATAGCATAGAGCTCCCCTGTGTTTTAAATCCTGTGTTGGTAGTGAATTTTGTTACATTTTGTACAGATTAAATTGAATTTCTTTTGAAATGTTTTATATATAATTCCTGTGTGTTAACATAAATCTCTCTGCATAGATGTTTCCCATATATTAATGACTTTATTTGCACAGTCTTATGATTTAGAGAAATATTCCCATTTTATAGATTGGAAATTTATTTTTTTGAATTTTTGGAGAAAAAAAATACTGTTTTTAAGCAGGCCTACTCTTTTTCAGATAATGGTTGCCTACTGTGACATAGAAAAGCTTATATAGTTCTAGCCAAACCTTCCATTAGCTTTCCACAATGACTTTACACTATCTTGGTCCTCTCAATAAAGATTATTAATTAACACTAGGAAATGCACACTTCAGGGTACTGCCCTGCACTAATAGGGAGTGGACTAAATGACCTCATAGATCATTTCTAGCTCTAACTTTTACCCTTAGAACAAAAGAATGGCCATATAGGATTAGATCACTGGTCTGTCTAACCAAATATTCTGTTTTCTGACCGTGGCAAATGCCAGCTGCTTCAGAGGAATGAACAGAAAATGACAATGACTGAGTGGTCCATTCCTGGCTTCCAGTACCAGCACCTGGTAGTCAGAGACTTGGAAATATTGGGTTCCATCCTGGATCATCTTAGCTAATAACTATTTAGAGAACTATTCTCCATGAACTTATCGAGCTCTTCTGTGAACCAAGTTATACATTTGGTCTTCACAAAATCCTGTGACAATGAGTTTCAAGGCTTGATTGTGTGGTGTGTTGTGTTGTGTTGTGTTGTGTGAAGAAGCATTTTTTTATGTACATTTTAAACTTGCTGCTTATTAATTTAATTGGTTCTTATGTAGTATAAACAGATTTTAAAAAACCCATTTTCTTATTCACTTTCTCCATAACATTCTTGATTTGCACCTTATTATAGGCTCCTACTCAATTGCCTCTTTTTCAAGCTTTAACAGTCCCAATCTTTTTAATGTCTTCTCATATGGAAACAGTTCCATACACCTAATAATTTTTTGTTGCCCTTTTCTATATCATTTACAATTCTAATATATTGTTTTTGTGAAGGGGCAGCCACAACTGCATGCAGTATGCAAGATTTGGGCATATCATGGATTTATATAGTGGCACTATGATATTTACTGTTTTATTATCTATCCCTTTACTAATGGTTCTTAGCATTGTTAGCTTTTTTGACTACCACTTCACATTGAACAGATGTTTTCAGAGAACTATCCACAATGACTCCAAAATTTCTTTCTTGAGTGGTAGCAGCTTTTTTAGACCCCATCATTTCATATGTATGCCTGGAAATTTTTTTCCAGTCTGCATTATTTTGCATTTGCAAACAGTGAATTTCATCTGCCATTTTGTTGCCCACTCACTCAGGTTAGTGAGATCCCTTTATAACTCTTCATAGTCTGTTTTGGGCTTACTTCAGTAGCTTGAGTCAACTGCAGACTTTGCCACCTCACTGTTTACCCATTCTTCCAGAGCATTTATGAATATGCTGAGCAGCACTGCTCCCAGTACAGATTTCTGGGGGGCCCCAATATTTACTGCTCTTCACTGTGAAAACTGACCATTTATTCCTACTCTTTGTTTCCTATCCTTTAACTACCAGTAGCTGCAGATTCATAAGATGACCTTCCCTCTTATCCCATGACTGCTTACTTTGCTTAAGAGCTTTTGTTTCAATATTGCATTATACCTTTGTGCAACAGAGGATCTGGGCTCAGTCAATAATTTATATGTCGTGTCCAGTTTTGGGCTCCCTACTATAAAAAAAGATGTGGACAAATTAGAAAGAGGCCAGTGGAGGATAACGAAAATGATCAGGGGGCTGTAGTGCATGACTTATGAGGAAAGACTGAAGGAACGTGGCTTATTTAGTCTGCAGAAGAGAAGACTGGGGGGGGATTTGATAATGACCTTCAACTATTTGAAGGGGTGCTCCAAAGAGGAGGAAGCCAGGTTATTCTCAGTGGTGACGGAGGACAGAACAAGGAACAATGGTTTCAACTTGCAGCTGTGGAGGTCTAGTTGGATATTAGGAAAATCTTTCTCAATAGGAAGGTGGTAAAGCATTGGAGTGGGTTACCTAGAGAGGTGATAGAATCTCCATCTTTGGAAATTTTTAGTGCCTGGTTAGAAAAAACCCTGGCTGGGATGATGTAGTGGGAGAAACTCAGGTTTTAGCAGGAGGTGCAGGTCCCTTCCAGCCCTAACATTCTATGATTTATAATCAGGAAAATTCATTCTGCCTTTGAGAGACCACGATACAAAGTGGGTACAGTGAGGTTGTGACCTATAGCCAGAAGTCATTGACATACAAATCAGAATCTGACCACCTTTATTAGCATTCATGGCTAAATGGCAAAGAATGACAAAGAGGTCTTGGAAATCCTGAAGCTAAATCCATGATGATAGGGAAGCAGGATCATTATCAGAATAAAGGGACCAATTACCATATGGGCATCTGAGACTTCTTTGCATTTATCCCAGATGGTACAGCTGATTAACTTCTACATTATGAAGATGGTGGTGCTCCAATATGATAATGAACTCTTAACATCTCAGAGTTGACCTGGATCAAGGGACTTAACAGTAGACCCAAAGGAGACAGAAGGAAGGAATCTCTGGGACTGTGTCAGGCTAACCAGGCAATTGTCTTTGAATGAATCATCACTAGTAAGAGGTATCAGATTTACCATATATACTTGCCTATAAGCTGATCTGCGTATAGGCCAACCCTTGGCTATTAACCCCAGAAACCCCAAAAAACCTCATGACATGCATATAAGCCAAGGTTCAAAATCAGGGCCGACTTGTCTCCCTCCCTACCCTCTCATCCTGCCTCTAGCTCCCCACACTGCCCCAATCCTTTCCCTAGCCCTCCCATCCTGCTGCCAGCTCCCCATGCTGCCTGTGCCCCTCCCTAATCCCCCCCACCCATGTCGCCGGCTTCCCCTGAGTCCCTGGCCCTTTCTCTACCCCCTCCACCCTGTTGCCAGCTCCCTGTGCTGCCCTGAGTTGCCCCACTCCTGTCCCTAACTCCTCCACCCTGCCACTGGCTCCCCTGGGCTGACCCCCCCCCCTTACTTGGCTGCTCCAGTGGCCACGACACACACTGGAGAACTGTGCCCTCAGCATGCTGAGAATATGCTCAGGATGGGAGATTTCAAAACTCCCAGTCTGGGCTGGGGCTGTTCCCTGCCACAGCGTTCTGCTGGATTGTTTTCTATTTCCAGCACACTCTGGCTTACCAGTACTCTTGGGTATGAACTTGACCCAAGCATAGGCTGAGTGCCTTTTTCAAAGGGGATTTCAAGGCAGAAAATTCTCAGCTTATACATGAGTATATGAAGTACTTTTCATTTCCCTGTAACTCAAATGAGATGGCTCTGTCTGATTTAATTTATGAGAAGTATAAATTTAAGAGTTAGGGAAATTTTCCCTTTCCTTTTACTAATATTTCTTCTTGTCTTAATAAATCTTGTTTTTAAGAATATAACCAGAAAATTGTTGGTTGGGTAATTTAATGCTGACTGTCTCAACAGACAGTAAAGCTCTCAACCTATAAACACAGAGAGTGAGTTGAGCCCTGCTATACACTATGATCATTTTTCAGCAGCAGTTGAAGGGAGATGCACAAATTAGTTAAAATAACTTGCATATCTCCCATGATCCATCAAATGCATAATCCCTGCTTAATGTTGTGTCCCCACTGTGCTGAGTTGAAGGGAAATCCCACTCTTCAGCTCTGCTGTATTCCACTTGATGGGGTGGTCTTCAGGGAGTGGCTTTCTGATCAACTGAGGAGGTCTTCGCAGAACCATTCAACCAATCTGGAAGTTCATTGTGATGCCAGTGAATTTGCTACCGTATCTGTAGACCTGCCCTGTGAAAGGTATGTTTCTGAAGCATTTACCCCCTCTTGAGGTTGCTGTCAGTGGTTACACACTAAGAGATCTTTTTCAGGAGATTTTGCTGCTTAGGATTGAAGCAAGGCATATACAAGGGGGCCTGAAGGACCAAGAAGGAGCTGGTAGGATACAGATGACACCTACCTCTCTGGCTTTTTTACACATTGAGATAATTCATTCAGAGGAGCAAATGCTACCCAAATTGCAATACCTCAAGAGCATTTAAAGGGAGAACAGGAAGGAAAAAACACTGAAATCAATTAAGGCAGAGTTTGACCCTAACTTTTCAGGAGGGGGGGGGTGGGGAGGGAGGAGCAGTCACAATGTTTTGTCCATTTTCTGCTTTTTTCTCCCTCTACTCCCTTTTCTGGATGATTTCATTTGCAAACGCTAATTCAGCTCCCTTCTTGAGGCTGATTATTGCAGATCTACCTCTCTACCCTAGACCCGTCGCTTTCTGTCCATGCTAAAATCTCATCCTCTCTTGCTGACATCTCCTTGTGGTCTAAGTGTCAGCTCAAGATCAACATAACTAAGATAGAGCTCTGAATCTCTCTCCTCCCATAAGCCCTCTTTTCTCCCTCCTTTCTCAATCACTTTGGAGAACAGCAGCAATCTGGGTGTCATCTATAACTCAGGCCTCTGCCTAGATTTTCACATTCAGGCTGTGTTTAAATCTTACTGATTTTTTTTTCTGCATCTTTCCTATTCATCTACAGAGCTAAAGCACTCACCCAAGCTTCCCTCTCATGTCATGATTGCCGCCACATCTTTCTATATGGCTTTGACAAATGCAATTTTGCCCTGCTCATATCCACTCAAAATGTTACTGTAAAGATTTTTCTTCTCGCTTTTTGCTTTGACCATGCAACTGTTCTCTCTGCAGTGTTCCACTGGCTTTCCCTTTTCTGTCACATCAAACTATCACCTAAGTGGCTTATCTTCACTAAAGGCCCTTCACAGTCTGTCTCCACCCTACCTGCCATCTGTCACTCACTATCAGGAGGTGGATGACTGCTTCTGTTACCTGCTTGTTAAATTCTCAAACAAGTACCATCCTTGCTTTTTCACATGCAGCCTGTAACACTTGGTAGAAGCTCCCTGTAAACATCTCAAAGCTACTGCATTATCACCTTTCAGACCCTCCTTAAACTTCTTTTATTCAGTGATGCCTACAGAACAAGACAATGGTTTAAGCAGCTGGTCTGCTGATGCCATGGGCCTATCATGGTTACCAATGTTGTCTCATTGTTTGCTTGTATGTCGTCTTCTACTGATTTCTTTTGTACTTGGGCCCTGCCACAAAATGCATATAAACTATCTTCTCGTTCCACGTTAATACAGCATCTAGAACAATCTACCATAATGACTAGAGTTCTTTGGTGCTACTGTAGTGTGTACAAATAACAATAAATTAATTAGCAGTTTGAACTTATTCTCTGAAATAGGATTTTTCATGTTGCTAGTTTCCATTTTGGTTGCTGAGGCCTTTATCTGAAAGAGGAAGAGGACTTGTGGGTAGCATGGTGCAAATGAGGGCATAAATGGGAAGGGAAATATGAGGCTTCAGGGTGAAGTCTACACTACCCTGCAATCTATGGGACAGAATATCAGTGTGCACCAAAATGCAGCACTGTCATTCCCTTGTGTGGATGGTGTGGGTTCAAACTGAAAGGTTTCTACTTTGCATTAATGTAGTGCTGTGTATGAAGTTAATGTGAACTAAGAACTGTTTAGTTTGTGCTTGCAGCATCAATGCTGGGGAGTTACACTGCAGTCTGTTAGTTTGCTCTGCTGATCTCACTCATGTAGTCCAAACTGCAGTTCAATGTAGACAAGCCTTAACTTGCCACCACCGCGTTCTGCCATTGAATGTCTCTGGGCTATACTGAAAGTTCCAGAGAAGGAGTGGTTTCTGGACAAGAATCGAGTTGAAACTGCTGAGGAAAGCTTGCCAGTTTTGTTTGCAGTTTATTGCTGTTTTCTATAAGACAGTGGTTCCCAACCTGGGACCTGCAGACCTCGGGGGTCCATGGATGTGTTCCAGGGGGTCCGTGGCGCTGCTCCCTACTGGGGTCAGAACCCAGCTGCAGCCCTGATGCTCTCTGCCAGGGCTGGAGCCTAGCGGCGGGGGGGCAGTGCTGCTGGTCACTGATGCTGGAAGCTACTCAGTTTGGCTCTGCTCCCCTGCAGGGGCTGGTTGGCTGGCTGGCCACAGCGGCCCCGCTTGCTGGCACAGGGAGAGGGAGGGGCCATAGCCCCAGCAGTCCTGCTCCCCAGCAAGTGCAGGGGAAGGGGCCATAGCCACGGCAGCCGTGCTCCCTGGGGCCATGGCTGCAGTGGCTCTGCTTGCCAGCCAGTCCTGGCAGTGCCACCAGAGCAGTATGAGCTGGATTCTGCCAGCACGTGGGCCAGATTATTTCCATGGCAGTGCCGTCACAAAGGTACCGCACATCCAGCCAGGGGTGGGGCACAAAACCTTTTCAAATCAAAAAGCAATCCCCAACCTTGAAAAAGTTGGGAACCACTGCACTAGGAGATATATGTTCCATAAAGAAGTATAAAAGATTGAATATTATGACAAGAGGAAACATCTGAAAGCTATTAGGTGTTCAAAATAGCATCTGTTTTATTTTCTTCATTTAATATTTTCATATGCATGTCTATATTGGATTGCTCAGTAGTGGATTGGGAGAGAAATTCAGATTGGCAACTGCAGTGTTCATTTAAATTGTTTGTATCCAAAGTGTATTTGTGTGTACAAGGAAGCATGTAAAAGCATTTGGGCTGCACACTTTAAAAATGAGTGCTTTAAGGATCTTGGCCTAAATTTGCAAAGTTTAAAAAAAATGTAGCATAGCATTTATAGGTTTTGTAAGACACTGGATTACTTATGAAGTGAGAAGTGGCTATACTGAAGAATTTTGATCCTTTTATCATGTCTGTGTTAACAGTAACATTTTAATACGTAATTGACAACAAATCCAGGAATGCCAAAGGAAAGAGGGACTTGAAATGAACTTCAGCCAGCACCTTTATAAAAGCTGCACACTTGTCCTTGAAGACCCCAGAGTCCGCCTAACAATATAATAAAAGGCCTACGGACCCACCAGAAAAATACAAATCAGTTATTTTATCATCACTTGTGGGAACAATAGTGGAAGTTTTAGAGGGATTTGTTGAGGGAAACACTAGGCCAGAGGTTCCCAACCTTTTCTCTGCTGTGGCACACCTTGATACCTTCAAATTTTTTGAGGCACACCACCATTGAAAAAAAAATCATGAATATTCAAATTAACTTAGATTATGTATTAATATTCATGAACCATGGCACAGTGTTTCAGAAATGCTGCTGTGTGGGGTAGTTGAGGTGGCAGAGCAGGGGTGGCAGAACAGGGGAGGTAAGGAGTTGTGTGGAGTGGCAGGAGTGAGTGTGGGGAGCAGAGCAGGGCAGGGGTGGCAAAAGAGGACAAGGGCAGCCATGTGGGGAACAGCACAAGGGTGGCAAGAGAGGAGGGAGGAAGGGAGAACAAGAGTGGCTTTGTGCAAGGCAGGGGGAACCTGGGGAGTGGGAAGGTAGGGCAGGGGAGCATGGCACAGCGCCCACTTCCCCCTTCTGCACAGTGGCTCCCTGCCACCCAGGGCAAATCCTCACCTGCTCCCTCCCACCCCAGTGGGTCCTGTCCTCCCCTCCCCCAGCCCCCTGCTGCCTGTGATGGACCCTCCCATCACTGCAGGGACCAGAACTAGGCCTCCAGCCCCCCAGCTACACCCCCCACAGCCACCCCGCCCCCCCAGCAACACAGCCATGCCCCCCCACCTCTGCTACACACACACACACACACACACACACACACACACACACACACACCCCCCTACCTGCCCCCAGACAACCACCAGTGGACCTCCCTCCCAAAGCCCTTACCTGGGCTGTTTGCAGGCTGCCTGACACAAGATGCTCTGCCTTGCAGAAGGAAATTCACCCACTCCCTGCCATCTCTGCTGGCTGGGCCTAAGGTGGAGCCACCAGAGCTCTGCATTCAGGCTGCTCCTGCTATTTTTAGGGGGACCCCTAGAACTCCGCATTCCAGTGCCTTCCGCTATTTTTAGGGGAGCTGGAATGCTGCCTGCCTAAAAATAGGGGGCCCCGAACTGTGTTGTGGTGCCTTCCCCCTTACTTTAACCCCTGCCTTTTCCCAGCCCTGCACAGCCCATGTGGCTGGGCTGAGCAGGGAGTGAACTTTAACTGCAGATCTCGAGGATGCTCACGGTGCACTTTGGGTAATGCCACGGCACACCAGTGTGCCGTGACACACTGGTTGGGAACCACTGCACAAGGCAAAGTGTATTGGCTGGGTAGAGATTTCAGGGAAGCCATTTCTTGTCAAACTGACAATGCAGATAAGGGGCTGCACAGGAAATTGTAACCAGACAGCATTAGAGAATTTTGCTGCTACCATGCAAAATGGGGTGTTGCAATGTGTTTTAAAAGGAAAAGGAGGGAGAAGGGACTAAGACCCAAATCCATTTTCTGCGGGACAAGATATTTATAGTCTCTTTAATTCTTACCCTGTAGAGTACAAGCAGTAAAATGGCCTCCTTTTTCTCATGCTAAACCACGGCAGCACCCTGGTGTGCACAATGTGTTGAAGAATGTAGCTACTGTAATGAATGAAGATTAAAATAGTATTAACCTAAAAATATCTAAACTGAGAATAAAACCTGATAAAGTACCACAAAGACTGAACTGATCTCAGATGAGAGAGAGTCACAGACGTATAACTCAACACACCCATCTGTCTAGCAGGGTGTTTATGGCCTCATCCCTGTAGCACCAGAACCTATGAAGAAGGCAAGTATTTTCCAGAACAAAGCAGGCAGAAGATATTTTATGTGTCCTCAGTTGATGCTGAAGAGGAAAGATCTGGGAGGAATAGTTAGAGAGAAGCAACTGCTTTAAAGCATCCTGCAACCCTAGATGCTTTGCAGTGGAAGAACTTAGAAGTAATGACTGATTAGCAGTGTACCTCTATATTCCAGTGGGCTCCCAATATGTCAGAGAAATGAAAGCTGATATGATGATGGGAATTAGACAACCCTTTCTCCAGAGAAATGCAAAAATGATTTTGAGTCTGTTTGGTCAGTCCAGGCCACATTTATCCATAATCCATCGCTGAGTGCACTGACTTGGTGCCAGGTCAGTAGGCATAACACATGGGATGCCTAGAACACCTCTCCATTAAATGCTGGAGAACACACCCACCTCTCCCAACACCTTTGCAGTATATTCAGTAGCTAGAAATTGCAAAATAGCAAGGATTAGTGTCCCAAGTTTGTGATGACCCCAAGTGAAACTCTTCAGTTCCACAGGGATCTCAGGAGGGGGGAGCAATCAAATCATTCAGAGGAAATATTGAAAGCAGAAATCTGCAGGGACCACTTACTAAGAAAACTGAGTCATTTCCAAGTCCTTCAGATCAGATCATACAGTCAGGAACTGTACCTCACTAGTGGAGTGGTGCATCACTAAACGATGGCATGGACCAGTGAGCACACATGTGACCACCATGCAAAAGGAGTTGGTCTAACGCTGCCAAGAGTGCACAGTTGACCACAGAGTGTTTACAGATCATAGAGAGCTGTGCCAGTGTTCTGAAAGGAAAAGTTGGAGCCAGACTGAGAAGCAGACAGGCAACCCCAGGGGATGACAGGGCTATTCAGGGAAGCAAAGAGAATTGGCCGTGAGATAGCAGAAAGCATCCAGTTACAAAAGCTGTTGTGAGAAATCAAAACATTTTTCCAATGACTAGCCAATACCCAGCACCAGATCCAGGATGTTGGGGCCACTAGGTTGTAAAAGTTAAAGAACCATTTAGGGGGGAAAAAAACCCTTTCATTCCTTTAGTGATTTTATTTTTTGTCAATCTTCATTTTAAAGGGGGGAGCGTGATGAGTAGGGGAGAGAAGAGTGCTCAGTTTCATAAGTGCTCATATAAAGAAAGCATTCAAGGGAAAACATAAAAGGGAATTGACACATTTGTGTTTTGTTATGAAAATATATTAATATTTTAATGTGGTCAAATATGTGCCTCTGAAGAATTTTTACTACTTCACTGTGCAAACAGAACAAAGGGAAAATGGCTGTGGAACCAAAGAAACAGCTTTCTTTCTCCCTGTGCTTTGGGTGCATATGTGACTGGGCCTCAGTGGATCACAGCTGAAAATGCCAGATTCTGGATGAACTGCTGAGAAACAGAGCAGGCTTTCCTCAAACTGGTGGTTATTCTATCATTCAGTTATACCAAGCCAGTAATAAAAGTGAACTCTTGTCTCAACACATTGGTTAATAAGAAATCAAAGGTTTAGTGTCCTTGGCCATTTCAGCCCTTATCTCACCACCCAGGTATTGGACACTATAATAAGCTATTATCGAAAACCAATTTAATCACATATAGAGTCCTTCTAATCTCAAGAGATTAGGTGCTTGCCCAGGTCAATATATAACTCAGTGTTCACCCAATAATCACACTGTTGCCAATCTCTAGTAACTGAACTCTAAAGGTGTAACTATATATATGATAAATATAAAATATGTGAGTGTTCTATTATATATCAGTGATCTATTAACCATTTATATATATGTATGTGTTTGTGCGTGTGTGTGTGTGTATATATATATATATAGTCATTTACAATTATGTCATTGTAAAGTCCTTATAGCTGGTTTATAGCAGTGATGTTATAGACTACTGACTTGTAAAGTCTCTTTGGTAACTTTCAAAAGTTTAAAAGTTCTCAGTCCATAGTTCAATAGGCTCCCTTTAGTTGTAAATACACAGTCCAGAGATACAAGGCAGGAAAGGGACATCTCAGGAGTCTTTTATACACTTTGCTTGTTCATGGATATTTAGTGGCTCAAGACACAACTCTCAGCCTTTGTTTATGGAAAATTACTGGTTTAAAACAAAGTCCAGAGTTACATGAGCATATCACATGTCCTTATATTGCTTGATGCCTCACAGGGGGTAGCCACTGGTCCCTTGGAGCCTGAATCATCCACAGAAGAGCTATTTGGGTGGAATGGGTTTCAACTATGGAAGCTTGAACTGTCCATTCACAAGAAGTTGGCTAGACTAGATGTAAACTACACATTTGAGATGCAGAAGCCAATTCAAAATTTATAACTTCTAATACAGTGATTATAATTGAATTTTAACAAGATGATAATACTTAGCAAAGCATAACTTTTCCATTGAGAGGTTATCTGGTATACATTAAACAAAATTTTTTGCAATTGTATAACAATGGCAATATAAATGGTCATACTTCAATCATACAGCATCACAAAATGTTAAGTTGCTGAGGAAATCAGGCCTTTACTTGTTTGGACAAACAGGGACCTTATTTCCTCAGAATAATATGGTAGTAATGGGGCTGTGGCATGTGTTATTTTAGGGGACCCTATCTTTTCTGCCTTTGAAGCTGTGCCCAACATCAGAGCATGAGAAAAAAGGGTAAGTCACACACTGAGCAGTTGCAGCATAATGGTGGAGTTTCATGTGGCCAGTTGAAGGCAAAATGACGTTATCTACCACATTTTGCTAGATGCCAATGCAGCATTTATTATCATGATATACTGCACCCTGCACAATATCTGCATGGATAAGAACAAGAACTTTCACCAGGAGTGGGCTCAAGACATTGTTAGTTTGCAAGCCTGATACAGGCAACCACAAAATGCAGCTGTCACTGGTGAGGCTAGGTCCTGATAAGCAAGAGAAATCAGGGATGCCAGGTATGCCTACATCTTTGTATCACACCATGACATGCTGGAGAAATGTGATAGAGGGCACAGTTGTAGTATGCATAGCAATTCATTTGTTATTGCATTTTTGTGATTATAAGAGAACTTTGTACTTTATTAAAAGCTTTGGGTACAAGTTCCTGACTCTTCGCAAGCATTCACTTGCAGAAGTGTAGGGTACAGACAAATGTGTTTATTTTTTAAAAAAGTCATAAAACAACCAAATATGTTGAAAACCACTGAATATACCCTAGCTGCCAGGAAGTTAAGTATAAAGAAAGTGAAATAAAACTGAAAAGTCCTGCATGCCATAGTACTGCGTGGTGTCACTCACTGTATCTCACAGTTCATGGAGCTGGAGATCAGAAGTATACTTGTTCTCCTGACCCTGAGGTCAAAGGTGGGTCAGATGAACTGGGTAGCATCTGTCCATTTCAGGAGTTCATGGAGCAGTCTATAACCCATCCAGGCCCTGAATTTTCCAGTGGCTGCAGGGCAAGATAGCAAGGAGGAGAATCTAGAGGCAGTGGTGCAGGAGCTGGTAAGAGCTGCTGTGGTCTGCTGGCCTAAGGGTAAGAAGCTGTTCAATCAGCAGATTTTGTTGCTCTTCTTTCTCTCTTTCTATCTGTGACCCTAACAGCATTCCACTGCAAGAAAGAAAGGGTCTCATTGGTATCTGAGACTGAGTCTCAGCAGGTCTGACTGATTGAGTGTACCCCAACTCACTAATGTTCTCACCCACATCTAAAATGTGAACTAACAATAGAAAACTAGTAAGATACTGATTAATGTTGTTGCCTGGCATATGTACAGAGGACAAATATAAAATCATAGGCATTTGGGGAATTATGTTCTTCCGGCTGATGTTACCCCACCCTAGACAAAATGTGTTTCTTTCACATTGAAAGTAGTTCCAAGTTACATTAAGAAATAATGGAGATGCAATTTACATAGAAAATAAACAAACCATCATGGCAACAAGGGGAGGAGGTAAACACTTTCAGCCTCATGGCAGGGAAGGAAATTACAGAAAATGGAACAATTTGCATTTTATCAAATGCTGGGTGTGGGGTTTAATTTTTGTACACAAAAAGAAAATGGAGCAATTAATCAATCAGTGTGTAAGCATTCTAGAATAAAATAAGGTGATAAGTAACAGTCAACATAGATTTGTCAAGAACAAATGTCAAACCAATCTAATTTCCTTCTTTGGCAGGGTAACAAGCCTTGTGAATTGGGGGAAGCAGTAAATGAGATATATCTCAATTAGGCTTTTGATACTGTCTTATATGATCTCATAAACAAGGAAACATAACCTGGACAAATCAACTAGACAGTGATGGCACAACTGGTTGGAAGCCTGGATTCAGAGAACAGTTATCAGTGGGTCATAATCAGGTAGGAAGAGCAAATAAAGTAGGGTCCCACAGGGATCTGTCCCAGTTCCACTTCTATTCAATACCTTCATAAATGATTTGTATCATAGCATGGAGCACACTCATAAAGATATGGAGAATACCAACCTGTGAGGAGTAGCAAGGGCTTTGAAATATAGATTAGAATTCAAAATGCTCTTGACAAACTGGAGAAATGGTCTGAAATAAATAGGATAAAATGTGATAAGGATGCATGCAAAATATTACATTTAGGAAGAAATATTCAATTGCACAAATGGAAAATGGGAAATGACTGCCTAAGAATAAGTACTCCAGAAAAGAATCTGGGGGTTATAGTGCACTGGAAACCAAGTAACAGAATAAAATCCAAATCAGGAATGGATCTGCTGGAAGGAGAAGTTATAACAAGGTCCTAATCTGAAGGGGAAAGTGGATAGCCCCATTGTGTTGCTGCCTTATGTACACTGCCACGGGTCACCAGACCAAGCGGAGAGGGCTAGCACCCCTCCAATCACAATATTGTGGACAACTGTGTGTTCATGAAAACTCATGCAGACTCGGGGAGCAGATGAAGTGCAGAGGTGAAAGTGGAACCCAGAGGAGCTGCTTCAGTTCCTGGGATTGGGCAGTGGAGAAGGGAGCAGGACCTGGAGGGACTTGGACAGGCTCAGCAGCAGACAGAATCCTCCAGGACCTTTCTTTCCAGCCTGGCATTGGCTCTCTTCTCCTTCCTCTGTCTCACCTCTTCTATTTCATTTCTCCACCCAGTCACACCCCCCCACACACACCATTTGCAAGGAGCTCCCACACACAGTTCCCAGGCTACTACATGCAATTTTAGAGACTTGATATACTTCCTGATTTGAGACAGGAGTATGGCATGTGGGATCACCCTCTGCATGTTCCATGTAGGTGATCTCAAACTGGATGTGTAGATTTCAGAGATGCAATAGAAGCCTCAAGAGAAAAGATGGAAGCCATGAGGGGTTGGCGCCCCCCCGTCCCCCCCAGCCATGGTCACTGTTCAGTTTTCTGGTGGTGGCTGCTTTTTTTTTTTCCAGTGGAGGGTTGCTGCATGGCAGAGGGGTCCAAAGTTAGGTCCCGAGGAAAAACGTTTGACAACCACTGGCTTAAGGGAGGCTGAGAAACCAGACCCTGCACTCCTGTTCCACCACTTTTGGCCGGCTTGCCTAGTCCCTAGTATGGGATGGCTGGCACAGGGGCCTGCCCCTCCCCTGGGGCGGCCAGCCCCGGTCTCCAGTGCCCAAGGGGTGAAGGGGGCCCTGCAGAGGGTGATTTGCCCAGAGCCCCGCACCCACCTAGGGATGGCCCTGATGAGCATAAATGGTGGAACACAGACAGCTCCTTAACGGAAAATTTTTAGTGTTTATTATAAGAGACTACTCATACCCTCCCTTACCTGATACTATTGAAAGCAGACTATATAGAGTCTGCTTTCAATAGTATCACATCTGTCACGTGTTTCACACCCATGCACCCTGGGTTATCATCTATATGATTTTCCTGTTCACTGGTATGTTGTGATTGTATGATTTGTTGCTAATTACACCATGCAATGTTGCTGTATGGGTACTCAGAACCTATTCTACATAATTACTATGATATGTTTCCTGCAGCATCATGCAGTTGCACAGGTGTGTAGCATGTTAAACATGGCTCAGGGGTTGGCAGACAGACTGCAGCAAGCAAGCTCCTGGAGGAGACAAAAGATGCTTGTTGAAGTGGCTCAGAGAAGACAAAGGGATCACCTCTGCCTAGAAAGAGATGGGTCAGAGCAGGTTTTTGGAGGTTAAAAAAAAAAAAAAAGCCACACACACACACACACACCTGGAAAGATTTGCAACTTTTAGTTGGGATTCTCCATCTTGAAAAATCTTTTTGGAAAGATCTGGGCTCTGCCTGGTGTCAGGCAGAGAATAACTGTACAAACGTCTGACAGCCGAACATTTTGAGCATGAACTTGAACTATGAAGTCAGTTTAAGTAGTGATGTTAGGGTACTATGCGTGTTTTAACTTTTATTTCTTTGTAGTCTCTCCTGACTCATTTATTTTGTGATTCTGCCATGATTGGTCATATTCTCACTTAGAATTATAATCTGATCAATAAACTTGTAGTTGTTTTATTTAAAGCTGTGTGGTCTTTAGAGGGTCTGAGTGAAGAGGGCTGGGCACAATCCATTTCTTTGTTAAATGGATAACTTGAGTGTATAGTGGTTGGGAATGGACCCCGATCACTGTGCACAGTGGCTCCTGGGGTGGTAACTGGGATTGGGGGAGGGCTTGCTGGGGGGATTGTCCTTGAGTAGCCAGAGGGCATACACCCACTGCTTGGGACCAGTTGCATGCCAGAGGTCAGAATGGACTGACTCAGAAGTGACTGGCCACTTGGCAAAGCGGAGTGAATCAGGGTTTCAGGAGTGGGAACTGGGGAGTCACAGCAGCACACCAGACTGGGTCAGGGGAGCAGCCTGTCACATCATCTGTTTGTCCATCCATCTGTCCGTCTGTCCAATAATATCTTCTATATAGATATATATAACCAGACTGTCTTGAATAATTTAAATAACAAATACTTGCATGGAAGATGGCAAGCCCAGCATAGAACAGGTAAGTATAGTACCATGTTGGAGTAAAACACTAACAAAAGAGAAATCAGCTATATCCCATTGTCACACACATCATTTTGGCCAAGACAGACATTTTAAAGTTGTTACAGAAATATCCACAGTGCCTCTCATCCAAGGTGCTGCTGCAGTGAAAAAGACAGATTGACTGCTGAGCAGTACTGCTAGAGAAATACTCATAAATCAAAGCAGATTGTACTTTACTTTCATAAGACTATTGTTTCCAACTGGTCCCATAAAAAAAGATACAGGATCTCTATAATCGAATGTAATTGGATCATCCAAGTGATGCGTTACACTATACTGGTAATTTACCACCAGTTTTGTCAGGACAGTCAAATTGCTTAATTACACATAACAGTTACTCTGTAAAGACATAGGAAAACAAATAAACGTAACTAATCCTTTTTTCTATTTGTTCCTTGCAAACAAAAGCCTAAGAATTTGAAAGAAAACAGTGCAATTTACATAATTAGAGATGAATTTCACTCAAACCTTGAACAAGGCCCACAGATATGGGAAATTTTAATGTCTAAACTAGTTATTGTTGAAGAGTAACTTGGGGGTGGGCATTCAAATCAGCATTAGCCCATATGCAATGCCTGTCGTTGTGATGGTATCCTTATGTTTCCAAGTGGTATGTTCTGAATGGGGACTTCTTGATGTTCATTGTATCTGTAAGTCTGTCAAGTTTTGGGATACAAAGCTGAATAAATCAAATACCATTTATGGGCCATAGATTGATCTGTATGACTATGTCTACACTTAGAAGGTTAGTTTGAATTAACTGAATTTGAACTAATTAATTTAAACTAATAATTATTAGTTTGAATTAAGTTAATTCGAATTCACAGTCACACTAGAAACCCTAATTCGAACTAGTATGCCCATGCACAGGACTTGCTAGTTCGAATCAAGTAGGGGTCGCTATTGTGTAGAGAAAAATCAAGCTGTGGTTAATTTGAACTGACAGTTTGAATTAACACAGCTCCGCCGGGTTAATTCGAACTATGAGTTCAACTTAACCATCACTTCGAACTTAAGGTAGGTTTTATAGCTTTGAACTAGGCTTTCCTTAGTTCAAACTAAGGGAACTCCTTAGGTCAAACTAATGAAAGCTAGTGTGGACATGCACTAATTTAGTTTGAATTAAACCGCCTTAATTTGGACTAAATTGTAAGTGTAGACATACCCTATATGTCTAGACTTTTATGTACAATATATATACTTTTTAAGACAACGTTAATGTGAATTTAGCTGGAATGAGCCAAACTGACAACCTTGGAGTCTGAGAGCTTCTATGGAGTTACAGAGAAGGTTAAGAACAGACAATGACATACAAGTTTTGCCCTGAGCAGCTAGGTTACGCAAGGTTGTTACTCTATGAATTACATCTTACTGACTGTGGGGAAGACCTAGAATGCCTTTTACCATTACTGTTTGCATGCCACCGTTTTCAGGCTGAAAGAACTGTGCAGTCTCACCACTGTCATTAGAGAAGGAGAGAAAAGGTGTACACATACTGGTGCTTGTCATTGTTTGTGTTGATGGATAGATAGAGCTGTTTGGAATTTTTTTTCACTAGAATGTGGGTTTGGGGGTTTTGGTTTGGTTTCATTTGGAAAATGCCAATTTATAAAAACCAAACTGTTTTGTAGGATTGTACCAGTTTTGACAAAGCTTCTATTGGGAAAGGTTTCTCAGTTCCATGATTGAGTGCTTGGTCAGAGAGCGATGGTGATACTCCAGAATAGGCAATAGCCTGAGTGGGGGTGGGGTAGGGGTTAAGACACCTAGTGAGGATATAAACAAGGAATCTTGTGTCACTTTTAGAGACTAAAAAATTTATCTCTCTCTCATGGAATAAATAAATTTGTTAGTCTTTAAAAGTGCCACAAGACTCCTTGTTTGTTTTGCTGAAGTAGACTGACATGGATACCCTTTGGAACATATACAGAAGATGTTCACATCCCTGCCTAAATCAGGAAGGCTTGAACCCAGGTCACCTCTAGGTCAGGTGGTGCTTTAGCCACCAAGCTATTGTCTGTTCTGAGCTAGAGCTTTATCAATCTTTCCTGTTGATACTATTCCAGTTTGCATAAATAATTAACATTCATTGGAGCTTGGATTAGTACCTGGTTATTCTGGGGGGTCTCTTTCTTGCTTCAGAAGGTCTGCTTTATCCCAATGTGGACTGGGAACAGTTTTGAAATCTTTAAATCTTTCCTGGGATTGTAAAACTATTTTTGTCGACTTCTACTGGTGGGTATAGGTAATTCCTTCTTTAAAAGATACTCTTCTAAATGTACATTAAAAAAACAGCATGTAAAGCAGCAATGGACTGATTTTTGATGCATAGCAATTAGGTACATAGGTAAGGTCTGAATGAGTTTTCCCTTACTGACCTGGCTGAGGGGAGGGGAACAGGCTGCAGGACCAGATAGTATTTGCATGAGCACACCACCGTGTATAGGTGGTCACAATAACTGAACTGCTTTGCCCAAATGATCACTCTGGCTGCAATTGGGTTGCAAATCCCTTTACTATTGAATACTGGGGTAATGAAATGTTGTTCTTAGCATATTAGTAAGGTCAGCAGAACTGTAGTTTGCCTGTCCTGATTGAAGGTTCATCCTCATTTGAACTGAACTTAGTAAGCAGGGTGCTTTCAGTGAAAGGGGATGGGTGCTCTAGGCATGATTTGACCTGCCCTCCCAACTAGTCAAAAGGAGAGCTAATTAAGGGTCTATTTAAGAGTCTGTTTTAATTAAGTGAGTACTACAGCTGGCATCACTTGCTATGGGACAGCATTTTCTGCTCAGCTTGCTTCAGCAAAGATGGTCTCTCACTAAGAGCTGAAAACTATGAGACCAATCTGCAGAGGAGCAGGTGGCATCAGAGGGTGATGGTGCACATAGGAGTTGCTGGCAGAGTGAAGCAGCTGGTACAGTGTCCAGTGTCAGAACCATCCATAGAGGTGAGTGGGGCCAAGGACAACTGGTCTATGGGGACCTCTGCCCCCTGCCCCGGTGCTGGGATGGGGCCACCCTGGGCTAGTGACTGGGAGCCATACTCCCACCTCACCCCTGCACCAGCTGGTCTTCCCCTGGGGATGGGGTGGGTTGGCCCAGGGGTGGAGCTGGTCAGACTCTGCACTCCTGGGCCGATGCATGGTCTCTCCACTCTGGGGGCAGGGCCAGAAATGCCACCAAAGCACAGTGCGCTCCACCCGTGGAAGGCAGTGTGGAGTCAGGGGGGAGGCAGAGTGGAGCCACCAAACCACAGGGTCTCGGGTGGTGGCCCTGCTTGCCCCTCCCACCAAGGATGGCCATGGCCAGTGTAGTGGCTGATAGAGTACATAGCAAAGTGGTGGGCAGCAGGAGGCTGATGGGATGACAAGCAGCATGTCCAATATACTAGGTTTATGTCTGTTTGTCTTGCTTCCAGTGTTTTCCCCAGTTAATGAAGGGTTACTTTTCCCCTTCTTTTAATTAAATGTTTCTTTCCTACACTCAGTCTCTGTGCTTGCAAGAAAGGAAGTATTGCATCCAAAGACACATAAGGGGTGGTGTGTAATTGTCCCAGGTTACTGGGTGAAGGCTCCAGCCGGTTTTGTGCTCTATTGTTTAAAGGAACCCCTAGATATTGAACCTGGCTCTTGTTGCTGTCAACACCATCTGGCAGAAGGGCCACAGCTGAAGTGAGAATTCTAGATGATAAAAGAGACGACTAAGAGCAATCATGAAAAGAAGAGAAAACAGTAAGAAACTCCCCAGAGGGGAAAAAAAATCAAAGGAGAGATTATCATAAATTCTGATAAAATACATAAAAGACTAAGAAAAAAAGGCATCCTGATTCTATTAACCAAGTATTAACACTACTGGGTAAAGCAACCTGTGAATAGAAAGGATTGCCAGTTATAAGAAAGGGGACTAGATATCACAGCACTAATCAGTACTATTCCATATTGCCAGTGGAATGGAAAATAGCATTTTTAATAGCAAGCATTAAATCTAGAAATTCCCTGGCATACCATGCTGAAGCTGTTTTTGACAGATGACAAATATCTCAGGTAAAGAGGGCTCATATAGCTTAGGAAATGTCTGACTTCATGGAAATTTCCATTGTGTTATCCATCAATGAGTGGTTCTTGCAATGTGCCTGACTGAGCTGCAGCACCACAGAAGGGGCAATGTTAAAGGCTTTCGGATTAGGTCTTCCAAGTAATGCTTTCCATCACAATTTTCCAGTCAATGTTTTTAGCTATATAATTGAAGAAACACAATCAATCCATTATTTGAGGGAACCTAAGAAAAATGTACTCATCTTCCAGGTTGCTTAGTAGCAGAGTATCCTTCACCTTGTGCTGTTTAGAAGACAGAAGAGGAATCTGTATGTTACAAAGGGGTGCATGTGAAAAGGAGGATTTATATAGTGTGTAATTCACTGGAGTTGCAAAACAAACACAGGATCCTTGTAATTAGAGATGGGCTTGAATCAGCTTCTCCAATCCAAACCCTGAACTCTGGGAAAATCATGGTCTAGATCTTAATGTTATGGCTCAGACCTAACTCTGTAGTTAAGCACCCCCAGCTCCCAGTACTTTCAAAGCTGTGAAGGTTTGGATTCAGCTAAGGTGGGCCATTTCTAAAGCAGGTCTAGAGCCAAAAGTTTTTTATTTCTATTTTATTTTATTTTATTTACTTTAACCCATTTAATTGGATTGTAAACAGTTGGGAACAAGAGCTGTCTCTTCATTTGTGTTTGTGCAATAACCAGCATGAAAAGGGCCCTGATTTTCCTGGGGCTTTTGAGTGCTCCCATGATATCAACAATTAATTATAATAGAGAATGATCCCAAAGCAGGCTGCAAAGGCAATTAATGCACAAACTCTGTGTAGGAATCCTTTTGCCTACCATTGAAAGGCAGCCACTTGGAGCATGAACGCTCTGCATATTAACACTACCCTTTAGTAATGGATAGGAAATGAAGAGAAACCCCATAGTAAGTTGGGAATGCAAGGGTGCATACAGAGGCAGAACTTAATTATCTACAATATATTTGGTGCAGAGGGTGCCCTTTAAACTTTTTGAAACCAGAGCAATTCACGATTGGAAGGGAAGTTCAAGGTGTTTACTCTGAAGGCTCCAATGCAAGTCTGCTTTACGAACAACTATGGGGTGGGTAATTCTTTTGAGCATGTTGCATAATGAGTGATTTCTTTTATTTAGTAGCTGCATTTGTGGTCAGAAGCTCCATCTCTTGATGTATATTTTGGTTTGCAGCAGAAAAAAATATATTCCAGTTTGAATAGATTTGTCCTGTTAACCAATATTCATTTGAGCAGAGTCCATTATAATCATGAAATCTCATCCCTGAATTCAACAAAAGAGATGAGCAAGGCTTCTGTGAAGTATTGTCAAGGGCCATTCAGTTCACAAGAACACTGTTACCAAGAGATTAAATGAATTAAAAATTGATTAATGTTCTGTATGGGATATCTTGCAGTCAAGGATGTTTAAGCAGATAAAAGAGATGGGGAGGAAAAGGTTGGTTGATAATGTGTTTTTATAATGAATGGGGGTGCAGGGAAGAAAAGAGGGGAGGGGGCAATGATCTCTGAGGTTCTAGATAAATGTTTGTTAAAGAAGTAAAAGAGAGAAAGATTAGCATGTTCATATGTGAGGGATGTTCTTTACTAAAACAAAATAGAGGGAAACTTGTCACAGGGCAGGACTTCCAAGCACATACCACCATGCTAGATTTCCATTAAGATGGTTTATTTTCTTAAAACAATGAACTAAACAAATAGAAAACAATATTTTAATTCATTCCTTTGTCTTGGACTTCTGAGTCACCTCTCCTAGGACCTCGGGTGCTCCTGAGTCTACTAATTTCCCAGTTTTAGTCATCTTAGCTCCCTTCCCTTCCCTGGAGTGCTTCCCTGGGTACCTGGCCCCTTGATCTTTGGAGTCACCACTGGAATCAGCTCCACTTTACTTGGGCTTCCTTTCCCCAGGTGCAGCCTGCTTCAGTCACTCTCTCCCCACCTCATTTCTTGACCTTTATAGGTGCAGATGTAGTCCAGCACCCTTTAATCTAGTGGGGTATGTCCACACAGGCTTCTTATTTCGAAACAACAGAGGTTGTAGACTCTCTAAGTTGAAATAAGGTAGGAGTTATTATTTTGAAGTAGAGACCCTTCACTAGATTCACTAATTCGAAATAGAGGAAGGCAGGCAAAAGAATATGACCATTAATTTGAAATAAGCCTATTCTGCAGCTTAGAATAGCTTATTTCAAAATAATAATTTCTATTTGAGCACTATTTTGAAATGAAAGCAGGTTTTATTATATTGCTATAGCACTTCATTATTTCAAAATAAAGAAATGCTTAATTCAAAATAACAAAATGCACGAATGGACTGGAAAAAGTTATTTTGAAATATGGAGGTTCCTTATTTCGAAATAACTTCTAAGTGTAGACATTATTGAGGGTGGGATTTTCTAGTGAACATGTCCTGTGGTTTTGAATGTCCAATCTGAGACACCATTAAACAGCATGATTTTTCAGAAGGTTCCTGCTCAGAACTTCTTGAAAATAAGATCATTTAAAGTGTCAAAGTTTGACCACTCAAATAACTTGTCTTTTCGGAGAATTTGGGCTCTAGAATTAAGTTTGAATTTAGTCCTTATCTGTAACTCACCTCATCGCATGCTGCATTTGGTGGAAGTACATTGTCAGCCATTGTTTTCACACTAGACCAGTGTTGATCCTGCCAGTCTTAGTCCTACCAGTAGTCATGAAAACTCATGGTTTTGTTTAAACATTTGCACCTTTATCCAGAGTAAACACCACCATTTGTTGCATACAGTATTTTATCCTAAAATGGCAGACAATTTCCCTCCCCTTTTTCAGGAAGATGTAATTTCCTGTCTCCAAAACTGCTTATGAAAATGTTTTGTAGAGCATTAGTCATATGCCTCGCTAATCACTGAGAGCCAGTGAAGTGGAAAATGAATTTCCATGCATTAGAAATAATCTTCAGCTGTAAACTTTCCCAACCTGTGTACATGCGAATGTGGTATTTGATCATGAGATTTTCAGTTTAGGCCCATCAGAAATTTAAACAGATTCAGCCTAACTTTAGTAGTTGTACTGGTCTGTCCTGGTTTTTAAATAAATACATAGAGTAGTTTAGAATATGATGTTGAATTAGTTTTTGCCCCTTTAGGTATGATTGTATCTAACAATGAATTACAATCAGGTGACTCAATGACAACTGGCAACACAAGATGTATCAAAGGTAGGTCTCTATTCTTTTATTAGAACAACTCAGTTTCTCCAGAAGTGGGTCTTTTTAGAAAATACAGTGGTCTGAAAAGTGGCCATTACACCTGTATATTAGCTACTTTAAAATAGTCCTATCTTAGGTGTTTTAAAAACATTTTCACACAAATATTAAAACATAATTGTCCATGTAAAAGACCAAAAGGCGAGTAATTTATCTTATGGATATTTTGTTGGTTTTTTCTTTAGAATTAGTTTTTCCTTTGCATAAGAAGAAAAGAAGTTTCCAAAATTAATATAATTACTTCCTTAAACTCCAGCTGACCCAGTGGGGTGACTCTCCTACTGAAAGAAACTCACATGTATTTTAGTGAGAAACTGATAAAAGAATTTGTTGCAGTTTTGCATGTGTGCTTTAAATGATGTGCTCTTAGCTCAGTGTGTACACTATGCTATGTTAGGATCAAAAGCTCATGCAATAAATAAATCTGTTAGTCTTAAACTGCCACACAGTTCCATGTTGTTTTTTTCACCTGGGAACAGTTGCTCATTACAGTGTCAACTGCCCTTTGCTAAAGCCCCATTAAAGCTACATTGTGATGTGATGAATAAAGACAAGCTTTAGCCCTTGACCCTGGGATTCCCAGTGCCCAGTGTTGACGACTCTGCACTTAATGGGGAGCTGGGGGCAGGGAGGTTCTTCTAGCTACTCTTTGATTGAACTAAGTGAAATACTGCAGCATGAGTGACTGTGTTTCCCAGTATCCAGGGATGGCTCTATCAACGAGTCAGTGTGGCGCCAGCTCGGGATACCACAGCTTAGGGGTGCCGCTGCACCAGGGGCGGGATGGGCCTGCCGAAGCCAGACCCCATACTCCTGCCCCTCCCCTGAGCCTCTGGGGCAGAGTGGGCCAGCTCATGGGGCAGACTCCACTCTCTCGCTTCTCCTCTGGGCTGGTTCTTCCCACCCCGAGGGCAGAACAGCTGGCCCAGAGGAGAGGTAGGAAGGCAGAGCCCAGCCTCTGGGCTAGCCCGCTTTTCACCTAGGCTGGCTGTTCCCCACCCTGGGGGCGGAGTGAGCTGGCCCAGAGCGGAGGCCGGATTCTGTGTGCGCCCCCCCCCCCTTCAGCACAAAAGCAAAATTCAGCTCAGGGCACCACAACCCCTTGAGCTAGCCTTGCCAGTATGATGAGGGATGACTGACACTTCCCTTGGGAAGACATGTTCCATCCCACCTCTTCCACCCCAACCCCACCCACACGCTACCCCTGCCTCACCCCAGGCCCCTCCTCTATCTACTGTGAGCTTGTGTCCCTGGCTGAGAAGGTGTGGCAGGGAGAGGTAAGTAGGGGTGGGAGGAGGAGAGCAGGGACTCATGGTAAGTGACAGTGGGGAGGAAGGACTCAGGGAGGGGTCGTGAGGAGGGGATTGAACAAGGGAGTGGAGGAGGGATGCGGCAAGGGGGGGGAATGGGGAGAAGAGAGGAAAGGAGGAGCTAAACAGGTGAGCAGCCAGGAGGTGAGGGGGGGAATAGAGGATGGACATGATGGGGTGGGGGCTGTGGAAGAGAAGAGGGGGAATGGGTGATCATGTTTCCATAGAGCATTGCTCTCACCTTTGACTCTCTAAAATTTCTTTAAACTGATTTACTGCATTTGTTCTCTCACTATGTTTCTGATTTTAAGAAGAATGACTAGCTTGAGTAAAGTGCTGGTCACCACTAAACCTCACACCTTCTGTAAATGCACTGATAAGAGTCCATGAGAATAAGAAGCTCCTGGGCAATGAGCACAGCAGTGGACAAACATGCCGATTAGGTCATCTATTTGGGAAAGCAACTGCAGAGCTTTCTTTGGAAACTCTGGGGAGGTGGCTGCTACTGAGACTAGCCCCATCATTTGCCCATCTGATCCCATGAGGCTCATACAAGGTCAAATTATTTCAAGCTTCCAGGCGAGTTCTCTACCACAAACCTTTCACAGCTAGATCAGGCTCTTAGTGACATCACATATCTGACAGGAATACTCATTTGCTGCTGATGCAAGTTCTTCAAAGTGTTATCATGTGTTGCAGAGTTCAAAACAAAGACAGGCAGATCAGCAATTCAGAAACCAGGGAAGTGAGAAAAGGCAGGAAGGAAACGGAAGTACAATGACCTTCCTACAATGATGCATTTGTAACCGCAGTATGTTTTAGAGAAATCCAGAGAGCAGGAAGTATAAAATGACAAGAAGGAATTGGACTAAACAGAACTAAAATGACCTTCTTACAGAAATTGTAGCTAAAATCATGGCATATCTTATTTGATTTATAGCTACCTCAGCAAGGCTCTGTCCTGAAAACTAAATGATTCCCTCTAATAACTGTGCCAAGATACACTGCCTGTGTAGCTTCAAGTAATAAAGATTTGTTAAACACAAGGACATGATCATACGTTCTCAGTAAAGCTGCAGTCTTTAAAATGGCCATTCTGTTCTGGTCTGCTCACTAGGGCAACAGAAATCTAAACATGGATGAGCCAAGTGTGACTTGTTTTCTCCAGATTCCTGCAGTCCATAACTCTCTGCACCTTGCTAGGTTCATCCAGCTCAATAGTTACTTTTATAAATACTTACTGGTGAGTAATGAATGTTTGTACTACTGCAGGAACATGGTGACACAGTGAGCATTTGTTCCAAAGGCTCTAGGAATAAACTACAAAGAAGTGCTTTTCCTTCTCCCTCCTCCTTCCACCAAATTTTCAAGGCCCTTGAGTGGGACTTTGTTGTCACCACAAACAAAAGTCAAGAAACTTGCTTCTCTCTCCCAGCTGCAACGAAGTCAAACAAATTCTGCACCATTTGGGTATGGGAATTCAGTTGCCTTCTTTTTGTCCATGTGCTAGAAATCTTGACAGGAAAAATAACTGGTGATAAGCTAACATATCTGTGTTCCCCAGATCAATGGGAGAATCACAGTCCTGTTATACTAATATTGCTGGTGCCTTGGTACCTAAGAAGTTAAAAAACAAACAAAAAAACAACCCCCCTCATCTTCTACTGATGATCCTGTGCAGTGCTGCTGATATGCCCTGCTTTCCACTCAGCAGCATCGCTACCCATTTCACTAGCTAATGAGAAAGTGTTGCTAGTGGACTTGTTAATAATGTCATAGACCATCCTGAGCTCTCTTGGTGGGAGATTTTGATTAGGGGACAGGGGGAGAAATTTTCCAAGACTTGTTCTTTTCAGTTGTTGTTTGACTGCTTCCAAGACCTGAATTTTGGAATGAAAATATCCTGATAGAAGCATCCAGAGTAAGAACTGTGTGTACGTACATCCCACCTGCTGTTTTACAGACATTCCTAACAGAGTAGAGCTGTAAGTAGATGAAGAGTAGTACTTTATATGCAGGTTTCCATTAAACTTCTAGTCAATTCTGTGATACCTGGTTGTGTCCCAGCTTTTTCAGGCAACCGTTCCAGCATAGGCCTTACTGGAGCCCAAGGCATAGCTAAAAGTATGAATCCAAAGTAGGCCTTATCAGCATAATAACTCTAGGTGTCAGCTAAGCAAGTAAGCACATTCTGGACATGGTCCAGGAACATACAGAGTTCTCGAGGAACTATGGGTATGTCCACACACAGCCTTTAAATCAAAATAATGCAGATTGTTTCGATTTAAAAGATTGCAGGTCCACATTACATTTCCTTATATCACGATAAGGAGCTCCCTTATCTTGCAATAAGGAAAGTCATTTGGATATAATAAAACCTAGTATTATATAGAAATGATGGTTAAACTGAAACTGTTATTTCGAAATAACACTGTGTGGACACGTTATTTCAATTTAACTGTTATTTTGATTTAACACTTTTGCCCTTCTCCTTCCCAGGGTATTGTCCTTTCTCTATATATTTGGTGGGGGAATGGTCCTTCTAGGAGGCCATCTTGCCACATCTCCCATGGTGCCCATCTCCTAAATTGAACTAGCAAGTCCTGTCCATGGACATGCTAGTTTGATTTGAGTTTCTAGTGGGTACATGTTGAATTGATTTAATTTAAATCAATTTAATGATTTTTATAGCAATTTTGTTAAATTGATTTAACTGCTTAAGTGTAGGCATAGCCTATGAAAACAAATCCCCCAGAATGTGGTAAAGAAACACACAGAAGTCGTAAGGATAAGGGTGAGATGACAGGATAATGGATGAGGATGCTTTGTTCAAATGAGAAGGGTGGTAACAACACATAGAATGCAATACATAACTTTGGTCATTTTATCAGTGTATAAAGGGAGACGTCATAGGAAGGGCAGTTTTGTACTGACATAGGGGACAATACTATGTTAATTAAGCTGCTACCTTGCCATGGGCATATATAGGTCAGTGTCCCTGTGACCTGCTGGACAGGGTGCTACCACCCACCTCTTCCCATTCCACTCTGAATGGGACACAGGAGTGACTGAGCACAGCTGACCAGGAGATCAGCACAAAAACAAGAACCATCTCAGAGACTCATTATTAACATACAGTAAGGGAGGGTCTGTAGTATCCCACACAGAGTGTGCGGGACCACTGCTAGGATGGGTTGCCACCTCCTGTGCTAATTCATTTGTTATTTAGCAGCTCTTGGCCATACTAGTTGGAGGGTTCCTGCAAGCAGATGTTTCAGGGCAGTGGCTCTGTATCTCCGCCTCTCCTTACCAGGACAGTGAAGTTTGAGCACTGTCCCCAGAACAGCTGCAGAGGCACTTTCTTATCTCACATGCTTTTGTATTGCTCCAGCCATTCAAAGCTCACCATATCAATCCCCAATAATGGCACAACCCTGCCACACTGTTGGAATATGAAAAACAGGATCCTGTACCCTCATAAGAGACCTGGGTCCCAAGTAGCTCTAGTCTCCAACTCCCAGTGATCACTAAAATGAAGAAACTATGGTACTTACAAAAACACTGCACCACAAAAACAGATTTATAACTAGCCACTGGTAGGAGTCTGTTTCTGACTATTGTCCTCATCCACAGAAAGACAGCTTTTGTCCTTGAATTTCTTATGGCATATTTTCCAGTAAAATGAAAGGATTGCTATTGTAAAGCTTGAATTTAATTGGGGAAGCATAATAAAATTTAACATCCCTGTTTTGAGGCACCAAAGCAGCTCTCCACGGTAGCATTTAACTTCAGAAATGGGAACAACACAAGAATGAGGCAGTTAGTTAAATAGGTACAATGCCAAAAGTGAATCTCTGTAAGCTGCATGGAAATTTTTTAAAGACACTACAATAGAGGCCCAATTTAAATGTATACACCAAATTAAAAACATAGTAAGAAAATTAAAAAAAAAAAAAGGTACTGTGACTAAACCTCAAAGTATAAGAAGCAGTTTGAGGCAAAAAAGGCTTCTGTTAGTAAGAGGAAGTAAGAAGGAAATAGAAATGTGCATAAACTCTTGGCAGAATCAGGAACAGTGCTAGACAACCAGTGGGGCCACTGGATGATTGACATGCTAAAGAAGTGTGCAAGGAAGATAAGGCTATTGCGTAGAAACTAAATGCATTATCTGCATTGATCTTTATGACTGAGGCTGTAAGAGAAAGTCCCAGATCTGAGCCATTCTTTTTTAGGTGACATATCTGAGGAACTCTTCTAGACTGAGGTGTCATTAGAGGAGGTTTTGAAACATTTGATAATTAATAACTAGTAAGTCACCAGAACCAGATGATTTTCATCCACATGTTCTGAAAGAGCTCAAATATGAAATTGCACATCTACTGACTGTGGTATGTAACTCATCGTTTAAGTCAACTTCTGAACCAGAGGATAGCTAATGTGACAGTTTTTTAAAAATAGTGTCAGACACAATCCTGGCAATGACAGGCTGATAAGCATAACTTCCATTCTAGACAAATTTGTTGAAATGTTAGTAAGGAATATAATTACCAGGTACATAGATGAATATGATTTGTTTGGGAAGAATCAACATGGTTTTTGTAAAGGGAAATTATGCCTCACCAATCTGCTAGAATTCTTTGCAGAATCCTCAAAGCTGTCCACACATTTGGGAGAAAATCCTTTAGCTCTGCATCATGCATGAATTGGAGAACTGGAAGTGGAAAGTGCTTCCCTTGTGGCAAAATGTGATGGATGTTGTCCAATTCACCTTAAAAGTCTATATCATTGACATCCAAACATTCTCCTTGTGTCAGCATCTGGTTAAGGTCTGTAAAATTGTTTGAGTGTTTTCATGTCCACCAGCATCTTACTAAAGTAGTACAAAACCCACCAAGTCTTTTCATGGGTGTGTCATTTGCCTGCACTTTCTGTGATGGACACTGCAGCAGTATCAAGGAGCAAGCAAAAAATTCCATCTTTAATTTTCCTTCCAAGCTTCCCATCACCCCGTCTCATCCCTCATAACCAAACCATCTCTTCTTCTAACGGATACAAATTTTCTTGAAGACTTGCTCAGCTAGTAAAGTTTCTGCCATTTCTTTGCAAGTAGTGATGTTCAAATCCATTGTCTCTATAGACCACAAAGAAATCAAGGCAGCTTCTCATAACGGTAGTAGTGGTTGCAACATCCACCGAGTTTTTAATGCTTTGATTTCGATGTCTACTTGTACAAGGGTATCATGTCAAACCACAGCCGAGACCAGAAATTTAAAGTTAGTGATCTGGTTTTCCAGGCTTTGTGTCTTGTGTCAGAGGCTGGCCTCAGCTTTACGCAACAGTGCCCATTATAGCATGGTGTCATAAACCTCAGTCACTTGGTGCTTGGAACCTCACTGGCCTTACATTGTCAAGGTATGTCACTTAGCAGCTGCATGGTCAGATTGATAAGGATCTTCCACCTGAGAGCTGATGCTAAAAACAGGACATATATCCCTTGAAGTGCTCTGAAAACAGATACTAAATCTAAAGAGGATGATGCTCCATCAGCTGAAATGAAGTTGAGGGAAAGCTCTTGGATTCAGCACAAGGCTCCTTGCATAGACACCCCCGTTTCTTCCCTTTATTTTCACACCATAGTCATATCTTGGCCACAGCAATCCTGAAGCTTTACTTTAGTCTCATTCAAAGCATTCATAAAAAAAGTTCTGTTGGACCTTTTCAGTAGAGTCATCTACAGACCAAAAAGAGAGAGTGTTTTTTTTCTTTTTCTTTTGTTTTTTACTTAGATACAGCCATCATCATCAACAAATCTTATCTTTTAACAGATGACATCTTTTTACTGTGACTAATGGTGAGAGTTCAGTCTGTCATTACGCCATAGTACTTTGTGTTGCTCAGCCACATCGGTGTGTTATCAAGACATCCTTTGCCATAAGGTAAATTAGTTTTGAATTATTTTACTGCTGTAATGGGCTGTAGTGACTTTATGAATTACTTGACATAGGTGCTCATGTAAGACGTTGTATTTCCCAAAGAGCTCTACCAAACTGAAGATATTAGCATTATTCAGTGAATATTCTTTATAAGGAAAGAGGTAATTGAGATCAGATTCTTCAGCATGTTTCCCCAATGATGGGTTCCTACATTGATGATAAGCTGATTTTCTGCATCTATTCATTTATTAAGTTTGAGACTGGCCTCAAACTTCATCTATTTGACGTAGGCCATAAAATGACTGGGTGACTTTTCAGATTGCTTCAGAGCATCAGCTAAATTATGTTACTAATTATACCTAGAAAGTGAAAGCAATGATTTGGCATCCTTGTCAAATATTCTGCAACAAAACCGGAACACTTTGTCAGTCGCTTTTGAGTAAACTATCCAACACTGATTCAGTTACTTCCCCTTGTTGAGGACTCTTTTGCAGTGTGACTGAAAAATGCCACTTGTGGACTGCTCAAAATTTGCTGGAAATGTCATATCCTAGATTTCTTCTGGACTGCTCAAAATTGCATGATCAATATCAGCAGAGTTTAGGATGAACAGCCAAAAAGCAGGATCTGATGTTTTGCTTTGTGCATTTTTTCTCACTGCTGTTTCTGCCAACATGCAAGGCTAATTCTTCTTTATCATCTTTCTCCTCTTCAAGTAAACCAGACTTTTTCTTTGTCATCACTTTCCTTTATGTCTTCAGGAAAACTGGATAATTCTCCGTGAACCTCCTCACATTTCTACCTTTATCTTCAGGTAAATCTGCTAATTCCTTAGTAATAGGACTTCCATCATTTACACTTTTCTCAATTTCTTCTCCACTGGAATGATCACTACTGCATAAAGCCCAGTCTTTGTTGTTCTGTTTCAGATATTTTCCCATCAGATTTGCTCCCTGCTGCAAACTAGATTGCAGTTGAGCCTTTTACTTCCTCTACTCAGCTCCTGAAGGCTTCTTTGTGGCATCTTTTATTTTCTATGGAGGAAAACAGGCAATATTAGGGAGCACAAAAGTTTGTGGTTGGCAGTCTTAAAAATCAAACATTACATGTTAAACATGGCAAAAGTAGTAAGAGTTTTTCTTTTATATTGTTGCATAGATAGGTGTTTGATAGATATATCTGGTTTCTTATTAAATACGTCCTTTAGTTATTACTCATATTCTTCAAGTCTTAAACAACAAGGGGTATGTCCACACATTTCTTTTATTTTGAAATAACACTGGTTATTTCAAAATAAAAAAGATTAGGTCCACATGACGTTTTCTTATTTTGAAATGACGGGCTCTGTCATTTCGAAACAGCTTAAACCCCATTCGTTTTGAAACGGCTGTTATTTCGAAATGGTTATTTCAAAATAAGGCTGTTTGGACATGTTGTTTCAAAACAACTCCATTGTTTCGAAACAACACCATGTCCAAATAGCATTATTTCAAAATTACCATTTTGAAATAACAGCCATTTCAATAGCAGGCTTTCCCTTAATTCGAATTAACATTTTCTTTATTCAAATTAACTTATTTCGAAATAAGGACTTTATTTCAAAATAACTTATTTTGAAATAACGATGTATGTGTGGATATAGCCAAGTATGCTTTTACAATTACACAATAAATCAAAGTTCACAATATTGCAGTGGGGCTCTCACTTATCTTCACTTCCTTCTCATATTTCACTGACTGACCAGTGATGCCCTATCCCTTATATACCTGTGAGGTTATGGCTGACATTCTAGCAGGTTCAAGGAAAATGTAGTTCTCAGGAAATCTGGAATGTTTCACAAGATTCTACAAAGATCTAGAATTTTCTAGGAGGATAGTGAAAAATGACTCCTGATACAGAGCCATGTTTGGCTTCATGAGCCAGGGCAACAACGGGTAATCAGCATCCCCAAGGATCAGAATGGGCACCTGCACATCCGTGAGACTGATGGAGTACTTGGGAAAGAAAGTGCCTGCCTGCATGTACCCATACAAAGCAGAGTTGCGCAGGATGCAGGCGTCATGTGCCTTCCTGGCCAGCCCAAGTAGATATTGTGGAAGATCCTGCAGTGGTCCATGAGGCTCTGCAAGACCACAGAGTAGTATCCTTTCAGTTCACATAGTTCATGGCCCTGTGGTCTGGGCTTGGATGGGGATGTGCATGGTGTCCATGATGCCCCCACAGTTGGGGAAACTGAGTCCAGCAAGGCCATCAAGGGGTGTATTCACACAGCAGTCTTATTTCGAAACAACAGAGGTTGTTTCAAAATAAGAAAGGCCATGTTCACACGATGCACCGTTGTTTCGAAACAATGGGTTCCGTTGTTTTGAAACAACAGCGTTGTTTTGAAACAACTTAAACCCCATGTGGGGACGAAACAGCGTTGTTTTGAAACAATTGTTTCGAAACAATGCCATTTGAACATGTTGTTTTGAAGCAACAGTGACTCATTTCAAAATAACTGTTGTCTGAACATGCTATTTTGATTCCTGCTTTTTTCCTTAATTCAAATTAACAAACTGTTGATTCAAATTAACTTATTTTGAAATAAGGCTTTATTTCGATACAACTTGTATCGAAATAACCCCCTGTGTGTGAACGTAGCCAAGGAGTTCATACAGGTTGTCTGGGGTGACGAGGCAGGCTAGCAGGACCCAGTTTGATTGCCCTCCATACCTGCATGAGGGTGGTACCCACCATGGCCTTCCCAACACCAAAGTGCTGGGCCATGGAGTGGTAGAAGTTGGGGGTTGCCAGCTTCCACATGGCTACAGCCACTCACTTGTCTGTGGGCAAGGTGGGTAGTAGTTGTGTCCATGCACTGCAGAAGCAGGGTCAGCTCATGGACCAGCTCGAAAAGCATCGCTTGCTCATCCTAAAGTTCTGCAGCCACAGGTTGTCATCTCAGCTGGCGAGGACGATCCAATCTCACCAGTCACTGCTGGACTCACGTGCCGACAGGTGACGAGGCATGGAGCACGCTGTGGTGAGTGCAGCAGCTTGCAAGGACAGTAAGATGGGGGGGCAGGCTATCATCTGCCTCCGCATGGTCAGGGTGCCAGGGAAGCCTGCTCCACAACAGAAGCAGCCTTCCCAGTAGCTGGGACGTGTCATGCAGCTCCCTGACAAAGTGCAGCAGAAGAGTCGGGTCCATGACTTGCTTGGGCTTCATGTTGCCAGAAACAATGGGGAAGGTGCTGAGGTCACTTCCTCTTTTAAAGGAGTGCCTGGGGGAGGACGGACCATCTCTAGCACCATGTTGGTACACTTCCCACAATACACCCTTCCCCAGGTCTACCTAGACTCCCAGGTTGACTTAAGAGTCTACACTAGACTCTCTAAGCCAGCTTAAAGAAGTCTGCTTTAAGTCAACTTGAGAACCCAGTATAGACTCTAAGTTGACTTAATAAGGTTGACTTAAAGTCGACTCAGCAAAGTTGACTTAATAAAGTCGATTTAACTTTGTAAGTGTAGACATAGCCAAAGAAATTACTACATTTGCTATCTCCAAAGAGCCAGTACATACATGCTAGTTGGTTAACCCAGCTGAGGGTACACTCTTCACTTTAATACACAGCATAGAGATGGCCTATATTAAAACTATGAATAAGTTTATTATTAAAGAATATAGATTTAAGTGATAGTGAATAGGAGGAAAAAGAGAGAGGTGTGTTTACAAATAACAAACCAACACCATAGCTAGTATCTAAAACTTAACATTAGCAAGCTACAATCATTGCTTAAGCAGCTTTCTCACCTACATCAAGCTATCAGCACCTCTGGCCCCTGAAGAAGGATAGCCACCATTCACAGATTCAGATGGTGCTGACCCCTTTGTCCTCTAAGTCAGTGGTTCTCAACCACTGTGTGAGGTGGCTAGCACTTCTGCTTAATATGCAGAAGGTCCTGGGTTCACACCCCAGGGGGTTGGACTTGATGATCTCATGAGGTCCCTTCCAACCCTGTGTTTTGATTGATTAATACATTACTGTGTCACCACACAGTGGTAAGTGTGTCATGGGGAGTCTGGAAGATGGCTGGATTTGGCCTGGGGGACAGGAGGGTATGTCTTGTAGTGCCACAATACTCCTCCAAGCATGTTGTGACCTGCTAAAGGTTGAGAACCACTGCTCTAGGTGATAGTCAACTGAGGGGTTCTCTCCCTTCTTTTTATAGTTCAGTAATCCTTTGAAATATATTGTTATGAAGTATATACCCCCATATAGAATTCTTATCCCTCATTGCTGCACAGAAGCCATACTGGTCAATTTGCTGTTTCAACTTTTTAAATCACTTTCCAAAGAGTAGCTGTGTTAGTCTAGATCAGCAAAACTAACCAGGAGTGTGGTGGCACTTATAAAAACAAACACATTTATTTATCATATGAGCTTTCATGGGACAAAATCCCACTTCAATTTCTCCCATGAAAGCTCATGAGATAAATAAATTTGTTAGTCTTTAAAAGTGCCACCAGCCTCCTCTTTTTTTAAATCACTTTGTTCACCTTAGATGTAAATGCACTTTCATTGTCTTTTGCTTGTAATCTCACCATGAGGACAGGTAAACCCATGGCTTTGTCCAGAGAAGGCTTGTTTGTCAGCCGCTTCCACAATCTATTTAAAGAACATACTACAGCAAACACACACAACTTTTTTTTTCACAATCCATATATACATCACACAATCATATTTATGTCCAGTGTGTCACCAGTTTTTATATGATACCTTGCAAGACACTTTTGTCAAATATTCTGATGATAGTGGGTTGGTGCACTCCTTTGCCAGTTGGCATAAAGCATCTCTTAGGGTCACAATCACACACTGCAGGGATTCAACCCAGATTTCTTTGTATCTCAACCACAGCTTTAGGCTGTTTTTCAAACTAAGCCAAAGATCTTTTTTTATATATTCCTTCTCTATTCAATACAGTTACACCTTAAACAATGAATGAAGTTGGTGTGCTTACAGATAATACCTAGGGGCTTTAGCAGGGCCAGAGGGAAAAAATGAAGGCTGTATAGTTGTTTGTCAATTCTGTATCTCCTGATTTTTACGAAATTTGAGTTTTCCTGAATTTGATGTTCAACAATTGTGTGAGTTACCACCTGGCAACCTTAACTCTTCATTAGCAAAGTTTCTTGCCATTTAATTAATAAACAGAGCACACCTAATCCTAATTAACAAGGAAAATTAGTTTTTCTATTAGAATGCACAAATGTAACTGGATTCTTCTTTCTTTTTGAACACTCATCAGGTCTATGTAGTTTTCCCCACATCAGTCAGTGCCATATTAACCAAGACACAAAAGCAACCTGGAGGCAGCCAAGCACATATTTGGGAAGCCTTGAGAAATTGCTGCTCAGTGGACATGCGTTTTGTATTTATGGCAGCCAAAAGAGGCACTCCACCTGTGCACCAGCTGTCTATGATAGAGATGTGGTATTCGGCTTTGGTGTGAGAGGTGGAGAAGAGCTGCTAAACTCTGAAAATAAACTGTTATCGTACAGGAACAAAGGGTTACAGCTATGGTGTTTGGATGAAGAAGGCTCCAATAATATTAGGGCTCATGGGGTTAATCCAGTCCCTGGGCTTGTTGATATATGACATTTCTACTTGCTATAGCTTAGAAGGAGGGGTTATATAACTGGAATCAGGAAATCTTCCAACCCCCCAGGTTTTGGCCTACCAGTGACATTATCTTTAACTAGAACCACCGATGGAAAATTACTGAGGGAGGGTGCTCAAACCTCAGTGGATTTCCCTCTAGGGCTCCTCGCTTTCACTGGCACAGATGTTACTTCCCAGCTGGGTTTGAAAGAGAAGTCCTGGTGTTTGAGGATGTTGAGAAGATTAAGGGATTAAACAGAAAAGACTCCATTGCAAGAATTTATGTTACAGCTGGTGCTCAGCTGAGGTATAAAATTCTGTAAGATCGAGAGAGAGAGAGAGAAAGAGAGAGAGAGAAAGAGAAAGAGAGGGATATATCGTGGAAACATATATTTGGCTTCTCTGATAAACCTGTTAGTACTATTGTTTAACTCTGGAGAAAATTACAATAATACAATGCCACATTCTGTCACTCAGTTGCAAGAAAGTTATTATACTATATCTTCATAGATGTAGATATAGATAGAGGGATGGATGAAGTGGAAAACTGTGACTTTCCCCTCCCTTTTGTTGATTTAATTCCTAACTTTGAAGTTATTTTGCACATTAAGACATGCATATCTCTCTGAGCTTCATGTGCTTTCCCCTGGCTTCCTTAGAACACAGAAGTGAGTCACTTAATGACCCAAAGCCCACTGAAGTCAATGAGCTTTTTTTGAGCTTTTGCTCAGGCCCTGAGAAACTGCAAACCTCTTTCTTTGGCAGGATGTTTGGGGAAGGGGTGGGGAGTTGAGGATTAAGGTTGGGTGTATTGGGTAGCTAGAGTAGGATGACTAGATGATTTTAGGGGCTATGTCTTATGTAAATAACTATATTCCCCACCTTCACCTTCTCCCTTGAAAAAAATAGTTTCCTGGTTTTCATAATTGCTACATGCTCACTCTAACCTGGAGTGAGAGCCTTTCCCCTCTATTTGGCATTGAAAGGTTGTTGCATATGGACTTAAGATGGTTTGAATTTATCTTGTTTCTTTATTACTTTGTTTCTTCAAAACTGAAATAAAGAAACAAACAAATATAAATAATTAAATGTATGTAAATTTTTAATCCTGCTAGGGGCAGTTTATGATGTTATTCAGGGATGGAGGGTAGGTTGGCACAAGTGGGACTCATTATTATAGAGGATGGCATTGCTCAGTGTTTTCTTTAACTGTAGAGTTTTTTTTTCTTTTCTTTTCTATTCCACCTTTAGTTTTTTCAGATTTCTTTTTCATTCTTTCCTAGCTGTGCTGCATTTTCATCCTTTTTTCCCTTGGATTTCTCTCACTCCTCCCCCCCCATTTTTTCCTAAACAGAAACCCATTAATGTGCTAGTTATCTCTGACAGGAACCTTCAAATACCTAAAGCTTTCAAAACTAAGCACAACAAATTTCTCATCTGTAGATGCCAGCACTTGGAGGGGGGATTATAAAGAAATGGTGATCTCTGTTGAATTACAGGAGCTGAACTCAACAAAGAGAAGGGGAAAACAAGTTTCCTATACATAACTCATCTTTTATGTCAAGTTATCTTTTATTTCATAATAGAAAAACTTAACAATTCACTTCTGTTTTTCTCATAGTCAGAGCAAAACACTTACAGATCTAAGATATGCATATGTGTGTATATGAGAAGTAATGTGAATGGCATGACTTAAGTCAACAAAAGGAAGGAAATTCATATTTTCTTACTTATTCATATCAGCGAATATTTCTGAAGAGTATCAGACTTGCCACTCTGCAGACACTGAAGGTTGCTATAATTAATATTAATGGAAGAGATACAATATGACAGTTGGCAGTATAAGCTTCACCTCAATGACTGGTCAGACCTAGAGCCATCATCTCTAAGTATGAGTACATATTTCTCCCTCCAAGACCATTCATTCCCTATCGACTAAGGATGCCAAATAATAAAATAACTAGTGTTACTTGTGCTGGTTTTTCTGACACCACCAGCTGTCCACTGGGAGAAGAATTGTGATCACCAGAGCTATGTCTACAATAGAGGTCTCAGGTAAGTCACCTTAATAAGGTCAACTTAAAGTCAATTTTATTAAGTTGACTTAGCGAGTCCCCATTTGTTTAAGTCACCTTTAGAGAGTGAACTTTACAAATTCGACTTTAAATGGGTCCCTTGGCTTAAGTCAAGTTTATAAATTTGACTTAAATGGCTCTCCTACCTTAAGTCAACTTCAATAAGACAAGTTTAATGGCCACATTTGTAAAGTTGACTTAACCCTTAAAGTTGACTTTAAAGGTGAGAGTTATTAAGTTGATTTAAGCAAGTGCGTAAGTCGACTTAATGAACTCCAAATGTGAGCCTGGAGTTGCTTAAGTTGACGTAAGCCTGGTTACGTCGACTTGAGCCTCCAATGTAGACATACCTCATCTTATTACAGAGTGGGGACCAAGGAGCCATCAGGTAACAACAACTTCCAGTCACTGTTGGGTTAGCCTGGATTAACTACTTGACCACTGGTCAAGAGGTAAACAGGCTCTTTACATTAGCTCTTTAGCAATCCTCTGAGTTAGGTAGTCCCCTTCTTATCCTGTCCTTAAACTTTGCAAAGATCTTGATGTAACAAATCCTTGGCCAACCATGGCTTCAATTGACAGTGTGCTTCACCCTATAGTTATTCAAAACTTCCCAAGACCAGCAGAAATGGGGCTCAGATCTGCCTGTTTCAAAGCACACAATCCTATCACTTGACCTAGAGGAGAACTAACATTAGCTATTAGTAATAAATGGCACGTGCTGGGTTTTTTTCAGCCTGTGGGGTCATGTTAACAAATTCCCTTTGTTTATCACTCAATATACTCTCATTTCTCAATCATCTGTGGTTCAGTCCTTACCATGGTGCTTTGTGTGCTGTACTACATTTACCAGCTACTTGTAACATGCAAGCAGAATAGTAGGGAGTTGAAGCACTGTTTTGCTGATGCCATTGATCAGGTAAAGAACAGCCAATAGGAGTATTAGCAGCAGGCAGATGGTTACAAATATCGTAGATATACCCCCAAAATGGAAACGCTCATAAATGCCAATGGGAGGTATGTGCATGCACTAAATGCAAACTGGAATCCTGGCTGTAATAATAAACACTTTTCATTAGCACATTTCCAGGCTGGTATGTATCTGCATCATTAACTTACTTTTTACAGATTGGGACTATGGGGCACAAAGAGGCTAATGGTCTGATTTCAGAGGCAATGAGTGCCTATAGCACCTGTTCCTTAGGGTTCCAGGTGCACAGCACCTCATGGAATGATTAGCTTCAAGTCAATGGCAGAGCTGAGACGAGAACCCCCATTTCCTGATTTCCGGTCCCATGTCCAGTCTACTCTAGCAGTTGTTAAACAGACTGACAGAGATGGGCTGGAGAAGAAAAGGAAGAGTTCCTGGAAATTTGGACAATAGTGGCAACACCAGTCAAACACCAACCTATGCAGTGGTCTCCTCTTAAAAAGACAGAAGCTAATTATTCCAGAGAATATCAGAGCTGAAATGCCCGAAAAGATCCATCAGGGAAAAACAAAGTGCAGAAGGAGAGCACGTCCAAGTGACTAGTGGCCAGAACTATCAAAACAGACTCAGGATTTGGAGTATAACTGTGTTATTTGTACAAAAGAAGCTCAGTGCAAGACATGGACACCGATGACAAGAGACCTGCTGGAAATGTGAAACATGGAATGCTGGAAACACATGACCTAGATGATCAATCTCTTTGTCTCAAAAGCATTTCAGAATTTTGCTAAAGATTACAAGCTTAGTTTTCCAAAGACATTCTAGAGGCCCAATTTGAGCCCCTTTAAAAGGGCCTGAATTTCAGAATAATTACATATGCCATTGGAAAATCAGGCCTCATGAAGGTGTCTTCAAGTTGGGCATCCAAAAACTGAGGCATCACTAGTCACTGCTGAAAATTTTGGCCTTTGACTTACAGACTCATACTCTTTAAGGTCAGAAAGGATCATTACGATCATCTAGTCTGACCTCCTACACAGTGCAGGCCTGCCCACCTACTCCTGAAATAGACCCCTAACTTAAGACTGAGTTTTTGATGTCCTCAGTTATGGTTTAAAGCCTTTAAGGTTCAGAGAATCCATCAGCAAGTGACTCATGCCCCATGCTGCAGACAAAGGAATGTTCCCCTCCCAGGAACTCTGCCAATCTGCTTGGGTGCAAGTTCCTTCCCAACCCCAAATATGACAATCAGCTAAACCCTGAGCATGTGGGGAAGATGCACCAAAACACCCGGAAAGCTCTGTAGTAACTCAGATTCACCCCATTCCATCACAAGGTCATTGGGCTTATTTACTGCTAGTAGTCAAAGAACAGTTAATTGCCAGATTAGACTGTTTCATCATACCATCCTCTCCATAAATTTATCAAGCTCAGGCTTGAAGCCATCTAGGTTTCTTTCTCTTACAGCTTCCCTTGGAAGGCTATTCCAGAACTTTACTCCTCTGGTGGTTAGAAACCTACATCTAATTTCAGGTTTAAACTTCCTGATGGCCAGTTTATTTCCATTTGTTCTTGTGTCCACACTGGTGCAGAATTTAAATAACTCTTCTCCCTCCCTGGTATTTTTCCCTCTGATGTATTTATAGAGAGCATTCATATCTCCCCTCAGTGGTCTTTTGGCTAGGCTAAACAAGCAAAACTCTTTGAGCCGCCATGCATAGCTCAGGTTTTCCATTCCATGGATCATCCTCGTATTCTTTCTCTACACCTGTTCCAGTTTGAATTCATTGTTCTTAAACATGGGAGACCAGTGCTATATACAGTGTTCTAGATAAGCTGTCTCCAGTGCCTTGTATGATGGCCCTAACACTTCCCTATGTCTACTGGAAATAGCTTACCTGATGTATCCTAGGAGTGCATTAGTTTTTTTTATGGCCACATCACGCTGGCTGCTTATAGTCATCCTTTGTCAACCAATATGCCCACTTTCTTCTCTCCCTCTGTCACTTCCAATTGATGCATCCCTAGCTTATAGCAAAAAAAAAAAAAATCTTGATGTTAGTATCTAAATGCATGACCTTTTAATTTCCACTATTACATTTCATCCCATTTCAATCACTTCAGTTTATAAGGTCATCTAGATCTTCTGGTACGATATCCTGGTCTTGCCCTATGTTAACAATACCTCCCAACATTGTGTCATCTACAAGTTTTATTAGCACACTCCCACTTTTTATGCCATGGTCTGGAATAAAAGTTAAAAAAATATTGATCGCAAGATGTAAACCTAAGGAATTCCGGTAGTAGCCTCCCTCCAACCTGACACCTTTCAGTATAATCCATTATAGTCTCCCCATTAACTAATAATTCCCATGTGGAACCATGTCAAATGCCTTACTGAATTCTAGGTAAATTAGATCCACTGCATTCCTTTTGTCTAAGAAAGCTGTTTCTCAGAGAAGGAGATCAGGTTGACCTGGCATATGATGTACCTTTTGTAAAATCATGTACTTTCTACCAATTTCTGTTAACCTCAATGTCCTTAGCTGCTTTCTTTTTCAAACTTTTTCCCCAAGACCTTGAATACTACTGAGGTCAAGCTAACAAGCCTGTAATTACCTGAATAACTTTTTTTCTTTTCTTAAAATTAGGAACTATGTTAGCAATTCTTAACCTGCATGCAGAGTGATGAGGATGTCAAAAGAGAGTTACCAGAGTGATGAGGAAACTTATACAGCAGGTGGAATTATAAAAGGTCTTCTGAAAAAGGCTCACAACCCAGATAAGGCTGTCATGGCATATAGAGCTGTATCATTACCACATTATGTTTTACCAGCATAGCTCTTCAGGAGATGGAAGATTAGAACTCCATTACAAACCCTATTATAGCAAAGCCTTCAAGAAAAACACAGAGTTAATGGTATGACCTCAGATGGCACGAGCTAAAATAGTTACTGGTCTCAGACCAGGTTAAAAGGTATGGGTCAAGAAAACACCAACAGGGTCATTGTTGGAGTATTAAGAACACCAAGAGCCTATCTACATGGACAGTCCTACAATCTAACTTTGCAGAAATAGTATTCAGATTTGTCTTATGCCTGAGCCACCACTGAAGGGTCCATGGCAAGACTATGGCTCTATTAGGTAATATATTGAGGTCACTAGTCAGAGTGAACCTGTGATAAAAGAGGCCATCATTTTCACAGGATGTCAAGAGAGAGCTACCTGAAAATAAGGTAGACTCAGAGGTTCAGGTTCATAGATTCTCAGGGCATAAGGGATCATTGTGAACAGCTAGTCTGACCGCCGATGTAACACAGGGCATAGGACTTGCCCCAAATACTTCCTAGAGCTTATCTTCTGAAAAACAGCCAACCTTGATTTAAAAAGTTTCACTGACGGAGACAATACCATGACCCTTTGTAAATTTTTCCAAAGGTTAGTTATCCGCACTGTTAAAAATGTATCTTATGTACAGTCTGAATTTGACTAGCTTCAGCTTTCAGCCATTTGATCTTTTTATACCTTTGTCTTTGAGACAAAAGAGCCCATCATCAAATATTTTTCCCCTGTTTATGCTTAAAAACTGTGATCAAGTTATCCCTTGGCCTTTTTATTAAGCTAAACAGATTGAGCTTCTTGAGTCAGTAAAAGGCATGCTTTCTAATCTTTTAATCATTCCTGAGGCTATTCTCTGAAGCTTCCTCAAATTTATCTACCTCCTTCTGGAACTGTGGACACCCAACCTGGGCATGCTATTCCAGCAGCAGTTAGAACACTGCCAAATACAGAAGTAAAACAATGTCTCTTCTCTTACTCAATAGTCCCCTGTTTATATAATCATAGAAATACTAGGCTGCAAGGGACCTTGAGAGGTCATCTGATCCCGCACTCCGTGCTGAGAGAAGACCAGTAAACCTAATCTATTCCTGACACTGTTCGTCTAACTTGTTCTTAGAAACTCAATGATAGGGATTCCTTGCTTGGGAGCTTATTTCAGTGCTTAACTACCATTACAGCAAGAAAGGTTTTCTTAATAACTACTCTAAATTTCTCTTGCTCCCTAAGAGTAAGTCTACACTGAGAAGTTTTTTCGAAATAAGCAGGCTTATTTCGAAAAATGCTTTTACCTGTCCATGCAGGCATTTTGTTATTTCAAAATAAGCACTTTGTTGTTTCAAAAAAATGAGGCACTATTTTGAAATAACTAACCCTACTTTTATTTCAAAGAGCAATTCTTTTGAAATAGTTATTTTGAAAAAAGCCATTCCAAGCCGTGGAATTGGATAATATACTTTTCCCTGCCTTCCCTATTTTGAAACAGAGAGTCTAGTGAAGATTCTCTATTTTGAAATAATAATTCCTACCTTATTTTGAAATAGAGTCTTCACTAGACTCCTACTTTGAAATAATAAATTCAAAATAATGCTAATAATGCTATTTTGAAATAATTATTTTGAAATAAACCCAGTAGTTATTTTGAAATAACTATTTTGAAATATCTTTGGCAGCGTAGACATAGCCTAAGGGTATGTCAACACTGGATGCTCTGCTAAGTAGACATAACAAGGTCAACTTTAAGTCAACTTAAAGTTGACCTTGTTAAGTCAACTTAGAGAGTCCGCATTGAAAACTCCTGTCGACTGCCTGCATCCGCACTGGCGGGTGCTAGGTGAACTCTTCCTGGTGGTCAGAAACTCTGGGAGGGGGTCTAGAGGCCAATTAGGTCGACTTAAGGGCTATTCCCCAGCTGCATTGACTTAAGTCAACTTAATAAAGTCAACTTAAGCATTAAGTTGACTTTAAGAGGTGGTATAATTGTCACCTTGAGGAAGTGTTTAAGTCAATTTAGTAAAAGTATAGTGTAGTCGCAGGGGTCTGTAGGGCTACTTAACCTTCCTTAAGTCAATCTAAGGCTCCAGTGTAGATGTACCTTAAGCTAGTTACTGTTTGTTCTACCTCCAGTGACCATGGACAGAAGTTGATCACATTTAGCATATTTGAAAACTGTTATGAGTCTTCTTTTCTCAAGCCTAAACATCTTAGTTAGTTTTTTTTTTAATGTTTCCCCATAGGTCATGTCTTCTACACGTTTTTAGCATTTTGGTTGCTCTTCTTTGGATGCTTCCAGTTTGTTCACAAATTTCTTAAAGCGCGGTGTCACAGTGTAAGTGCTGGTGTGAATTTCCCTCTGGACACTGTCTCAACTTCTGCAGCCAGCTGAATTACAGGCCTTGCTAAGCATGGTCCAGAAATAACTGCAGACTCAGTTAGATGGTGAAGGCACTCAGATTTATTGCAAACAAAGCACAGTGCTAGTGCCTATAGCAGCTACTCATAGACTTTAAGGTCAGAAGGGACCAATATTATCTGACCTTCTGCACTATGCAGGCCACAGAACCTCACCTACCCACTCTTGCAATAAACCTCTAACCTATGACTGAGTTATTAATGTCCTCAAATCATGTTTTAAACACTTTAAAATACAGAGAATCGACTGGCAAGTGAGCCATCCCCCCGTTCAGAGGAAGATAAGCACCCCCCCCCAGCTCTAGCCAATGTATCCTTGGAGAAAATTCCTTCCTGACCCCAAATATGGTGATCAATTAAATTCTGAGCATGTGGACAAGTCTCACCAGTCAGTCTCCCAAAAAACAACTCTCTGCAACAACTCAGAACCCAGCCTATCTAACCTTCCTTCTCAGGCCACTGGCATATCTACCACCAGTAGTCAAAACTCAGACACTTGCCAAACTAGGTCACTCCCATCATTACTGCCCACCGCCATAAATTTATCAATCAGTTTTTTAAGGCAGTTATGTTTTTACCCCCATAGCTTGGCTTGGAGGGCTATTCCAGAACTTTACTACTCTGATTTCTAGAAACCCGTGTCTAATTTCAGTCCTAAATCTCCTGATGGACAGTTTGCATCCATTTGTTCTTGTGTCCACATTGGTGCGGTACTCAAATAATTCCTCTCCCTCCCTGGTATTTATCCCTCTGGTGTATTTATATCTCCGCTCCAACTATCCTTTGGTTAGGCTAAATAAGCCAAGCTCTTTAAGTCTCCTCTTATAAGTCAGGTTTTCCATTCTACAGATCATCCTTGAAGACCTTTTCTGCACCTGTACCAGCTTGAATTCATCTTTCTTGAACATGGAGGACCACAACTACACACAATATTCCAGATGTGGTCTCACCAGCACCTCATCACCTACAGGTACACTAAGACACATATGCTCCTCACAGTGGGCTGACTCACATAACAGTGGAACTTTCTGTTAACCCCTCGGCCAGAAAAAGATACTTCTTCTGGGACCCCTTTCTTATACACTGATACAAGTTTCACATTGCATCACTGATGCTGGCTGTTGTTTCATACCTTGCTTCCAAATCAAGCACAAATTCATCCATCATCCTGTCTCCATCTTAAGGTCAGGATGTCTCTGTATTGTCTCTCGTGGTTGTGTTTGTGTCCTGAGAAGACCTTGGAATTCTTTGCCGTTTTGTATTTCTCTTCTGGGAGCACTTGTCCTGTTCCCCAGGATTTTGTTTCTGTAGTCACTATGGAACAGGGGAGTTGGGACTCCTACTACTTTTAACAGTACTGAGTTACTTAGCAGTGCTAATGCCACATTCCTGTGAACTTACAAAAAGTCTTGCAGCTTGACTTTTGCTACCCAAAGCAGGGCATGACTGCAATTTCAGTTCAGGCCTCAGGCATCATATCTGGTCTGTTACACCAGGCCACATGTCTCAGTCTCTCACTTTCCACTATGCCTCAAACTGGACATAATACTCCACGTGAGGCTTCGTCAGAGATGAGCAGAGTGTCAAAACTGTTGCTTGTGGCTTACAAATGAGAATTCTGTTAATACATGCCAGAATCATATTAGCTGTTTTTGCGAAATTGTGGCTCTGTGCTTTCCTTCATTGTGCTCTTGCTTCAATGTATTTTTAAAAACTCTTTTTATTGTCTCTCATATACTTTATTGGGTGAATCATTTTGTGCCACAACCTTTGTAGGCTATGTGGCTAAGGATCACATTAGCCCTTTTGACTACAATAACTTACTGGGACTTCATGGTCAGCTGTTTATCCACCACTAATCCCAAATCTCTTTCAGAGTCACTATTTTCCAAGATAGATTGCCCTATCTCATAAGTAAAACCTACATTTGTTGTTTCTGCATGTATATACATTTACATTTAACCATGTTGAAATATTTACTGTTCTTGTACCTTTCTTACAAAATGATCCATCTCACTCTGTATCAGTGACTTGTTCTCGTCGTTATTTATTATGCCCCCAATTTTTGTGTCCTCTGCAAGCTTTAGTAATGATTTTATGTATTCTCTCATCCTTAAATATGTTAAATAGTTCAGGGCCAAGAACCAACCCCTGCATGACCTCGTTATTATTAATTAATTTTTATAGTCCTGTATCAACCACTTCATTATCTTGCCTGGCTCAATGGCAGATTGACAGGCCTATAATTACCTGGGTCATCTAGTTTCCTTCTTTTAAATATTTGTACAATGTTGGCTTTCTTCCAGTCTTCTGGAACTTCTGCAGTGTTTCAGGACTTACTGAAAATCCACATTAATGGTCCAGTAAACTTCTTCGCTAGTTCTTGTAATATTCTTGAATGCAAGTTTTCTGGGCTTGCTGATTTTAAAATATGTAATTTTAATACCATAGTTGCTGTTTAATGCCCCCTGAAATATTAGTGGAATGGAAAGTATCACATAACCACATTTGTTTTTTTCTAAAATACAGAACAGAAATATTTAGTGAATGCTTCTGCCTTTTCTACATTATTATTAATAAGTATAGATTTTTGTTTAATAGTAGATCTAGTAATAATAAAGCTCCTAAAAGCTCCTGCTTGGTGTCCTTAACGCTGCTGCCCATGGATTTTGTTGGTCCTTTTGCTTCCTTTATCAATTTTCTGTAACTCCTGGCTTCTGATTTGTATTCCTTACTATCTGTGTTCCCATTTTTCCACTTTTATAGCTGTTTTACTTCCTCTGTATACTTTTTGGTATTCTGTTCTGTCCTGTAGGTAGGCTTTGTTGGGGCTTTTCAATGCTAATAATGTTGCTGATGTGTAAGGAGAGGGAAATGTGTTAGCAGATTGTAAGGGTAAGTCTACCCTACAAATAGAATGAGTCTCTGATTCTGGGTAGACACACCAGTGGTAGTGGGACTGGAGAGAGAATGCCAAAAGTAGTTGTGTGCATATACCCTTAGAACCTAGCTGTATCATTAGAACTGATCAGAAAGATTTAAGCTTTTTTAGTGAAAAATTTTAAAAAAGCAAAACTTTTAGTTTTTTTAATAGAAATTTTCTGATTTTATTATGAAAAATCTGGAAAATTTTGAAAGACATTAAATGTTTTCACAATTTTCACTTTAGAAAAAGGGCTCTTGTCCATTGGAAATAATTTTCCATGACAAATTTTGACCAGCTTTATTTTGCTGCAGCCATGTAGGCTCATGTTTGCTCTTTGACCAAGTTCACAGTACAATCCATGAATAGCTTCCCATAATATAATCTATACAAAGGAAACAGTAATAACACTGAAGACCCATGTGTAATAGTGGGTACTTGTACTTTTGCAGTCTGGCCTCTCGATGCCTCTGTTCTGGGCTTGGAGTTCCTAAAAAGGTGGGGGCATGTACCACAACAATTTCCAAAGGGGTAGTCTTGTTAATCTAGTTCAGCAAAACAAGCAAGGAATCCTGTGGTGCTTAAAGACTAAGGAATTTATTTGTCACATGAGCTAGAAGGCAACTTGTTTTGCTTGTTGCTATTCTTCGTAATCAATGTCTGTTGTTTAAGGTTTGTGGCTCCATATGTTATAACAACACACATGCACACAAAAGCAAATAAATTGACAACTTACCTGTCCTGTGCTATGAGGGCAGCAGGTTCTAAGAATATGCTAAGGTATGTGTGTTACAGAATTATCAGAGGAGCCAGTCAGGAAAAGTATAATGGATGTGTGGCTCCTGTAAAGATAGGCACTATAATAAACTTGTCTGTTCAACCTGTACTGGCTGATGAGTATGCAGCAAAGGTGCTGTGGCTTCTGGTGAATAAAATTAGATCAGGATATAGACATTTTGCTCTTGCACAAACTCACGTGCACAAACTAAAATGTACTTTGTGTATCCAACTGAGAACTAAGCCAAGTGGGGATGGTAGATTAGTTTACTTTATGAATTCAGATCACACAGAGAAAAGGTTGTGATCGCGTTGATGTTCCAAAATTGCTGCATGTGTCATAATGCAATCTTTAAAATGTAAGAGCCCCTTGGTTTAACAGCCTGCATTCTCAGCTGCAATAGATCGAGCTTGCTCTATTAACTTCAGCAGAATTATGCTGGTCTGCACTAGTTGCAGATCTGGGCCTGGGTATTTTCTGATTTGTAGACAATCAAAGAAATTGATTGTTGCTAAAAGTCATCTTTGAAAAAGTTTAAGTTAAAGTAAGAAATCTATTTTTAGATATGAGAAGTGCCCAGAAATACCCCCTCCCAATCTTACACGTTTCATATAATTATTTGAATGTTGGCAGAGAGGTTGGGACATACAAAGCCCCTTTGCACAGACTAGTACAAACCCCTACATAGCGGGTGTGATTATTCCATTAACATATCTCTATGGTTACTCCACAGAAGCCTTGAAGTGTGAATGCATTTTCCTCTTTAAGTATCAAGATGTTCCTAATGGGAAACCTTGGCTCCTGCAATAGTGGCAGAAAGGCAATCATTGCTGGTTTTAGCCCCCTCTTTTTCCAGTGCTAGATGTCTGTTCAGTTTGACAGAAATGTTGTTTTCCTAACTGAGTGGTTCCTCTGGGTAAGAAAGAGCCTCTTCTCTGTTTGAAGAAAGGCAGGGTTGCCAACCATCAGTAAAAAAAAGTACAATTTTAACAGTCAGTAAATTAATAAATGAATTAAAATGTCAGTAAAATTGTGTAGAAATAACACACAATTTATTTTTACATTGATTGCAGGATCACTTCTCTGTAGCATAAAACTACACTGATCATGACTTAATCATTTCATATACCCAAAGAACCTGATTGAACAATTAACTATAGCTAATACAATTGCATAATTCCAGTGTACAGAATATTGCAGGTGAGTATACACTTTGGTGACATTATATTGTTTATGGTATTTTTAGTGATGTGAATAAAAAGTTTACCATGGAAGTTAAAATAAAATCAGTTTCAGATCTTCATGTTAGTAAAAACTAAAATGAAAGGTTGGCAACTCCGTTCATCTTACATACAGCAGAGTCTTGGGCTATGTCTACATTAGCCAAAGTTAGTTCAAACTTCTTAGTCTGAACTAAGAAGTTTGAGGGTAGTCTGAACCAATTGTGGGCTAGTTTGAACTAACCGGGAACTTTTTAGTTCAAACTAACTGTGTGTTCTAGGTTGAACTAACGCTTAGTTCTAACTAATGGCTTAGTTTGAACCTTTTAGGTTCTAACTAAGCCTTAGTTCAGGTCTGCTCATGCCTAATTTGAACTAAAGTTTGAACTAAGCACAGAAGTCTGAACTAACCCCGTTACTTACTAGTTCGAGCTAGGCATTCCCTAGTTTAAACTAAGAAATTTTTTAGTTTGAATTAGGCAAAGCCTAGTGTAGCCATGGGCTTAATTAGTCTGGACTAAGCCTCCTTAGTTTGGAATAATTTGCCAGTGTAGACATAGCCTTGGAGTTCCTTTCTAGAGCCTGTAGTTTTATTCTGACTGTGACTAGCACTGGACCCAGGCAGGAGCACCCCTGGCCCAGGAAAATATTCAGGGCTCGGGCACCAGGACTCAGGATTCAAGTGCCATAAGCGTGCCGCCACTGTGGCCACCACTGTGGTTGACCCAGGACTCTGGTTCCAGGACTCAGGGCTTGTTCCCCACTACCAAGTGGGTTTCAGGTCTGGGATTCCAGTAGCAACAACCACCAAGAGGCACAGAGCAGAAAATAAAGTGTTTTATTAACTAACAGATAACTTAACTAAATACCCAGAGAAAGTGATATACCCAGAGTTAAACACAAAGTAATATAGACAAGCTTACAACCCAATCATCAGTCAGGGACTCCCCTTCATGACTGCGGACTTGAGCAGGGGAGTGATGTCCTCCGAGGCACCCTTCAAGGTCCTACGGCAAAGTCCCGTGAAGTCAGGGAAACAAGCTATTGTTATAGCCCATTACTTAGAGGGAGGGGTGATCAGGCCCTCTCCTGGTCACATAGACTGTCTGCTGGGGTGTTGATTCCCACCACCTTTATTCTACAATTTAACACCTAGATAACTATTTGTTTACTACATAGTCTGGCAGAACAGAAATGTGTTTAGTGGAGGGGGCTTCCATTGCCCACTATTGTTATACCGTCACAAAGTCTTCCATTTGCCCTACAGGGCTCAAGCCCCATTAGCCCGGTGCCAGCGATGCCCCTGGACCCAGGGTCATTCTACAAATATGTGGAGGTAAGATCCCATCCCTCCATAATTTCCTCCACCAGCATGCAAGGTAAAGCAGGTTCAACAACATGCAAAGCAGACAGTATTGTATTAGTGCATTAGCTTGGTAGAGAATAGTTTCAGGCTACCGAAAAACAAAGAAAGTGTCTGTTGGCCCTTTTAAAGACTAACAAATTTATTTATCACATGAGCTATTGTGGGAGAGAATCCCACTTTGCTGAATGCTGAAAGATGGGGAACTTATAGAATGGGAGAAAAATAAACGCAGTGGTGTAAGTCATAGGATCTGCTCAGACTATAACAGCAAATCAAAGATGGTGACCAGGAGTGAGGGATTGGGGTGACACAGTTACACATCAGTCCAGATTGCACAGGTAAAGTCACAAGCGGTGAAAATCTTTCTAGCACATTAGCAACCCCTAAACCACATATTTATTCCTGGTTCAGTATTTTTCTTAGGAAGCCCTGAAAATATAACAACTTCAAGATTACTGGTTTATTCGATGAAACAAATCATAATATGTAAAAACCAGGTAAGGGTCACAGGCCTAAGACACAGCACATAGATTTGTCATTTCCATTAACAATGCTATAGACCAGTGGTTTCAAACTTTTTTTCTTGGGACCCAGTTGAAAAAAAATCATTTATGCCTGTGACCCAACAATTACATCTTTCAGCATTGCATTCCAGTCGTTTGGTGGTAAAAGCAGGAGGTGCCATAACCCAGTGCCTGAGGGTCTGCAACCTAGTACTGGATCCTGACCCTAAATTTGAAAAATGCTGGTATAGACAGATAGCGTCAGTAATTTGATTAAAATGTGTATTATTCAGAGTGGGCCAAATCCCAAGGTTGTTACTCAAGCAAAACTTTCACTGACTTCAGTAGGAGTTTTGATTGTGTAGAACTAGGTGTTTTGACAGGTAACAGAATCTAAGTACCAGCAGGCATGGTGGTATATCTATAAGTCTTGGAAAGGCCCCAAAATACAGAGCATAAGAGTTCTCCCCCTCATTAATTTAGGGTAGTGGTTTTCAAACAGCCCCCCGCCCCCCAGGGCAGCCACCAAAAGACTGGAATGTATTGCTCAAAGACGCAGTTATTGGATTGCAGGCATAAATAATTTTTTTTCTACGGGGTCCCAAGGAAAAATGTTTGAAAGCCACTGCTCTAGGGTTAGAAAAAATTGTGGTCTCACCTCATAAGCTTTCTTTAAAGGCTCTTGAGGTATGTAAAATGCTTCTGTTGCCAGAAAGGCATTGATGTGTTTACGGGGAAAGAAGAATAAAGAGACGAGAATGAAAAACATTGGTCAGGTTTCCAGAAAAATGACAAACAATGGTAGATGTCAGTGGGAAACCATAGTAATGTGGAGGCAGATATGGGGAAATAGCAGTGTGTGAGTCTAGACAAATTAATGCTGCAATTTTCCATCCCATAACTGCAAGAAAATGAAGGTGAACTGAAAAGCTTTTAAAAGAAAGAAATGAATAATACTCTTAGCACTTATATCATTGAAGATCTATTGTGCCTGTAGTTGGGAACCAAATATTAGTTAGCTTTGGGTTGGGTTTCTTTCTTTCTTTTTTGTTTTCCTTTAGTTTTGCAAAGGCTGGCACTCATGAAAATAGTTTAATAATTTTTTTGTTGTATGCTTAAATTTTTTTTTGCAGTGTTTTGCAGCCAAGCGTCCATAGCATTGTGCTAGTGCATGGCAGCCAGAAAGCAAAAGTGACTTTCAATAAATCAGTGTCACTGACTGAAATGCAGGCTTCACACAAAGAATGCAAATGATGAAAAAATAAGTTAGATTTTAAACTTAATTTACTTTTGACTGTATAAATTGAATATGTTATGAATAATAAAGATGAGAACTTTTCTTAAATACTGGTCATATCATGCCATTGATTTTTAAATCACAACTCCTTATTGAAATCAATGAGTAGTTCTGTTTTATGATTAGTGGCATGATACACAGTCTGATTTTATATATTATATATTTAAAATAAACTCTGGTCTGTCATTAATAAAATAGTTGCCTATCCTTCAAATTAAAGATAGCTCCGAGCTATGAAATTTGGATCTGGATCTTATCCACAAAGTTCAACATTTAAATCCAGATATCTAACACCCAGAAGTTTATGATGTGTGGATTTAGGATTTTGGTTTAGGTTCATCTCTACTCAGTGTACTTGAGGTCAAAGACCAGAACAAGAACATTGAGTTTCACTGCTGCTGCTGCTTTCAGGGTCAGTTAGGTCAGCCTCTGCAACAAGGGAAATCCAAATCTCTGAGTACAGATCTACATTGGTATGTTTCTCTAGCTCTGGCATGTCTAATTTTGATAATTTATAATGCACCAATTGATTTGGAACTTGGGCCTCTGGAACTGATTTTCTATTATTTTGATTTCTAATGTATCTGATTAAAACATTTAGGCTATGTCCATACACGGTCAGTTAAATTGATTCAAGTTGAATCAATTTAAGTTAAATCAATGTAACAATCGTTAAATCAATTTAACTTAAATCGATTTAACAGGTCCACACCAGAAAACCCAAATCAAACTAGCAAGTCCAGGAACAAGACTTGCTAGTTTGATTTAGGAGAGGGGGCACCCTGGGAGGTGTGGCAACATGGCCCCCTGGCAGAGCCATGTTGCCACCCAATCCCCTGCCTGGCTCTCCCCACTATAGCCAGTGGCAGGAGAAAAATGTCCCCCACTGGGTCTGGGCTCCCAGAGCCCAACGGGGGAAAAGACATCCCCCTAGACTGCCATGGAGGAGGTGGGACCCTGTGCCTAGCTTCCCCCACCCTAGCCAGGTGGCAGGGAGAAGGGATCCTGTGTGCCCTGCATCCTGGGCAGCGGGGGCAGGGAACCCCTGCACCCCAGCTGCAGGTGCACTAGCCAGGCGGCAGAGGAAGGGATCCCTGCACTCCAGACTTTCCCCATGCTAGCCGGGTGGCAGGGGAAGGGAGCCTTGTGTGCCTGGCTTCTCCCTCTGCTAGCCAGCCGGAAGCCAGGTGTGCAGGGATCTGTGCCCCTGCTGCCTGGCTAGCATGGGGAAAGCCAGGTGCACAGGGCTTCTTTCCCCTGCCACCCAGCAAGCGCGGGGAAAGCCTGTGTGCAGGGATCTCTGTCCCTGCCATCTGGCTAGCATGGGGGGAAAGCTGGGCATGCCCAGCTCCTTTCCCCTGCTGCCTGGCTAGCGGGGGGGGGGGGGAGCCGGGTGTGCAGGGATCCCTGCCACCACCATCTGGCAAGCGTGGGAAAAACCAGGCACATGAGGCTCCTTTTCCCTGCCACCCAGCAAACACTGGGAGCTGGGCTCGGGTGTGCTTCCCCTCGTTGGCCCTCTGGGGGCACTGGGAGCTGGATTGGGGTGCTTTCCCTCATCACCCAACCAGCGAGCATCAGTGGTGGGGTGGGATCTTACTGAACCGCCCCTCTTTCCCTGACCAGGGTCCTGATCCCCTCCTAGGCCAGGGTGCTGGGGGGGGGGATTTCTTCCAGGGTGCCATGCACCCTGGGAGGAAGAAAGTCAGACCCTTTATATCAATATATTTTTATATCAATGTAACAGGTCCACACAGGGTTATATAGAAATTACAATTTTGATACACCCCTCATTTCGATATAATACTAGATTTCATTATATCAAAATAATTTTCCTTATTTTGAAATAAAGGAGCTTCTTATTTCAAAATAAGAAAACATCAAGTGGACCTAAATTTTTTAAAATCAAAATAACCAGCATTATTTCAATTTATAACCTGTGGGTGGACATACCCTTAATTCTCTGTGAAGAATCACGTTAATGTTCTAGGGCTTCTAACAGCTTTTTTTTGAAAGTCTTTGAATTCACCTTTAAGCAGGCAAAGTTGTACTGCAAGACCAGACATAGTGGAGTTTAGTGAAGTTTATTCTAGAAACATACATTTTTCAGGTCATCAAGTAAAGCAGGGAAGAACAGGTTAGAGAATATTTAGATAAGTGAGATGTATTCACATCAGCAGAGCTGATGAAATTCATTGTACAGTACTTAAGGAACTAGCTGAAGAAACTGCAGAACCATTAGCAGTTATCTTTGAGGATTTATAGAATCACAGGACTGGAAAGGACCTTGAGAGGCATGTTGTCCGGTTCCCTGCGCTTATGGCAGGACTGTTTTATTTAGACAATGGAAGATAAGTGAGATCCCCAAGGACTGGAGAAGGGCCAATATAAGGCTTGTCTATATGCAGGTTTAAAAGTGGATCAAAGCAAGTTAATCAAGCTTGGAAATGGTTGCATATACATCACATAATCCATTGGTGCTCACTGACTCTGCATTTGCTGTGAACTCTGGAGTCCTCTTGCTGAGTGCACTAATTTTGCTGCAGATTGAAATAATGTAGTCTATTGTTCATGGGGATGCAGTTGCTGTGCACCACTCTCTCCCATGCTTCTAACAGATATAAGAATGTGCTTTTCGGATTTACCACCACTGAACTGTCCATTCCTCTGTGTCCTCTCCCCTGCCTTAGTGTCAAGTTCTCAGGACTTATCCTCCCCATGTTAAAAGCTAGTATGGAGCTAGAATTTGCCCATTTGCTCCTGAATCTGAGTGTGTCAGCCTTCTTGCAATACAACAATGATAGCACTCCAGAAACCCCATGGCCTGCTTCATGCAGCTGGCTGGAGCCATGCTGAGATCCTGGACTTCACTGCCATGTGGGGAAGAACTCTGGTGCAGGAAGCACGAAGGACCTTTTTGTGGACCAGTGCTGGGTAAGGAACAAAAAGTTCAGGAGTGAGTACACTGAGAGAAAAGACGAAAGAAGACAATCCAGAAGAGATGTGTGACCTGCCCATTTTATAGTGAACTGGACAGGATCCAACACTATTATAACGCAACCTGCCCTGAACATGATATTAAACCTGTTAGCCTTACTGTCGTCCATGACTGGCTAGACCCATTGGAGGATGAGCAGGAGAATCCACCCTGACAGCCAACATGTATTTGGGACCCAGGACCCTGATGTCAGTCAGCTAGATAGCAAGCCATAGTCATGCCCTGTCACAAGGTACCCCAATACCGGCTCTTCATTAGCTGACCCTGGGGCCCTGCTAGAAACCCAGCCTGGGACAAAAGAGGCAGACCTCTAGGAGGCAACTTCAGCAAGTAAGTAACCATCCTTCAAGTTTATTATTGTGCTATGTTGTGGTTCTTGCTTCTGTTTCTGGTGCCAAATGGCCACAGCTATTTGAGACAGATGTGAACTAGAAGTCCATCAGAGTATCAGGCCCCTCCCTCCTTTCTCTCTGTCCATGTTGCCTATTTGCCCTCCCTCCCTCCCTCCCTCATTTATTTCCAGAATGGTGGCTGTTTTGTCTAGGCGGTTGCTTTTTGTCTATACTGAAACCAGGCTATCAACAGTTTTCAGGACTGCGGCACAGGGGGTTCTGCAGTGCTGCCTATTTTTCATCCCTCATCTGCCCTGCTCAGCGAATACTTCCCCACTGCAATCCTGTTCATCAGTCCACATGGATGGGTGGCAAGATGGCATAGCCACAGCCTCCCCCCCCCCCGTCATAGCACATTTGACCCATGAAAAAAAATCATTTGTGCAAAATGCAACTATTTATTGAGACTGTGGTTATAGGAGAAGAAATTTCATGGGTGTTCCTAGTTTACATGAAGTGTACATAGACATTGTACCTTTACCAAGCACTCAAATAGTCTTGGGCCCTGCTGAGGTTTAAATGCCCTGTAGGACATATTCTAGCTTTTAATCGGTTCAGGACTTTTGTTTATTTTTCTCTGCATATTTTTCCATGTATGCAAGGAAAATAAACCAAAACTCAAAATGGAGAAATTGCTCCACACATTATAGTGAACAACCCATCTCTTCCACCCCTGCTCCTGTACAATTTGCAAGCCCCTTCCCTGACAGTACCATCACAGCATATCTCACTGGTCTTCCATTTGTCTTTTTGAATAAGACCATTTTTTGCCTCCTAGTCCGCTGCCTCAGCATAATGTCATTGACAGTCAGAGAAGACTAGAGGGCATGCAGATGGTATTACTAGCCAGGCTGATGCCTGATAGGTTCTCCAACCCTTCCAACACCATAGGTAGGCATCAAACACACAAACAAAATAGGAAAACCAAACATGGAGCATCATTTCAATCCATCCCACCACCCAACTCACTAAGGCACAGTAGCAAATAGGACATGCAGGAGGCAGAAATCCTCGCGCACCCAACACCTCTCACATGCAGGTCAGCCACCATTGCTTAGGTTCTCCCAAGACTTGGAAGAGCCTTACAGAGGTGAGTTACATACACTTACTAAAAATGCTATGATGGACTATTTAGAATGTGAACAATAAGCAATTATGTTTCCCTCATACTACCACGATCACAGCATCTGCAATGTACAGGACAGGGCCTTTAGCTGCTGCTGAGAGACTGGTCAACCTCAGGGATCAAACACGGAGACTCTGGGTGAGATGTTTGGAGAATTCATGGGAGGTCCCAGGGAAAGACTGCATTTGGCTGACAGGTAGATGCTCTGCATGATGACACAGAGGGAAAATGAATTGCTTTCTTTGGTTGTTGGCAGTATTTACTAGACCTGGATTACCATCACCTAGAAAACATGGGAAAAGAAAGGGAGAAAAGGCAGTTCATGGACACTATTCTGAGCTAGAATGCTCTCCTACAAAACATGTTCCAGGCCTTGCTGTCCCATAAGATGGGAACCAGTCATGTTCTTCAGAACCTGAACAGTATTGGCTATTGGGATCAGCAGAAAGTTCTCTCTGCTGTAACCTTGCAGCATTTGCCCCAGAGACCTTTCCTTTCTCTGGTCCAACATCTGCCCACTGAGAACACTGGCTCCAGGAAGACCAGTGATTCTGACCCCAGCCAAGACCTGAAATGTAAGCTGCAGTGCCCACTCCTAGGACTTCTGCCCAGAGGAAGAGACAAAAAGAAGTGTGTGTTTATAAGTTGATACCCACCGAACATTCCCATGACACTACCCTGTTGTTTTTTTGAATTGTTTGCACCGTTTTATTTGAAAGGCTTGCTTTTGTTAGTTACTTACTAGATTGCTTTGATAAACGTATTTTCAAATAAAAAGGTATGGTTATTTATCCCCAGGTTCAATTAAAACTTTATTTTTGGCTTTGTTATTGTGAAACAACACTAAAAAACGTCTAAAAGTCATCTTTATGACTCATCACTGCAGGTAGTGCAATGATGTCCTTTAAATAAAGCTAAAATAATTCATAGGAGCTTATAAGTAATTCATATAGACATGTTTCATCCCAAGAAAAGAAGACTGAAAGGAGACCTGATGACAGTCTTCAAATATGTTAAGGGCTGTGTTGCACACCCCCTCAGTCTGGACCCCCGATAATGGTCTTTAGGGAATAGCTCAAGTAGCGTCCACCAATGTCTGGTGGTTTTCACATCTTTAAGTCCCTTTCAGGGCAACCCAGCCCTCCAGCTGAGCCCCAATCCAAGTATTCCCCTTCCAGGGAAAGTTCCAGACCCAGCAGACCACTTGATTACAGTGGCTGCCTCTGGTCTTTGGCCATTCACCAGCAGACGGTAAGGCAGGCAGGGACCCAGGCCCACCCACTTTTCTGGGCCCCAGCCCAGGGACCCTTTACGCCTTGCACCACGCATCAACTCAACCCCAATCTGACCAGGTCCTCTGGGTCACTTCTCTGTGGCCCTGTACCTTGTTCACCTCTTGTCTGGCTTCTCCCAAGCCCCAGCAGTCTGGGTCCTCCCTCCCTTATGCAGGGTTACCCTCAGGTCTTTCTAACAAGGCCTCAGGCCCAGTCCTCTGCAGAGCCCTGATATCCACAGGGAGCTGCCCCAGGTGCTGATACCACAGCACCTGAGCAACCAGCCCCTTCTCTATTCAGCATCCCAGGGATGCTGCCCCTCATCTGGTTCTACAGACAACTTTTCTACCCAGTCCCGGGCCCTGGTTAGTCCTGTAACCTCTCAACCTAATTCCTGCTCTCCCCGGCCCTCTTTAACCCTCACCTGGCCAGTGCAGGGTAGCTACCCCACCATAGGCTGTTACAAATACAACTGTGATCAGTTGTTCTCTCTGTCCACTGCAGGTAAGGCAAGAATTAATAGGCTTAATCTGCAGCAAAGAAGATTCTATTAGATCCTAAGAAAAACGTTCTAACTGTAAGGCCCATTAAAAACTGAAAAAGTTTCCAGGGAAGCTTATGGAATCCCCATCACCAGAGGTTTTTAAGAACATGTTATAAAAATACCTGTGCGAGATGGTCTTAGTTTACTTGCAGGGAAAAGGAGGGCTGGACTCTTGAGGTCTCTTCCAGCCTTACATGTCTGTGAGTCTATGAATCTATAATTTTATACTTCCGGATAAAAATGACAAGCTATGGTTATCCTTGTTGTAAAACAGGTGGCTGTTGAAGGGGGAAGCATGTGGAAAAATGCATTGTGCACAAAGGACTGCGGGGAGTTGCAGTACATATGAAAATTAGAAATTCACTGAAACTGTTAAAATACATGTTCAGGAGGGAGCAAGGTCAGAGAAAGGACACAGTATTTTATTAAGGACAGAAGCATGGAGCTCAGGCTGACTTTATGTAACACCTGGCTTGACGGCTCCCAAACTGTGGTTGATCTACCACTGATGGTCCACAGAGAGCTAGATGATCACATGGAACTGGTTATCCTCTTTGTTTTCAGCAGTATACTGTATCAGAAGGAGTCACTACTGCATTAATCCCTTTCCTAAGTTTACTTCTATATATAAGCCATTGCTGTAGATGCCACGCAGATGCTCTATTATTACAGGTAAGAGAGGCAAGGTTGCCAACCATCCCTAAATTTGTGGACAGTCCATAAAAATATATGCAAATTTACTGCTGTCTGTAATTTAAAGGAGAACATCCATAAAAATCTCACCCTCACTCACCAGCAGGGAGACTAGCCTGCTATAAGAGCTGCAGCTGGCACTGCCCCTGTAAGAGTCACTGAAAGTGAAACTGTTGGAGCTCCTGCTTTCTGCAGCATGGGGGTTGGTTGGTTGTGAAGGCTCCTGCTGCCCAATTTGCCTCTGATGGCAGTTTTCCTTTGGCAGAGGGGGCCACTTTAATTTCAGCTGCCCCTGGAAAGAGCTGGTAGCAGGGGAAGTCTTGGTGGAGGGGGAGGAGGGCACCAGGATTAAGCTATTTTTATGCTGTCAATTAAAAAAAAAAAGCCTCAACTTTGTCAGCAGAAACTAAAATGTATGAGGCTGGCAACCCAGAGGAAGTAGCCTATAAAAGGAGAAGAGAGCAGGTGGTCACCATGAGCCTTTCAAGTTATGGTCTGTAAGAAAAAATGTTGGAGTGTCTGATCTAGTTCTTACTCGACTGAGTTCAGATGCATAGTATAAGTACTAGCATAACCAGTCCTGTGCTGGTATTACACCATCTTCTTATTGTAAGCTATTATCTCCATTTGAAATTGGGACTTTGGATTCCTGGATCTGCTGCTGGATCTCATGATAAGTGTGGAAGTAGGCCAGATCATCACTAGTGGCAGTGCACTGTCAGGAACACTCTGTAACTCCAAACCCAATAGAAATGCCTTCTAAAGGTTTTGAGATGTGCTGTAGAACATTGCAAGCTATAAAACCCTATTTCCTGTGGTCAAAGAAATGTTAATTCATTGCAGTGAGGAAGTGTCTGACAGCTTTTTGTGTAACATGAATGTTTGTGTACCAGTAAATGTAAACTAAAACAGGTTTGACCCACTTTATCTCCTTTCTTTTGCTGCACCTACTAAATCATGCCACTGAAGATGGATTATACTTTCACTCGTGAGATAAACCTATAAAGTAGTTCTTGTCTGTAGCGGTTGTGTAGGATAGATCTTGTGTTCTCTGAAAGATGAATAATTACAGCCCCTGAAGAGATTCTCACTAAAATGCAGTCATCATGGATTCTGTAAAGTGGGTGATCTGTGTGGTCAATGATGATAAAATGAAGAGCCCTCTTGTCTTCAACATGCATAAAAAAAAGAAATGGCAAGAACAGCTTTCATTAGGCTAGTGATGAAGCCCCATGTTCCTGGACACGTTTCTGTTTCCTTGTCTTTGATTAACTAGGTGCTGTATGATGAGGATACCCTTAATGCAATCAAGTCAAATAGTAGCATAAAACACCTGAACACACTTTGATTTTAAATGAGCTTGCCTTGCCCCGTATTATATGCAAAGGTCTGTCCCTTCATTAAATAGGTTGATTCGATTTTCTTTGCCTGTCTTCATATATAGCAATCTGTCTCCATCAAAACTTTGGTGATTCAGATAGCAAAACCTAATGAGCTATGCATCATAAATCTGTAACGTATCTTACCAATGAGTTCATCCCTGTGCATGCAGCACACATGCTATATTTAGAATTTCAGGCATACTTGTTATCCTGATGGTACATGAATGATAAGAAGAAGAAACTGCAAGCATTCTTTCTCTGAATTGCTCCAAATATAACTCCCAGAGTTGTTTAATGGGTTGTCAGAGTTTGAAGTGCAACCCAGACCAGTAAGAAGTTATGTCACCACTTGTCCTGCAGCCCTGGGTGCCTTACAATGCTTTTTGCTGTAGTTCCCAGCCTGAGAGACTCCAAGCCAGCCTAGAAGTCAGACCCTGACTGTCTGAATGATAAACAGCCTTTTCCAGTCATTCTGATCTCAGCAGCCTGTCTAGAGCCCCACTCTGGCTTCCATCAGTCTTCATTATAAATATAAAGGTGACCCCAATACACACTCAGTCCCAGATTTCCTCAAAACTGTGCTGTGCAAAGTACAGCCCTCTCCTGGATCACTCAGAAAGGTTGGTTGCTCCTTTAAAGACACAAAAGAAGATTACAGCAGATTAATTTAACTGGTTTGAATATAAACTTCCCTTCAAATATAGCACTGAGAAAATAAAAAAAAAGTATTAATAATAGCACATAAGTGATGCTAAATAAAAGAAATAACAGTAGAGATGGTTACAAACCAATAGAAGTAAAAACATGAATCTGAGAGTCCAAAACTTAATCTAGTAAGGTGCAGTTTTTATTCAAGATGATTTCTTTCACCAATCTTCCTTCTTCCCAGCCATGTCTTACATTCCCTCAGTTAGGACCTTCCACTGCAGTACACAATAGTAGTTTGCTTTGTATTCTGAAGTGAAAGATCTTTGCCTAATTATAGTTATCATCTATATTCAGTTCCCAGAGACTGCAACCACCTCTTTTTGGTTGAAGGACCTATCTTTCTCAGCAGCAAGAGCTCTAAACCATTGTGTCTAGATATTGATGGATGCCAAAGATGATTTCTGCCCTTGCTTCTATCTTCCAAAACTCAATGACCTTGTTTCAAGAGGCATAATGGCTTCATGGTGTGCTTTCTTTCCTTTTGGCTTCCCATCCCTTGCTGATTTCCATGTAAAAGGGGTTTCCATTGTTTTTAATCACTTGTTGCTTAATTTCACTGGAAAAAGGTTGATGATCATATTCTCTCCAGTCTGAAAGGGAACATGTTTCTCCATTTCTGGCCACAGTCTTCAGAGTTTAATATCATTAAATATCCATATTTTCTCATATAGAGTTAATGCATGCATTTCACAGTGATCAGTTACTAGTATGTCATTAGTTTTCAGAAAAGACATTACTCCATAGACTTTTAGAATGTTGTATACAATTAATTGATTCAATTGCTTATTACCTGAGGTTCAGTCCCACCACTGTCTGTCTTTATAGAACTGTGAACCTTTGCAATTCTTTCTTTGAAAAGAAAAAAATCAGACCAAGTTTCTGTCTTCTGCTGGGACCTGCGTGCCATGCTGTCTCCTTGTCAGCTTGATGATTTTGTTTATTTGATATGCTGTGAGCCAAAGATATGTATAAGTAAACCAGATCCAGATTTCCTGGTTAATTGCATAAGTAAATTAAATGTAGGTAGATATTTTGTTTAATTTTTATACTTTCTTCCATATATTTGGAAATTATTGGTTAATAAAGTACTTTACTGCTTAGTGTAAATGAACTCAATTTTGCTGTTTTTCTGAACATTGTACTATTGAACCTAAAAATACCTGAATTAACTGCTTTTTGGATATTAATGAGGAATGTGTATGTTGGGTGCAAATAGACAAGGAAAGATGCCAACCCAAACCCTTCAGACAATGAAAGAGGGGGTGAAGATGCCAGCTGCAACTATCATCCTTATTCTGAAGGCTGAAGAATGCAGATAAACACTTCCAAAAGCAGGGAAATATCCATTGTGAGGAAGGCACAAAGCAAAAGTGAAGAGGAGGAACAATCATGCTTGCTTGCAGTTGGCTGGTGATAACTACCATACAGAATCAGAAGGCAGCATGAGAACAGTAAGACTCATAGGATTGTATGGAGGCTGACCACTACACAAGACAGCATGAGAATATGGATTCTTTGAGTTCATTCTGCAATCATCAGGAAGCATGGGGATTGGGCACTGAGGGTATGTCTACACTTAGAATTGAATTTGAATTGATGACAATCAGTTTTAATTCAATTAAATGCATGGCCACACTTGCTTTCCTCAATTCAACTTGAGGAACTCCTCAGTTTGAACTGATGAAAGCTTACTTCGAATTGGTCAAACCTCATTTGACTTCGAAGTCTGGATCGATTCAAACCAAGTAGTTTGAATTGACCCACTGTGGCGATGTCAATTCGAACTCACTGTGAGTTCAAATTGACATGGGTTGTCCTTCCTCCTAGAGTGCATGGCACCCTGGAAGGAAGACCAGCCCTTCACCACATGGGGCCAACAGCCCCACAGGTGCCTCCACCCCACCAGCCAGATTGGGCTGGGGGAAAAATGGGCTTCCTGTCCTTTGATTGGGAAAAGGGGCCCAAGCCCACGCTCCAGCCCAACTTGCCAGCTGGGGAAGTGATTCATTGGGGCTCCTTCCATGTAGGGGGTTCCTTCCCAGCAGCCAGCCACTGGTGCTCCAGCCCTGCGAGAGCTCCCATCCCCTGCATGTGGCCTCCTCCCCCCATGCGGCCAGTGGGGCAGCAGCTGCACGCAGGGGTCCCTCACCTGCGCATGGCCATTGGGGCTCCATCCATGCACGGGGGTCCTTCTCTGCACCAGCAAGCCAGACTCCAGGCCACGGGGGGGGACACCCCTTCCCAAGGGGGCAGCCCTGCTGGAGCTGGGCAGGGGGAATCCCTTTTCCCCCTGCCTTGCCAGGGGAAAACTTTCCCTGCCAGGCTCTAGCCTTCTGAGCCCGGCATGGGGAAACGCATCCCCTGCCCACCTCTAGCCACACCACAGTTAGAACTGGGAAGGGGGTACTTTTCTTTGTGCTGGGTTCAGCATACTGGAGCCCGGCAGGGGATTGGCTGTGGCAGCGGCCCTTTTTGGTGGCCATCTTGCCACACTTCATATGTGCCCCCTCCAATTTGATTTGGCAAGGCCAGTCAATAGACAGGCCAGGTCGAATTGGATTTTCTAGTGTAGCCATTTCAATTCTAATTATCAATTCAAATTCAGTCAATTCATTATTAGGTCAGATTGCTTAATTTGAATTCAGCAATTCGAATTCACATTCTAAATGTAGACATAGACTGACAGAGGCCCGCTCCCCTTTTGTGCCCAGTATAGCTGATCACTAGACTGACTCAAGCAGAGAAGCAGTACTGGCAAAATTCCTCTATCCTTCAGCGTTCTAACAGAGCTACTGTTCAACCTCCTATATCCTTCAGAGTTTAACAGGTATTGGATTTGATCCTTTTACTCACTACTCAGTGTAATATAGTCATGGGTGTGTACGTTGAATTTAGCACAAACATGATACACTGCCAATGTTCTTTCTTTCTCAGTTCTCTGCCAAAATGCTATGCTTATGAAAATAAATGACCAGCAGGATCTTGTTCAGGGGACAAGGCAATATGCCACATTTATTGCCAATACAAAAAATCTTAAAAAGCTGTTGTATTCATACATCCACAACGTAAATGGATCTTGACTGTCTCTGAGGGTATGCCTACACTTACAATTTAGTTAGAATTAATTCAGACTAAATTAATGCATGGCTACACTGGCTTCCATTACTTCAAATGAAGAAATTCCTTAGTTCAAAGTAATAAACAGTTACTTCAAAGTTATAAAGCCTCAATTAACTTCAAAGTAATGGTGAATTTGAACTACTTAGTATGAATTAACCCAATGGAGCTCCCTTAATTTGAACTAACCGTTAGTTTGAATTAATGTGGTTTGACCTTCTTCGTCCCAAGGTGCCTTCCTCTTTCTATGTATTTGGTAGAGGCATGGCTTTTCTCGGGGGGCCATGTTGCCACACTTCCCATCGTGCACCCTTCCTAAATTGAACTAGCAAGTCCTGTCCGTGGACATGCTAGTTCAATTTGGGTTTCTAGTGGGGACATGTTAGTTCAAATTAACCATTATTAGTTCAAATTAATTAGTTCAATCTAAGTTAATTTGAACTAACTTCCTAAGTGTAAACATAGCCTCACTGATGACTCGTCTGGTCAGAGAAGCAAACACAATCCATATCTAGTGGAAGTACCTCCTTCACCTGACATGCCTGGTTTATCCACACTTTAGTGATAATTCTAGCATATATCCCTAACTCTTAGTATGCACTATGTGCATACATCACACTAGAATATCAATGAGCAGTGAGCGATTAATTTTTCAATGACACACTATGTAGCACCTTTTAAGTTAATATCGTGACACCAGTTTGTGAAGTATAGTGAGTTTGTCAGAGCTGACAAGCATTGTTGACACAGTAGTGAATCACAAATGGGTCTCTGTGTTACAGCTACATCAAAGCCTCCAGAAGCACTTTAGAGATGAGTATTTTCAGTGTGTACCATGATGATTAGGTGGGGAACTTTATATTTTTTTTTAAGTGAATCTGAGCTGTTTCTGTCTGTGATTATAAAAGGCATGACCTTACCAATTAAAATTGGCAATATGCTGGGAAAAGGTACCCTTTTGATAGTAGAGGGTTTCCCATTCCCACACATTTTTCTGTGTCATGCACACTGATCTCCCTGAGCTTTTCTGTTGGTCTTAGTCCAGTTCTATGAAAACTAAACCTTCGTTACAACTGGCAGAAGTCAGCACCCTCACTGGCAATTATTTATGCATTGCTTTTAAGGACAGAATGGACTTGGGGACTCAACTATCTGCCTGCCCGTAGATATGGTGCTTTCAGAACAGGCATGAGGCTGGCTGGTAATGAAGCAAATACTACCACTGACTGGCCCTTATTTCTGTGATGGAGGAAAGCTACCAACCCATCACCTTTCACAAGTCCCAAATTCGTTCCAAAAAGAAACACTTCCCAAGATTTATTGGACCACACCTGCCATGTTACTCAGAATGCGCTTCCCAGAGAGAAAGGATCAATGGCTGTGAATGTGTCGAAACCTGAGTTTAAATTCCTACAGAGGATGCTGAGTATGGCTTCTAATTTGGTCTACCTCTCATCTCAATGTGAGGGAGGAGCAGAAGTGATATCTAAAAGTCTTCAGTTACCTCATTAAATGGATGCACAACAGTTTTCACAAGAGGAGGCAGGGGTGTCTGTCACTCTGAGGTTTACCTGATACAGTTCAACGCCACTGTTGTGTACTTTCAGCAATACCTCAGCTTTTAAGGGGGTTTCTGCAAAGAAAGACTTGAAACAGTATGGCATTCTTTGGCATCTAAGAAGACAAAAGATGACCAGCATTGATTAGAAAGTGGCCACAACAGGGATGCTATTCAGTCCAAGTATTTAGATTTTTATTACAGCCTGCACCATTACTACTACCCTTTTTAGTCTTATTTATTGTTACAAAAGCAGTCACAAAAGCTTTTAAACATGCTCCTCATTTTACAACACCTAATCTCTCCAGAATGACAGCGATTATGCTCAGATGGACAGTGAAGCAACAGCATGAGGCAAAGGGCTGAGCACTTAAGCCTCATAAGCCTTTATGTAGTGTTTCCCTGACCGATTCCAGGGAGAAGAGTATTGATCTTACAGGCAAACATAAAAAACACAGACAGTGTTAACTACCTCCAGAAACTGTCAGCCACTTTCTGACCTGATGGAGTTTCTCCTACGTATGCCAGGTGGGAATCATGTCCAGTCTGTATAATAGGATAGAGTATTAAATAAACATTTGCATATAATTAATAAGCTGCATTAAATGAATCATTCCCATGCTTTAGGTGCACATACATATATTTTTTTAAAAAATCCATACATTGTGCAAATATCAAGTAACAAAACTCAGAACTCTCCCAGCTCACCCCAATAGAAGGAAAAGGGATAACATTTTCAAAAGTGCCTCAATGTCTTAGGAACCTAAGTCCCATTTTCAAAAGTAACTTAGGTCTTGTCTACACTTGAAACCCTATAGTAGCATCATGTAAACACCATCAGTGCTGATGGTGGCGTTCTCCTGTCAGTGCAGGTAAGCTACCTCCCTGAGAAGTGATACCTAGGGTAACAGAAGGGTGCATCTGATGAAGACGGTTGGAGCCCACAGAAGCTTATGCCTGAAGAAATCTGTTAGTCCTTAAGGTGTCTCAGGAATCTCATTGCTTTAGTCTGAAGCAGGGGTAGGCAACCCTGGCATGTGTGCTGACAGTGGCATCCAAGCTTATTCAGAGCGGCACGTGGCACCCTCTGAGGTACCCCAGAAATTGCCTCTCCTGCCATCAAAAGCTACCCTGGATGGCTTCCTTCAGGTGCAGCTGGGAGACAGGGGGGTCCCACCATGCCTATGCCTCCATGTAACACAGACAAAAGCTGCCTGGTGTGACTCCTGTCTGTACTGTGATGCTCCCCAAAGGAGCCATTCCAGGCAGCTTCTTTCTGCAGAATGCCTGGGAACCCAAAAAAGGAGAAGCTTCTTTTTGTGGCATGCCTGGGGAACCCTGTCCCCAGACACACCACCAAGATGAGCCACTCTGGGCAACTTCTTTCTGTGGTATGCCTGTGAAGTGCTCCCACTCCAGCTGTGACTGCTGCTGAATTTTTCAGGCAGCCATCAAATATTTTCAGCAGCGGGGGCCATTGGCACTAGCTGAAGGTTGCTGATCCCTGGTCTAAAGTTAATTTCATGGTGGCATTATGTCACCTACCACTTGGAGGCTGATGGAAGGGGGCCACCTGTACGCTGAGCACGGCCCTGCCACTCCCCTTGAAGCCCTGCCTATGGTCTACCCCCACTGTGCCACCGGCCCTTCTCCCATGAGGCTCCCTGTCAGCTGCTTGCATCTCTGTAGGGAAGCAGCATGATGGAGGCGCCTTGGGGGAGGGAGCCGAGCAGGGCCAGGGCCCACCCGGGCCCCCCATGTCAGCTGTGCTCCATGTCACGAGGCAGCATAGGCAGGTGCCTTTTGCTCCCTGGGGGTGTGTGGCCTGTGTACCCCCCCAGCAGTCTCTAAGTTATGCTGCTGGATGAGTGTAGCTGTAGTGTTGGACCCAACCTAGGGTGGGTCTATTAAACACAGAAGTGGCCGCTGGAACAGGATGGGCTGACTCCTCCCATGGTGGCATGTGGTGCCCAGGGGCAATGTGAGCTGCAGGCCCAGGCCACAGCTACAGTGCATGTGCCACTTATGAGACCCACTACCTTTTGTCACCATCCCATGACTACAGAGGCATGCAATGGCCTGCCATGGGGGACATGCCCAGCTGAAGGTCCTTACTGCACCTCTCTGGTGTGCGTGCATGCGTGCGTGCATGAGAGAGTGTGTGTGTGTGTGTGTGTGATGTGGCTGGGACATGCAGAGAGATGATTTGCTTGGCTCTGTCACCTGTGTTTGAGTGGTGTCTCCTTGCATTCATGCTCCAAAAGCCATGAGAGGTTGGTGAGGGAGCCTTGAGGGTAGGGGGCCAAGCAAGAAAGTGGCCTGGTGCAGAGTGGCAGTGGAGAGTGGGCAGGGTGGGGAGACAGCTTCCAGCAGCAGCTGTTTGGAGAGGGTTAGGTTCTCCAAGCCCATGATATCCACTGCCTATGATCAGCTTCACCATTCACACAGCTCAGACCACATGGCTCACCTTTGTCATGCATAACTGTTTTTGTTCTAATGAATGCTTGCATCTAAGAATCCATACTGAGCCTCTTTTTTTATGAATACATGGGACAGCACATATTACAAGTCTGAGGTAGGTATGAGAACAAAGAAAAGAGGACTGAATGAAGATAAGGGACTTAAAGCCCCCAAAGAGCACAAACTCTCAGGAAGAGATTCAAATGGAGTATATATACATAACAGCTGGTTTTGGTGAGACAGAAGACCAACAGAAAAGAGCAATCTTCTTAAACATTGCAAGACTTGAGGCAGTTGATGTCTTTAATAGCACTCAGCTAAGTACGACAGAGAGAGAGCAGTTACGACACAATTTTGCAGTCATTTGAAGAGTACTGCATACCTAAAAAGAGCGAAATATTTGAAAGGTAAAAGTTTCACCTTAGAAGATAAAAGGAAGGAGGTTTTGAAGAATTCCTAATGGAGCTAAAGTTAATGAGCCAAATTTGGTGCTATAGACAGTTAACTCACTCCAACTTGATGCCTTATAATTGAATCTGAACTCCAATGCTTCAGAAAAGAGTATTGAAAGAAATAGATCTCACTTTGGATAAAAAAGTAAGACTGCACCAGTCAGAAGAATTCATTCCAGACTAAAAATAATAGAAGGACAACAGGACACTGTCACTCTGGATAAGTAACAAGAGAGAAAATTACCAAACTGGCAAGCAGTAAGTCAGTATGGAAGAAAAAAACAAGCATGAAAAAACCAAAGCACAAGAGTTTGCAAAAGATAACTTTGAGGACTGCACAAGATGTGGACGCAAATATAGATCTCATACATAGCTTTTCGTAAATGCTGCAACATTTGTAAGAGAAATAATCATTTTTCCAAAGTCTGCAATCAGAATCAACAACTACAGACACGGAAGCAAAGCTTGCATGCTAATGCAGTAATCCAGGAATACTATGTCTGCACTACAAAAGGTAGTTTGTATTAACAAAGTCAAACTAGTAAGTTTGACCTTAATTCGAACTAAACCCAGCCTTAGTAAATTCAATTAATAAAGTGCACTAATTCGACTTAAACATTAAGTTGAGTTAGTGTACTTTGTTAATTTAAACTAACTGCCCTGATACGAATTTATTTAGTTTGAATTGAGGCTTAATCCTGGTCTACATTGCCCTTAGTTTGAACTAAGTGCTTAATTCAAACTAAAAACAGGTGTTACTAATTTGAACAAAGCTTTCATTAGTTTGAATTAAGGAATTCCTTAATTTGAGCTAGTGAAAGTCTATGGTGGATGGGGACTAACTTAGTTTAAATTAAGGTGGCTTAATTCAAACTAATTTGCCAGAATAGCTGCATCTGAAGAGAGCACAGGCAACACCACAAAAGAGGAGTTCTGCTTAGGAGCTATATCTGCAAAGGAAGGAACAAATGAATGGATAGTTTCCTTAGAGACCAATGGGTCTCTTATAACCTGCAAATTGGACACTGGTGCTCAAGTAAATGTTATTTCAGATGTTAGTGTTAAAAGGTTGAAGAAATAAACAAGGAACAAACAGGTTGAAAGCTTATGATAAAGAACTCAATCCTACTTAGAGGCATATATGTATTACAAGTGAAAGTAAAAGATCGAATAGGTTTGTTAAACTGTGTTATAGTGAAAGGGAATACAGCACTTATATTGGGTTTTTAAACATGCCAAGCCTATGGGCTGGTCTAAAGAGTGCACATGGGAGGCCAGGTAAGAGAACTGTAATCTAGGGCATTTGATAAAATTGTGGTAGAAAGAGAGTGGTGTCAGACATGGCGTGTCAAACTCATACAAAAGAATTGTCCAATCTTAGAAAGGATGTGGAATGAATTTGCTGAAGCTACAGATAATGATGAGACTTTACAGAAGGTAATTAAGGATTTTACCATGGGGTGGCCAGGATATTACACACTACATCTATATTTCCAATTCAGTGCAGAACTGTGTTATTGATGGCATACTGTTTAGAAACTTTAGGGAAAATAGAATGGCAGTGCCTAAAATATTACGAGCTGACAGGCTCATAAGAATACATGAAGTACACTTGGCATGGAGATATGTAAATACTGAGTCAGACAGATATTATAATGGCCACAAATGAAAAATGAGATAGAGAAAAACTGCTAAAATGTGTGAAACATCAAAAACACCAACCTAAACAGAAAAAAAAAAAAAGAAAAAGAAAAAAGCCTATCCCAATAAACAATGGTGAACAGTTAAGGACATGCCCTAAAGTTGGTGTGGCTTTATTTGCACATGCAGGTAAACAGTGTGTGCTTGATTTTGGATTTTTATTCTCATTATACAGAGATTGTTGCATTAGAAAATGCCACATGAAAACATGTTCTAATGTGGTGAAATCCAGGCATGGAAGCCCTGAAGTTATCATGTGTGATAGCTGTGATAGTTTGATGGACATGAATTAAAAATGTTTGCTATGGAGTGTTATGCATGTAACTTCAATCCCCATGTAATTTCAGTCCAATAGGTTTGTAGACTATGGTGTGAAAAACTGAGAAAAGCCACTGACTCTGGCACGCATCCATAAGTATAACGCTGAAATGCTGGATCCTGGACTGTTACTGGCAGAGATGTTGTTTGGCAGGAAGTTGAGAAAAAGCCTCTCCAGTTTAGTAGTAATCTCTAATGGTAACACTGTCTTAGATGTGTATAAGTGTCACACTAGGTGTAAACAGAAGATGTGGTACAACAGAGAGTCCAGTGTGTCTTTGAAGACCAGAAATGCTGTGTAGATTCATGGTGGTACTTGTTGGGCACAGAGGCCAAAAGTGACTCATGCAGTCTCTCCACAATCTTCTGAAGTATAGACTTCAGCAGGACCTGGTTTCCAAAGGAACAAGAGACATCATTAACACTTTCTTGAAGAAGGCGGTGGAGGTAAGGAGACAGATACAGCGCTGAAAGCTACAGGATGATGCACTTAGAACACCACAGAGGAACCTTCAGGCCAGCAGGACGAGCACTCTGCTAATACAGCTAGTGCAAGGACAGCAGTGCTGCCTCATAGCTCACCTGAAAGAGTCACTGAGCCCCCCCCCCAATAAAGCTGGATATGTCGTGGTTTCTGTAGAGAAGTAATTGGTATATATACTAAATTTTGAGGGGTGGATTTTCCTGGAAAGGGGAGGTGGCAGGAGTATGTGTACTTTGCCTTTAAGAGAAGTGCACATGTGAGTGGAAGCAGTTGGAAGCAACCTCACAACAGCTCTGCCAGATACACAGCTAGGATCACGTGACCCTCCTTTGTCTTATCAAAACCAACAAGAGTCTTGTGGCACCTTAAAGACTAACAACTTTCTTTGGGCATAAGCTTTCATGGTCTCCAACCCACTTTGCAGCTGATGAAGTGGTTTGGAGTCCCCAAAAGTTTATGCCTGAAGAAATTTGTTAGTCTTTAAGGTGCCACAGGACTCTCATTGTTTTTGCTGTACACAGACTAACATGGCTACCCCTATGGAAATTTTCCTTTGTCTTATCTAACTCTGTTTCAGGCCTAGTAAAACCTTATTAAGAGTATAGACTGCAGCTCTTATGAGTCCAGAAGACAACACACATGTCACCTTTAAAAATGGTGACTAGGTCACAGAAGTGCTTTTGAAAATTTTTACCTAAGAACTCTTCCATGCTGAAGGATGAAAAACCAAGCTGGAGCAACCAAAACTTCCCCAGACCAAAGCCTATTGTACTGACTGATATTGTTTCAGCATTTCCTTGTATTCCAGTGTTGGTCTGTCCGTAGCTGTGGCACCCATTGCCTCTTGTCTTATACTTGGACTAGCTGTAACCCATCAAAAATGAAGGGGAAAATAAAAAAGGAACTTATGAAATGCTTATTTATTCTAACAGATTAATAGCTTTTTAATTACAACAGTTTTTGCAAAAGTTCTATGGTTAGGTAAAATTTTTCTTGGTAGCTTCTATTCTTCATGTAAACTTTCAGATATTCATGGTTTCTTCCCCAAGTGAGCACCACATACAATTACCTGAAGAGTCAGCATGAAATATTGGAAACTGCTGAAAGCATAGCCGAGAGCTTTATAATTTTGACAAGTTTCAAGGCTGGCAGCCATGTCACCAGAGTGAACCATCCCTGGGTTTCACTAGCTGTTACTAGCCAATTTTTAAATCCTCAGCCATTTCACCTTTATGAATTACAATGAGGTGTGCAGCTACAATAAGGTATATATCTGTGCCCAAGGAGCAATTGGTGGAGACACCTCTGGCATCACAACGGCCTGTCACATGGTACACTTCACATCATGCATGCACATAGCAAATCAGGACAGTTGATTGTAAGTTCTTTGGGGAAGGGACCAACTTTTTGTTCTATTTGTACAGTCCCTAGCACAAAGGGGTCTTGGTTCATGAATTGGCTCTTGGATGCTGTGTAATACAAATAGTAACAATGAAGAATAATGCTCAGGTTTTGGGGTCTCACGTCATTGATTTTGTCAGTCTTACTCTATAAAGGATAGTTCTGCCACATGGATTTTTATTTGCATTAGGTAATGATGTGGTATAAAATCTAGTTAAAAAGATTAGATTAGATAGTTTGAAGCAGCTGAAGTCAGGAGTCCTTTGTGCTAGAGCTACAGCCTTTGAAATCACCTGAAGTTTTTCTGGCCAGTTGTTTAGAGGTGACTGCTCTGAATATCACCAATTTGAATACTAATAAGTGTCTTGTTTTTGCTTTCTGGGTGCCTGCCGTTGAATCCCTCTTCTCCCTACAGGCAACATCTTTTTCCTCAGAAAGGCAAACCCCAGAATTCTTGGGGATTTGAGTATGATGCAGGAGTGCCATCAAAGGTGAGACTGACCTGTAAAAATAAGGGAGGATCCTGCAAGCTCCCTTTAGTAGATTTACTAGGTTGTTCTGACTTCTTGTACTGTATTCCCAGCCAGTAAGAAAGCAGGAAAGCACTAGTACAATTTTCAATATGTAAAGAAATGTCAGAAGTGTTATAAGTGACAGGAGAAATTCATGTACTGGCTTGTGAATATGTTCATTGTTCCTGTCTACTAGATGAAATATACGTGAGGCCAGTTCTTTCCACTGGCTGAGCTTGTGAAAACGTGCCTGTAGATTACTGTGTAGAGATGTGCCTCTTGGAGGTAAAAGGCATGAGTGTTATTCCTGATTCTTTGTGTTCATGATTTACCTAAATACAGTTACAGATATATTTTATATCTGATGCCATTCAGTTAGAGAGCCTTCCTCTGATTCTGAACAGCCACCAGGTTTTCTTTGATTTTCTTGAAATGGAGGAGTCCACTAGAGAGAGAGCCTTTGGTAGTAGAGATGAAATTAACCCTTCTCCTGCTGAGGTCTGTAGAAGAACAGCACATCCCAACGAGTGGGTAGCACTGGCCAAAGCAGCTGAAGGAAGTAGTGAATCCTAGCATCTCTTCAGCAGCCAAGATTCTGTACTGTTCACACTGAAAACTTCAAGGGAATACTGCTTGTGACTCCCCAGGGTGCTTCCCTTCTTAGCGTGCACTGGACATTTTGCATTTCCCTGTGCCATCTGGGGTGAGCCTGGCAAGGAGGTTAACAAGAATCCTGTATTTGAATTAGTACAGAAAATGGCATACAAGTCTTGGTGTGACTCAGGGAAAAAACAAAGGAAAAAATCATTACAGGATGCATTGTAGTAAATACCTCACAACTAAAGAGAGGAATGTTCCCCTGGGAAAGGAGAGTACAGTCCACAGCATAATTTAGTTTGCCTAAGATGGATCAGCTGCTATGGTGTGTGTATATAGAAGGGACATAGCAAAAGAGTATAGCTATAGTTAGTGGCTTCACAAGAACAAATAGATGCAAACTGGCCATGAACAAATTCAGGCTCGAAATTAGAAGAAGGTTTCCAACAGAGGGATGAGGTTCTGGAACAGCCTACTAATAGGAATTGTTGGGGTGAGGGGAACAACTTATTAGTTTTGGGAGAGAACTGTTTAAATATATGGGTACAGTTACATGATGAGTTTGTTTGTGATGGTAGGGGGCACAGTTCTACGGTGGTCATTTCTGGACCTAAACACTATGGCTCTAGGCAATCAGCCACAAGATAATTTATTATGGAGAGATAAGGAAGGGTACATATTGCACTAAGTGTTTGTGTAACTGTTGTGGGTTAAATATATCCTGTCCCCACCTGGGATGGAGCATAGATATTATAAGCCTGAGACTGAGTCCAGTAGTCCACCCTAAGCCTCAGGACATTATGGCCTGTTATCAGGAGTCACTATTATCAGCCCCTTTCTGTGGGGCTATGTGGATTTGTGGTCTAAGTCAACAAGGCAGACCTCCCCTGTGGGGTAGTGGCCAGGGTCAGCAAAGGCAACCTTCCCTTATTAGGCTGTGGGTCCTGGTGGCCAGAATGGGAGAGACTGGGTCACACCTGAGGGGAATGCAGGGGGAGCTGGGTAGAGGAACCTGGGCCCTCCCTGCTCCCCTGGGTACCAACAGAGTCCTAATGGTGGCAACAAAGTTCATCCTAGGATGCTGCCTTTGTCCGTGTTCCACAACCAGTTCAATATCTAATTCCCTCATGGGCTTCCACAGGCATCCGAGCATCTGTCTGTGTTCTTGTATCCTTGGCCTCTGTTATCTGGTGCTCTGGCAGCATTGCGGTGGGAGCCTGCAAGGTGCATCCTCGCTCTTCGGCAGTCAGCTGCAACTGGACTCTGCTCCATTTTGCACTGTGGTTCCAGTTGGACCAGACCCAGCAGAGTAGAGGGGTGTGGGCTCATCAATCCATAGAATTGGATTAACCCCTGCCAAACCAGTGCAAGTCTGGTATACTCTGTCACAATAAGACATTTCTTCAAAACTGGTTTCATAGAAAAAGTGAGAAATTAGGCAGTTTTTACATTTCCATATTCAGAGAGATTTTAAGTCACTGCCCATTAATTTTTGTGCTTACCTCTTTCACAGCTGAATATTCACCTGAATTTGGCCATCCCAATTTTATTGTCTAGTCTGATTTCTTTGTCATCTGGTTCTGTAAGAAGAGAAAAACTCAGTCTTCAGCTGCATCATGTTGATGCTCACTCAGCACAGGTAATCAGTGGGGTGCCAAAGGTGGCCAATTAACTCCCAGTCCTTCTACTGCTCTAAAATGCAGTGTTTCTATGTCCTCTTCTCCACATAGCCATTATACCCCTGAGGACTGATGGACAGTGTGCCCTGGTTCTTTGCCCTCCTGCCTTTAGAATGCTCCAGCCAGTGGCGATGCTGAGAAGAGGCTGGTATAAAGAAAATGATGCTCACAGCACATCAGTTGAGGACTCTGCCAGGTTGAGGAATTCTCAACTGTCCATATAAAAAGTCCCTTTGTGCTGGGTCTGGTGGAGAAAATGGAATTCAGTGAAATCTGGCCCAGCTATTTCCTGGGGTGTGTTAGAAATCATTTCTGTGTTTGTTGTAAGACTCATGTGCTTCTGAACTACTTGTAAGAATTACCTGAGTGGCTCAGATTGTCCGTCTCATTCAATATCTGACTTCTGACAGTGGCCAGTATTTGATTTATTTTATAATTATAAAATCATAGCTATAAGTGCATATATTTATTTTGTAATTATATACTAAAAATGAGAAATGCATTTTTTTCCATATTAATGTGCTGTGACACTTTCTTATTTTTATGTCTGATTTTGTAAGCAAGTAATTTTTAAATGAAGTGAAAGTCAGGGGGAATCCAAGACCAGTCAGATTCCTGAAAGGGGTACAGTAGCCTTGAAATTTTGAGAGCCACTGATCTACATGGCCCCCATTACTATGGTGGCTGAGCATATCACAATTATGAATGTCCTCACCACTCCCCCTTGATACAAGGAAGTATTGTTAGCCTCATTTCATAGATGAAGAACTGAGGTCCACAGAGACTTGCTTAGGGTCAGGCAGTCTGTCTTTGACAGAGCTAGTGCCTGAAGCACTGGATTATCCTAGCAGAGCTGTAACTAGATGTTTCTGTGCTTGGGAGGCTGGGGAGATCTGGATTTGTCCCTGGCGGGAAGCTCCCACCACTGCTGGCAGGCCGAAGGGATCCAGAGTCACCCCTGATGGTTAGCTCCCACTGCCAGTGGCAGGGTGGGGGGATCCAGACCCTTGCAGTGTGAGAACTGGATGGATCCACAGCCGCCACCAGAAGATGGTGGCGAGCCCCAGTGGTGCCAGAAGTCCAGGCACTGAATTTTAGAGGGTGCAGAGTGATGGATCCAGCTGGAGACAGCGCAGACATACCCCAGAAGTGTTACTGGGTGTGGCCCCCCAGTCCAGCTCCAGGGCCCGATCTGCCTCGTGCTGCCACCGGCAGGTGGCTCAGAGCCCAACCTGGTCGTGAGCTGCTTGCTGCAAGCATCAGGCAGCTTGAAGCCAGCTTCTGCCACTGCTGGCAGGTGGCTTGGAGCCCAACCCAGCCCTGAGCCGCTTGCTTCAAGCTACAAGGGGATTGGAGCTGCCTGCCACTTGCAGCAAGTTGCTCGGAGTTGGATAGGGCTCTGCGTCCCTTGCTGTCTACCAGTGGCAGCAAGAGCAGGTGCTGAGCTCCCTGCCACTTGTGGCAAGTGCCTTGGGACCAGATCGCGCACCCAGCTGCTTGCTGGTGGCAGCAGGAGCCAGGTCTGAACTGCTTGCCACTTGCAGCAAGGGAGAGGGCCAGAGCCAACTCCTAATATGCCGGGGCCAGCTGAGGTTGGATTGGGCCCCTGGAGCAAGATCCGGCCCTGGGGCAGTACGGGAGTGGGGCCAGGCCCCAACTCCTGCCACCTACACTGCATTAAGTTGACTTAATAAAGTCAATTTAATGCTTATGTTGACTTCATAAAGTTGACTTAACACTTAAAGTGCTTAAATCAACTTAATAAACTGTAAATGTGGCCAAGGAGTTCCTTAGGTCAGTTTAAGGCAGATTAAGTCGACCTAAGGTTCCAGTGTAGACATACCCCAAGTTCCAAAGGGATAGATGCGTTAATCGAGTCCAGTAAAACAAACAAGGAGACTGGTGCCACTTTTAAAGACTAACAAATTTATTTATCTCCTGAGCTTCATGGGATTTTCTCCCGTGAAAGCTCATGCAATAAACAAATTTGCTAGTCTTTAAAAGTGCCACCAGTCTCCTTGTTTGTTTTGCAAACACCAAACTGAGGTGGGTCTTCTGGGTAAGCACAGTTGACTTGAAACACAGACTGAATCGTAGCCAAGGACCCTGCCTGATAATGAGAGAATTATGGCATTCTACACTGAGACAGGTGAAGAAGATTGGGGGGTCTAGTACCTAGAGAATACCTTAGGGAATGTGCTCAGTGAGCAGAGTGAGGGTCAAAGGTGCTGCCAGTCCTGTAACCAAGGCATGGCCTACACTGGCCACAGATTTTGGTGGCAGTCAATGTGAGTAACTTGCATATCTCCCATTGACTTTCTAATGCCTACTTACCATGGCGTTCCCACTTTGCTGTGTTGACAGGAAATGTCTTCCTGTTCATGCAGCATTTTGCTCCTTGTGGGGCGGTTTTAAATGGTTGACTTTGGCAATTTCTGGGTTTGATTGAGCACATCTTTACTGATGCTCAGTCGAACATGAGAAATTGATCCTGCATTGTCAGCGGCACCATTAGAAATATGCACATGGTTAAAGACATAACCTACTTCTCAAAAGCTCTTTATATGTTAGTTTTGCAGCCTTCTTGTTATCTTTGTCACTTGTCTCCAGGCGTCATCTATTTTTGCTATAATTTTGTGAGCTGAGATGACCAGAATTGTACACAGTATTCCAGGTAAGGAGGTGCCAACAGTGCAGGTAATATGATCAGTATTATTTTCTATCCCATTCCGTACACAGTCCAACATTTTGAGTGCTTTTTTGATGCTATTGCACATGTACAAGAGGTTTTCACATGAAGTCTGGGTCTTTTCTTACGTGGTTCAGGTAATTTAGAAACCAGCAACTTATATGAGTTCATTGAATGATTTCTTTCAGTAGACATTACTTTGCATTTGCCATCTGCTATCTTGTTCCCTGTTCACTTAGCCTTCCTCAAGGAAGAAACTAGGGCCAAAGCTGGAAGGTTCTTGAGTACAAATTGTAAAGGAAGCAGCCATGTTTCACAGTAATGCTGGAAAGCCTGTTGTAGTGCAGTGACCACATACTGCGCTTCACCCCCTTCAGGGCTCTTCAAGAACTCATAGTCCAGAGATAATTCAAACAAGCCTCACCAGAGGTCCCCTTTTATTTAGTCCTCTAGGTACACACTGGCCAAGCACCAACCCCAGTTCAGTGCTCCTCTCCCAAGAGACCTAAATAACACAAAACCTTTGAAAGCCAAGCATAAATCTGCACACTTTTTATCCCATTGTCACATGGCACAACCCGTTCTCTCTGAAGGTTGGCATGTCTGTCTGCTTCCTAGTAGTTGCTGCCTGGACTGGAGTTTTCCTGCTCAATAGGTTTTTTTAGGGGAGGTGGTGCCTTCCCTGCTAGCTCAGGATCCCGCAAGAGTCTTCTAACTACTCTCTGCAGTGTCTACAGGCACTGCTGCAGTTTCCTAAAATTCCCCATTTTACTACCTTTGGCAGTCTCAGTCACTCTCACCATTCCCTTCCCCGCAGCTTGCTGCTATCATTTATATTGTAGTCACCTGAGTCCTCTCAAGTGGCTTTATCTTATCATCAAGGCTGGCATGACCCAAGGCTCTCTGGCCCAAGACAAATCACACTGTTACACCTAGCAAAATAGCCACTCTAGGTGTTAAAAAGGAGGTATTGTTGTCCCTGGACATTGGCAGGGTCATGTTAACACCTTTAAGTCTTTGAGTCTGCATAGCCCATCTAAATTAACACAAGAGATCACCTCCAAAATACAATACATGTGAAAACATTTTTAGTTTTACATTTCCAGGGGCTTAGAGCACTGTCTGTCTCTGTGTTTATACTGCACATATTCATGCCAAGCCTTGGTTAAGCATAGCAAGGGCATAACTAACATGTACAATGGAGGGCTGTGAATTCAAGCCTCAGCTAACTTGTTTATGAAGACAAATGGAGGTTCTTGGAATTCCAGTGCATGAACATTATTTCCAACCCTGGAAGTTTTCTGGACTGTTGTGTATCTGAATGGATAAGCCAGCACTGGAGTAGCTGAAACCAACCATCAGATTCCTTTGTTCAGTGGCTGGATTTACTGTGTGAGTATCATGGATGTTACAGTGGCTTCAGCTGATATAGATGTATGTTCTTGGTAAGGTTGTAGGCAGGAAGCCTCTCTCCCTAAGCTAAGAGTTGTATTAACTTTCTTTCATTTAGGGCTGGATACAGTTCCTAATAGAATAAGTTGGCAGTTTTCTGATCAGGTTCTTTGGGTGTGTTGACACAGCATTCTTATTTCGAAACAACGAGGTTTTATCGAAATAAGAATTGCCATGGCCACATGATGCATGGCCATTTCGAAACAAGCAAACCCCTTGTTTCAAAATGGCAGCCGTTTCTTCGAAATGGCTTAAACCTGGTTTCCCGTCGAAACAGTGTTGTTTTGAAACGGCTCATTTCGAAACAACGCCAACAGGACATGCTGTTTCAAAACAATGGCTGTTTCAAAACAGCATTTGACCATTCCTCCCAGGGTGCTAAGCACCCTGGGAGGAAGGGCTGCCCCTTCAGCACCCTGGCCAGCAGAGGGGGACTGCAGACACCCGCGGGATGAAGCGTAGCAGCACCTCACCCCGCGGGTGTCTGCAGGGGGCTGCAGGCACTTGGGGGGTGAAGTGCAGCCACACGCCTCACCCTGCAGGTGTCTGCAGGGGCTGCAGGCACCTGCGGGGTGAAGCACAGCCATGCGCCTCCCCCCCCAAGCGTTTAAGCTTGTGGGGTGAGGGGCGTGGCTGCGCTTCACACCACGGGTGTCTGCAGTCCCCTCCCCAAGCGAAATAGTGTGGACATGCTATTTTGCTCCCTTATTTCCAAGACACCTTTTTTGTCGTTGGAAATAAGGTGTTTTGAAATAACCATTTATTTCGAAACAGCTTGTTTCAAAACCTCTTGTTTTGAAACAAGCCCTCTGTGTGTGAACATAGCCAAAAGTCAGCTCCCCTCTTTTCATTTCTTCTATTGTCTCCAAACTGACATTGTTTGCCAACCTGGCAGTGTTTGACCGTGGCGATGGGAAGCTTCAGAGGCAGTGAGGGCTGGTACTAGATGGACTGTAACAGTGCCTAAGAAGTCTACCCCAAAAAGTCTCAAATTCAAGCAGCAAATCAGTTATTCTGCCATGGGGCCTCAGTGAGAAATTATTTGGGATATCTTTACTGAAGACAGCGAGTCTGACTTCAACTATAAAGTTACACTAAATAATGAAGGAAATGAGAAAATTATTTATTTTCCCCTCTGCATTCCCTCATCCCTTTTCAAAATTCCTCTTCTGAAATCTGTCTTTTCTTTCTCTCCTCTTAGATCCTTCTTCAACTCCCTATTGGTCCCACATGCTTCCTTTGAGGGGAGTCAATAAAAGGCAAAGTATATTAATATATATCTATAATCAAAGCTTGGGCCTAGCTGCTGATTTCAGCAATGACTCATCTGCAGCCTCACAGTGTAATATCTAACTTTCACTGTTCATGGCAAAACAATATCTTTTCATGGGGCTATTTAATGCTCAGCTGAGCCAAAATATAGGGGTATAAAAACCTGCAAGAAAAATTACTTCCACTGACATTTATTATTGGAAATTTGGGTATGTCTTTATACATAGTTATGCATGCATGTAGGCAGGCATGCAATGGTGATAGACATCTGATCAATTGCAGGGCCATGTACTTTTGACCTCTTCACCTCCCCTGAAATTCATCTCTCCAAGGGGCTTTGACTGTAATGTAGACATACTCTGTGTCAGCATAGCTATGCCATTGTATCCCTGTAGTTTGGACACAGCCTATACTGACAGAGGGGTGTTTCTGTTGGGGGTAGCAATACCATCTCCCCAAATGATGTTAGCTATGTTACTGGAAGCACTTTTCCATTGAAAAGCTGTGTCTACGTAACTACAATGATGTGGGTTTTTTTCACATCTCTGATTGATATAGCAATCTCAATGTTATTTTTAAGTGAAGACCAAGCCTTCTTCCAAAATCACGTTCTCTGAGCAGCTTCAAGCAGAACCTATGTTTCTTCATTTTCCTCCAAATACAGAATCTTCCTCTCTCTCCCCCACCACTATTACCCTGACTCAGGACACAACGTATGTGATGTTCAGTGGTGTATCAGGGTCATCTCCAGGATCCAGAAAACCTCAGTATTCTTCAGACTGGAAATGAGATCTTTGTACCAATTGAAAGGGGAGATTCACAGCCTTCCTATGGGATACCCAGGGCTTGCTTCCACCCTTGAATATTCTCAAGACACTGAATTTTAAAGTCATGAGATTTTTATGTGTAAAGAAGCTGGTTTTGGCCCTACTGAGCTCTGTACAAATAGAGTCATGGTAACGAAGGCATCTGGCTTAACAAAGAGTGGGAAATAAAATAAAATTGTCCAAATACATTTTTTAAAAACTTTCCTAAAATAGTTTCCGTGTAAAATATGTAGCATATAGGCTGAGTCAACAGCCTGTCACCTTACTTTAGGTTTGTGCTTCAGTACCATTGACTTCAGTGCCTAAAGTGAAGCAGGTGCATAAGTGATTTGATGATTGGGGTTGGATTTAGGCATGTGCTTAAATATTTTGCTGATTTGTCCAAGTGCAGAGTGCATGATGGTGTGATGCAAAGGTTTTTATCTGCACTCATTCAGGAGCAATTGTGTACTTCATTTGTGGCTTTGTCAAGTGTGAGATAAACAGCTGTCCCACTCATGCCGATACAAACTTTTTACCACAATACAATGGCCTCATGCTATCTGTCTATCTTTGCCTGTCACCATAGTATCTAGACAACATACTGTATAAAATACATATGTGTTTATATTCTAGTTCTATAGTCGTTAAAGATGTATTCAGTTGATAAGTGCTGTTATTTTCCAGATTTGTAGTCTAAATATATTCATACCAACAGAGTATATAAATCCCTTCTCTCTGCAGTCAGAACAGTAGAGTACACTACCCACGAGCTCATCATTCACAACCCAGCATGCTTGTTAGAAATATTACCCTTCTGAAGTGTCTGCTCTTTCTTCATCTCAGAAATAAAAATATTTCAATTGTCAAACACGTTCTTCGTTGAGGGCATCACATGCATACACGTCTGCCTCTTGAAACCCAACCAGGCCTCTAACAGTCAATCTGACAACACAGGCAATGAAACTACACCCTAGAAAGATTTCCTGTTCACGTGCTGCCCTCCCACTGGGAAGAATATTGTTTTTTAGCTGCAGAATTTCCACTTTTGAATTGGTTAAAAAATATGAAAAAGACATTCACATACAGCTGGATCAGTGGTTCCCACCCTGTGGCCCATAGGTGCTTTCAAAGCGGTCCACTGCTCCTCTCCCACTGGCTGCAGAGGGGAGATGCTGGCTAAGGACGCATGGGTCCATGAGGCTACAAGACCTGTGCAGACTCTTTGCTGTAGCCAAGGGGGCAGGAGATCAGTGCCCCTCCTCTCCCACAACCAGGCAGCTAGTGAGTGACTTCTGCCCTGAAGCCTGAGATCTTTTACCAGCCTCTGTCAGGGTTGAGGCTGGACTGTGGACTGCAGTGTTATGCATATTGCCAGCCAGGGCATGGGCAATCAGGCTAAGTGATGAACGTGAGATTTTGGCCCATTGGTTAGAACTGAATTCAGGGTGGGCAGAGTCCAGGAAACAAGCAGTCGGTCAGTAGCAAAGGGGCAAAAATCAAATGCCAGAGCTGGTGGGGGGTAAACCAGCATAATGAACCACAGATGGAGCCAGAAATCAATACTGGAGAGATAAAAACCAAATGCCAGAGCCAGGATGTCAAACAGAGAGTTGTAAGACAGGGGCATCTTCAAAGCATCTGAGGAAGTGGGATCTTCTCCCACGAAAGCTCATGCAAAAAATAAATCTGTTAGTCTTAAAGTGCCACACAACTCCTTGTTGTTTTTCACTAGAGGATAAAGCCAGCAGCAGTCTGAAGCTAGACAAGAGCAGGGGCTGTAGCAGAGATGGAGCAGGGACAAGAAGAAAGACAATCACAGCTGAGTTCATAGAATACATTGTGCCGCTGCTGCTCTGCTCTGCTTTGGGGGCCAGGCTTAGAAGAACGATGGCTAAACCAGCCACCAGTTGGGTCTGTGGCCTTTCATTGAGTGCTACGTTAGTGTAGCTGGGCTCTTTGCCTAATAGTGCCATTAGTCAAAACTGGCCAGTAGCTATTCCGATCGGGTCTGGTCTCTGACAGTGGGAAGCTCAGGCTGTGAATTCAGTATGTGGAGACATGGAAGTTGCACTAGTTGATTAGGGTGGGATACCAGAGGAATGGCCAACAGTAAAATCTTTGTGGGAATACTAGTTGTGGCATGAGCTACAAACTTTGAAATGTCTCATCTGGCATCAACAAGGAGAATGCATTGCAGGCTGGCAAACAGTGGCTGTAGCAGTGTTCAAACTATCTCATCCCTCGACCTGGCATCAGATTGTGGGATTGGAGTCTGTCCCTTCACTCTTTATCTAGTTCTCAGCACAAAGCCTGATTGCTCACGAATATGTAAAAGCTATTTTAAGGTCTAAATTGTGTGCCACGCAAATGAAAGTACTTGTCAAATAAATCAAAGGTATTTATTCATACTGTGCTGAAAAATACCTCACAGGCCTCACTATGCTCTAATAGTATTTTGCGATTCATCATCTTTAGGTGCATTGACTAAAAGCAATAAAATTAACAAATCCCATATTTTAGACAAAGCCAAAACATCATAGTAGTGATGTATGCAAATATTTTGAAAAGACACATTTTTAATACATTACATATAGGCTTTTTTTAACACAAGTTTTTTTCCTGAATTATGAATCAAAAGGACAGTTATTTAGATCCAAAATTGAGATTTTTCACTGAAACACTTTATGAAACCTGGCTTCAGATCTTTGGGCTGTCTACATGCATGAGCTTTCAGTGAGTGATAGATCTGTATGCATTTATGTGGCTCTCTTCACTCTGTGAGAGCATTTCACAATCATGAATTATTATTCTGCTCACAGCACTCCTATGAATGGAATGAGGAGCTGAGGAACAGAATAGATTAAGTGACTCACCTAGGGTCATGCAGAAAGGCTGTGGCTACCCCAGGAACTGAACCAAGGTCCCCTGAATCTCAGTCCAGTGTGTTACATAGTCAGGGCTGGCTCAAGGGGTTGGGGAGCCAGGCGTCAGCTTTTGCTTTTGCACTTCCACCCTCCGGAGCAGGGGGGAACACATGGGACCTGGCCTCTGCTCTGGGCCAGCTCGCCCCGTGCCCAGGGTGGAGAACAACCGGCCCAGGGGTGAAGTAAGCCGGCCCAGTGGTTGGGCTGTGTTCTCCCACCACCTCCTTTGGGCCAGCTGTTCCACCCTAGCAATGGGAAGGGCCAGCCCAGAGGCAGGGTGAGAAACTGGAGTACACCCCACGGGCTAGCCCGCTCTACCCCCGGGGTGGAGTGGCTGGCTGGGGGTGGTGGCACGAGTGTGTGGACCAGCTTCTGGGCTGGCCTGCCCCACCCCAGTGTGGTGGGAAAACACTTCTATGCTGCAGTGCCCCAAGCCAGTCTTGTATACAGTAGGGGCTTTCATACTTTCCTGAACCTGGGATTGCCAAGCATGAATCTGGTTCTGCAGTATGGGTTAAAGCCTCTTTCATGGCTGTAGGCACATCCCAACCAGAACTCTTCAATCCTAGATACCCCTGCTTCCCCTTGCCCCTGATGAAAGGAGAGACATAGTCACAGTCTTCTCTGTGGCACTGGCTTCATTGACTTGCTGGATGCTTAGGTGTGGAAGGGTCAAGAAGCTTGTCCTTAATATTTATAGAAATGCTTTTTTGTGAAATTAAAAAAAGCTGTGAAATGGACTTTTGTTTATTAGCATCCTTATTTTATTATGCTACTATGTAATGCTAGTATTTTTGTTGTCTTATTATGTTTAGCACTGGATACACAAATATGCAAGCACTAACCTCTCTTTGAAAAACTTACAATTTTTAAAGAGATGCAGCATTCCGTAAAAGTTGTCGGAAAGAGTATAATATTGAATCAAAATTACAGATGTTTGTGTGTGCATGTATTAACCATACCAAGCTACCACTTGACCAAGCCATTTTGCTCATGCTTTCCTATAGAAATCATGACACATGTAAGGCTTGCGGAGTGATAGAAAGAGGAAAGATTAGTGGCCATTTGGGAAGGTTTTGATACATAAAGGTGGTATAGAAGCTGAACAGCTGGAGATCATGGCTCACATGGCTGATGGAGTGAATCATGGATTGGAACAGATACTGAAATACTGTAAACCAAATATTTCAGTATTTCAGCACTGGTAAAGGGTGAACTTGACTGTACACAAATAAACTGACCAGTCTATTAATTGGGAGGTAAAGAGTACATAAATTCCCTAAATCAGGATTTTAAAATTTCTTTCAGTTAACACATTATTGCTAACATGGGTTAGAAATTTGGTTTTCTATTATATATAGGTTCTTATATCAGGTTCATCACCATAATAGCTAAGTATCTTCCACTAGTGCAGGGGTCTCAAACTCAAATCACCACGAGGGCCGCACAAGGACTAGGATACTGACCCGAGGGCTGCACCCCAAAAAGTGCCACCCGCACCAGCCTGGGACTTGATCCAGCTGTGGCCACAGGTTGGATCCATCTCCAGCTGCCTTCCTGCAGGGGTTAGGGATGGAGCCAGACCCCTCTGCCAGATGAATCCAGTTCCTTCACATCCTCTATCCAGCATGCATTTTAAAATACAGTACATGATTTTGTCTGGCTTTTTACGTATAGGGCTGAAAATATGCTGGGATGCCATGGAATGCCTTATTTTTAGGAGGCAGCATTCCAGGGCCCCCTTAAAATAGAAGAATATTATATTAATAGTACATTTTCTCCATGTGTCCTCCAATGTCCTCCTTTTGGTATCTCCCTGTCCTCCTTTCCAGACTTTGGTGTCTGGTAGCCCTATGCGGGGGCTCCCACTCACCCCCCCCCCGACAGTGGGGGGGGGGCAGCCAGCCCAGGAGAGGGGCAGGCCTCTCTGCCTGCCCCCCATGCCAGGAACTGGGCTAGCCAGCAAAAAGCAGTGCCTGGCTCAGCTGTCCCAGTCTCTGCTCCACCTCTCCCCCAATGTGCTGCTTCCAACTCTGTGTCAGAGCAGCAGGGAGGAGGCAGCGGTGCGGCAAAAGCAGGACATAGCCATATGGGCCCCATGCTACTTCCCACCTCCTCCCAGCTGCTCCAGCAGAGTTGGAAGCAGCACGCATTGGGGCGGGGGAGTTGGGAAGAAGAGACCAGGACAGCTGAGCTGAGTGCCCCAGAACTAACACTAGTGCCAAGCTCCCAGGCAGCAGAGGAGCTCGGCACTTCAAAAGTCCCACAGGTCACTTTTGACCCATGGGGAGATGGGGTTGGGAGCCCCTGGATTTCTGGGGATCCCCCCAGGCCACAAGAGGTAATCCTGCGGGCTGCATGTTTAAGACCCCTACACTAGTGCATTGAATACCATAACTAACAGTTGTCATGTTATCATCCTCTTGCTAGGGACAGATGTGTCTGTGATGGAGTGTTTTCATTACCAACTGTGCCCGCCAACTCAGGGAATGCTCATTTATTAGGGTAACTTCCTTTTGGGGGGGGGGGTGAAGGTTGCAATTCTATAAGTGTACTGCTTGTGTCACTATATGGAGCTCACTTCTCCCTTCTGCAAGCTCCCTCCCAATGAAGCCACCCTTGCAGGACCTCAGTTTCCCAGGACTGGATTCTTCCATCCCCAGATTTAAATAACCACCCACATATACACATTCAGCAATTAACAAGGTATGTCTGAGCGGAGGAGGTCTATCGGCACTCTCAGCTGACCCCTTATATCGTCTCTGAACTCCACAGACTGGGTCACACAGCGTTTCTCTGCTGCTACTCTTATGTGCCCCTGTACCACACCACACTAGACTTGAGCATGCATCTGAGCAGGCTGGATCCCACAGCACTTTACAGCTGCTACCTTTATCTGCTCCTGGACTGAATCAGGCTGTGTCAGAACAGTACTTACCAGCTGTCACCCTTGTATGCCCCTGAAGACAATCAGGCTGATATCCCCATTAATGAGAAAACCTTACAGGATTGTGGGCATCACAGGGATCTTTGGTTAGAGAAAAGCAGTGTTGCTGCAGAGCAATATAAGGAAGCCAAGAAGAAAAAGGGGAGGGAATGAAGTTTTAAGAGTTTGGCAACTGGCTTGATTACAAAAGGCATTTAATTGCTAAGTATTTAAAACTTGTAATAGTAATAATTACAAAAGGAGCGAAAAATACCCCCAAATACCCAAACAGTTACAGCATTAATACCCATACAAAGCAAGAAAAAAGGTTATATTATTACCTAGATTCTATTTCATCAGGCCTAGAGAGAAAGGGAGTTATATTTGAACAAAGAGAGAAAGAGAGCACGAGTATATGTGTATGGGGGGGGGCGGGGGGCGGGGATTTCACCACTCCTAGCAAAAAGGTTCCCAGGAAACAGGCTGTGCAACTCCAGGTCAGCATGCTGGACAGAGACAGGCAGACCTCTCACTGCCATCAGCAAGGAAAAGGTGAAGTCCCAGTGATGATGATGCAGTTTTTAGATCCAGGCATCAGGACTTACTTTTTGGATTTGGGTAGAGGTATTTTAAAGGGAGCACTAGGGTTGTTTTTAGGATAAATAATGACTTGTTTAAGTGGACAATACACATTCCTGGCTGGGGTGGTAATTGTTCAGGAAAGCTCACAATACTATCAGGCAGATTCAGTATTTTTGATATTAGTTAGTAGGTCTATGGCTAGAATGGTCTGATAACTGAACTTTTTAGCCTTGGTGCAGAATCCCCCATCATGCAATGCTTCCCTTCTTCTTCAATCCCAGAGTTCAGTGCAGTTCCTGCCTTGGAGCTTGGTTCTCCATTTAGCATGCTAATTTTGGTTCCATCTTTGATGCAAATGAAGTTTTCAGCTCTCCATTCAGTGTGCCAATGGCTTATGTCTTCAACATAGCTGAGGCTAGAGCAATTGCCCTAATTCCATTAGCCTTGTTCAAAGGGGTTTAGGTGTGTCTCCCACTGCCTTTTATTGGTTTTGGTTTCTGGTTCAAGCAGAGGCTGGGGGTGATTATGGGGTGTGAGTCACAGAGGCTGGATAGTATGCCCAGCTTCTCCAAGAACGCAAAGCTACCAAGTAACATTTTGATTTAGTAGTTTTTATATTTACATATGTGTGTGGTGTTTTCATTAGAGAAAGCAAAGAAACACACCTTCAAGCAGAAGGAGGTGATGTTTGTGATGGTTGCAAGTGCCTGACACAGGTCATTCCACAGACTTGGACTGGCCCATGAGAAAGTTCAGTCACCTGTGCAACAGTGCAAATGAACTTTACTCTTATTATAGAGTGCTCCATTGTGCCAGAGGAGAAAAGTTGTCACATACCTAATCTCAGAACTTCATTATCCTGGCCTCAGGCCATGGATCACATTGAAGATAAGGTCTGAGACCTTGAACTTCACTCACTATTGTATGAGAAACTGGTGTAGAGAGTAAAGTATAGATTTGATATGCTCATGGTAATCCTTGTTGCTGAGAAGACTTGCTGTAGCAGTCTGTACTAGCTAAGAGTGTCATACGTGCATGCTGAAGGTTTCATACTTTGGTATATCATGTTGCTGTAGTGCAGATGGCTGGTGACAAAGTGTAAATTGCTGAGGCCAAGTCATTGAGTCTCCTAGCCAACTGGATATGGTAGAAAGTCTTATGGCAGATACGTACGCTTAGCATGACAACAAAAGTTTAATGTCTTCTTAACCATATGGGCACCTGAAGCTTACAGTACAAACTTTTCAACTGTACATCCTCTGTCCATGTGTAGGTGAATCAGCACATGTGTCGTATGTGCCATGTGTGTACATGTATGTAAATGTATCTAAAGGTAATATTTGTACCAAATCTATGGCCATAACTGTTACTTAAACACTTACTAAAACATTATATGAATGTGTGTGTTTTCATGTTATTACAGAGGAGTACCCACATTACTCTAGTTCAGCCAAACAAACTCCTTATTCATACTATTAGAGTACACCGATACAAGTGACATCACTATTGCCATAGTAACTGAAGAAACTTGAAGATGGAAAACAGACACTTTAAAAAAACAAAAAGTCCCAAAACAAATAAAAGATGACAAATGTATGTCAAACAAAACATGGTGTGGCATAGGGGTTTCTATGAAAACATTATAGCTGCTTGTTTGTGGAGCACTCCAATGCTCTTCAGCCATTGTATGATATGAAGAAGCATGTGGACATATGATAGAAGCATGCAGAGATTCTATAGGACAACCCAAGTAAGTGACAATAGAGATCATATAACACCTCTCATCATCTCATATTCTCTGTCTGTGTGCATGATCCTGTGAGGTACAAAAGTTAACAGTGATTGCAGATGCTGGGCACTCTTCAGATCTGGGCTGATGCCCATGTGGTGGGCAACTGCAGTGAGTTCTACACATCAGAAGATGACAAATGACATAAAAGGCACTGCTGTATTGTTGTAATGGCTGGCTGGCTGATTCATTGAATAAGAACTTTTCAGATCTGTTTTGAAGGCCTTTATTTATATTTTATAGGCACTTTGATTTGCACATGGAGTGCATTGTATCTTGAATATATACATACACACAGAGATTTGATTGATTACATGCATTAAATAAAAAAAGTGCACTACCTCATGCTCCTGTTATATGTGTTTCTTAAACATCAAATATCAAGGGACTGCAGTACAAAAAGACAGTGACATTGATCTAAACAGAAGCATCTCCCAGAGCAGCATGTTTGGATATAGGAACAATTGAATATGTCAAATGTCTGCTGAAATGTTCACATTAACAGCCAAGGTCACTTTTAAAGGGATGCCCCAGTGCAAATGTGCACTGTGCCCTCAGTAGGCCTTATTAGCACCTGCACTGATAGTGTCCCCAATAGCTTTCCCTTACCTCTGCATGGAAAAAGAGTCCAGCGTCAAATGACTCTTCTAGCTGATGCTAAACAGTTTTCTCTCTCCCAGCCAGCTGAGACTCAAATCTTCATTAGTTGTCATCTAAATAGGCAGTCAGCCTACACCAAGAATTGCAGCTGACCCTGGGAAAATTAAGCAGGTTCTAATTAGAGATGGGCCCAGACCAGCGTCTTAGGTTTGAAAAAGTTTTGACTTTGGGGAGATTTAGATCAGGATCTGAATGTCAGAGGTGAGGGCTACCTCAAGAACCAGCCATGTGTACTCACTGGGAAGCTGGACTGAAATACTGCAGCAGGGTCCTTTGAGCAGCAAGCTGAGACAGAATATACAATCTGTGGTAACCTTATTTTAATGAAAGAATTAGGATTTTTAAATAAATGACAACGTGAAAATACAATCAGTACGGGGTCCCTTTTGTTTATTTGGATGTTACATATGACATTTTTAATACTTTTAAAGTATTTTTGTTTTTCAGAATGTGTAGATTTTTGTACTTGAAAACATAAAAGTGCATCACGCAGATTGCCTGGGAAGACTCTGGGGGGGAATACAACCAGTGCTTTTGGTACCTGCAGAGCCGTGGGACATAATCTATTTGCTGGATTTTTCCATCAAAAAGATCACTAGCGAATAGTGACATTTCTAGCATCTGCTCTAGCATCTTCAGAGTCTACAACACATCGAGATGTATGGGGCTGTTCACAACCATCAGAGCTATTGTTTCAGGCTGCTGTTGAGATGAGAACACTCCATCAGTTACATTCATGTCATGTGTTCAAAGCTATCTTCCCAGCCACGAAGGAAACAAAATTATTTCTAAGTGACAGCTTATCTTTGGAGCATAATTCTGCAGCAAGGATTGGATTTCCCAGTGCATTCTGGGGCTATGGGATTGTGGAACACATGAGGACCGACGCATAAAAGGGAAATTCTGAATCTGAGTCAATTTCCCTGACCCACTGCCCTCAGACTTCTGGGAATGTGGATTTGGTGCCTGATCCATACTTTGCATCTCATGTGCCTGATTCTGGCAATGTGCTGAGAACAGCTTTAAATACAGGATTTAGACTGAGATTCTGTATTATCCTGTATTGGTTCACTGACAATGTGAAATGACAGGATTTCCATAGCAGCTACATTATCAGGCTGAGTGGATTCCAGAGTTCCAAGCTTCTGCCAGTTAAGAGAGCGTAAGACGCTAATGGCAAGCAGGGAGCCTGGGTTTCTCATGCAGCAGCACGGAGCATTACCACTGGCTCCCAAACCGGCCAGATCCTTTTAGTGTTTTTCACTTTATGTTGACTTTCCTCTGAGTGAAGCTTCATTGGGGAGGAAGGTGTAAACATGAGAGGTGCGGTCATTCAGATCACTAGAGTTCTGATGGTCCATGGACACAATTATTCCTGCTGCCAATGGATCATAACTTTGCAACGACAGAGTACTGAATTACAATCAAGGTACTAAACTACAGGAATATACCATGGCAGATATCGCATTACTCAAGTGCAGACAGACAACTGCCTTCCTTCCCCTGCAATGAATATGTTTCCACCTCTGCCCATTTCCCCTTCCTTCTCCATTGTACAAGCAGACAACCACCATCCTACTGCTCCTCCCTACACAACCAGAAAGACCGCTCCATGACTCTTGCACCCATCAAGTACACTCACTATTTCCACTGATCCTGACAACCAGCAGGAAGTCCTGGTAGGTGGTGTGAGGACTGGTGGTTTTTGAATAGTGATGAGGGTGGGACTGAGTTATTCAAATATTTCTGTGCTAATGATTAGTCCTGGACTAGTGCTTAGAAACATTTACTTTCCTGAGAGTGTTTTTACCACCCTGGTCCTTGTAAGTCAAGAAACAATGAATTTTAAAGCATAAATGTCACCTAGAGTAATAAATGATTTTTAAAAATTAGTTTGGAGGTGTTGAATTATTACCATGATTACCTAAAACTTCCAAACTTGCAGCGCAGTTAGTACCTGTTCCCCAGCTGGTTCCCTCTCCAAGCAGAAACTGACCAGCTGTTTGGATTCCATGCTGACATCACACACAAATCCTTCAGGTTTCTTCCACTCTCCACACAAAAAATGTTGATGACCCAATAATCTTAACTAAGCTTCATTACCTTTGATTTTCACAAGTCTGATATTTTCTCAGAATGGGAATGTTGTAGCTACTCTTGGTCATAGAAACAACAAAACCATAAGACAACAGCATCTTAGCACTCAAACAACCTTTCAGAAGTTGCTGAGTGAAGGAGTCATGACTGAGGTACAAATTTTAACATTTCTTTCAATTATGTGACATTCCTGTGAAGTTTTACACAATTAATCTTTGATAACAAAATATTTGATAATTTGGGTGGTTCCCAGTTCATTCTGCTTACCATCTTATATCACATCCCATTGAATTCCAGTCATTTCTCTAAAATGCTTTGCTTCAGTACTAGGCAAAGTGGTTGAAGTGATAGTAAAGAACAAATTATTAGGCACCTAGATGAATACAATTTGTTGGGGAAGAGTCAAAGGGAAATCATGCCTCACCAATCTGCTAGAATTCTTTCAAAGATACAACAAGCTACGTGCCCAGTGGTGATCTAGTGGATATAGAGTTCTTAGATTTTTGTAGAAAGATTTTGACAAGGTCCCTCACCAAAGGCTCTTAAACAAAGTAAGAGGTCATGTGATGAGAGAGAGTCCTCTCCTGGGTCAGTAGCTGGTTAAAAGACAAAAACAAAAGACAGGGGAAAATGAATTTCAGAATGGAGAGAGAGGTAAATCAGAGAATCATAGGGTTGGAAGGGACCTCATGAGGTCATCTAGTCCAACTCCCTGCCAAAAAAAGCAGGACAATTCCCACTAAATTATTCCAGCTAGAGTTTTATCCAGCTGGGCCTTAAATATCTCCAAAGACGGAGATTCCACCACCTCCCTAGGTAGCCCATTCCAATGCTTTACCACCCTTCTAGTAAGAAAGTTTTTCCTAATATCCAGCCTCGACCTCCCCAGCTGCAACTTGAAACCATTGTTCCTCATTCCGTCCTCTGTTACTACTGAGAACAGCTGAGCTCCATCCTCCTTAGAGCAGCCCTTCAGGTAGTTGAAGGTTGCTCTCAAATCCCCTCTCAGTCTTCACTTCTGCAGGCTAAATAAGCCTAATAATAATAAATAATGGTGTGCCCCTAATAAATAATGGTGTCCTCCAGGGGTGTGTACTTGGATTGGTACTGTTCAATATATTCATAAATGATCAAGGAAGAGGGTAAACAGTGAAGTGGCAGATGTTCCAAAACTACTCAAGATAGTTAAGTCCAAAGTAGACTTTAAAACATTACAAGGGGATTTCACAAAACTGGGTGACTGGGCAACAAAATGGCAAATGAAATTCAATGTTGATTAATGCAAAGTAATGGGCATTGGAAAGCATGGATATAAACTGGCCATCAGAAAGTTTTGACTTGAAATTAGCTAGTTTTTAAACCACCAGAGGAATGATGTTCTGGAAAAGCCTTCCAAGGGAAGCTATGGGAGCAAATTGTCTAGCTGGCCTTCACAACTGAGCTTGATAAATTTATGGAGGGGATCATATGATGGGACAACCTAGTCTGGCAATTGACTGATCTTTGACTACTGGTGGTAGATATTCCAATGGCCTATGGTGGGATGTTTGATAGGGTGCGTTCTTTGTTACTGCAGAAAATTCTTTCTAGGAGTCTGGACAGTAAATCGTGATTGTATGCTCAGGGTTTAACTGACTGCCATATTGGAGGTCAGGAAGGAATTTTCCCCCAGGGAAGACTGGCAAAGGCGCTGGGTTTTTTTTCCACCTTCTTCTGTAGTATGGAGCACAGCTTACTTGTTGGTGGATTCTCTGTATCTAAAAGTCTTCAAACCATGATTTGAGGACTTTAATAACTCAGTGATAGCTTAGAAGTTTTACAGGAATTGGTGGATGAGGTTCTGCGGCCTGCATTGTGCAAGAGGTCACACTAGATGATCAGATTGCTCCCTTTTAACCTTAGAGTCTTTGAGTCTATGAACATAATACCAACTATACATATAAAATGATGGAGGTCTAAATTAGCTATTACAACTCAATAAAGAAATCTTGGAGTTATAGACAGTTATCCGAAAACATCCACTGAAGGTGCAGCAGCAGTCAAAAAAGCTAATAGACTTTTGGAAAACATTAGGAAAGAGATAGATAAGACAGAAAATATCACATTGCCTCTTTATAAATCTATAGTACACACATCTTGAATACTGAATGCCAATCAGTTCACCCTATCCATAAAAATATACATTGGAATTGAAAAATGTACAGAATAGGGAAATTAAAATCACTAGGGGTATGGAAAAGTTTCTGCATGAGAACAGATTAATAAAATTTGAGTTTTTCAGCTTGGAAAAGAGATGGCTGAAGGGGGTTATGATAGAATCATAGAATCATAGGGTTGGAAGGGACCTCATAGGTCATCTAGTCCAACCCCCTGCCAGAGGCAGGACCACTCCCACTAAACCATCCCAGTCATGGTTTTGTCCAACCGGGCCTTAAACACCTCCAAAGATGGAGATTTCACCACCTCCCTTGGCAGCTCATTCCAATGCTTCACCACTTGCCTAGTAAAAAAAAGTTTTTTCTAATATCCAGCCTCAACCTCCCTAACCACAACTTGAGACCATTGCTCCTCCTTCTGTCCTCTGTTACTACTGAGAACAGTCGAGCTCCATCTTCCTTAGAGCATCCCTTCAAGTAGTTGAAAGTTGCTATCAAATCCCCCCTCAGTCTTCTCTTCTGCAGACTAAATAAGCCTAATGCTTTCAGTCTTCCCTCATAGGACTTGTGCTCCAGCCCTTTACTCATTTTGATTGCCCTCCTCTGAACTCTCTCTAGCATGTCCCTGTCTTATTGCAGTGGGGAGCCCAAAACTGAATACACTATTCTAGATGTGGCCTCACCAGTGCAGAATAGAGGGGAAGGATCACATCCCTTGATCTGCTGGTAATACTTTTTTTGATGCAGCCCAGTATGCCATTGGCCTTTTTGGCAGCAAGAGCACACTGCTGACTCATATCTAGTTTCCCATCCACCATGACCCCCAGGTCCTTTTCTACACTGCTGCTACTTAGCTGAATGTTCCCCAGCCTGTAGCAGTACATGGGGTTTTTCTGTCCCAAGTGCAGGATTTTACACTTGTCCTTATTGAACCTCATAAGATTTCTATTGGCCCACTGTTCCAATTTATCTAGGTCTCCCTGAATCCTGTCCTTGCCCTCCAACGTGTCTACTGTTCCCCCCAGCTTGGTGTCATCCGCAAACTTACTGAGAGTGCAGTCTATTCCATCATCCAGATCATTGATGAAAATGTTGAACAGAACCGGTCCCGGGACTGACCCCTGGGGCACACCACTCGTTACTGGTTGCCAGCTAGACGTGGAACCATTGATTCCTACACGCTGAAACCATTGATCTAGCCAGTTTTCTATCCACCTTATAGTCCACCTATCCAACCTATACTACTTTAATTTGCCAATGAGAATGCTGTGGGAAACTGTATAAAAAGCCTTGCTAAAATCAAGGTATATCACATCAACGGTTCTTCCTGCATCCAGAAAACCAGTCATCTGGTCATAGAAGGAAATGAGATTGGTCAGGCATGATTTACCCTTGGTAAATCCATGCTGACTGTTCCTGATCACTTTATTTTCCTCTAAGTGTTTGAGGATGGATTCTTTGAGAACCTGCTCCATAATTTTTCCAGGGATTGAGGTGAGGCTGACTGGTCTGTAATTCCCTGGATCCTCCTTTTTCCCTTTCTTGAAAATAGGCACTACATTTGCTTTTCTCCAATCCTCTGGCACCTCTCCCGTTCTCCATGAAAGATAACGGCCAGCAGTGCTGCTATCTCATCAGCCAATTCCCTTAGCACTCTTGGATGCAGTTCTTCTGGCCCCATGGACTTGTGCACATCCAGCTTCTTTAAGCAGTCCCTAACCTGACCTTCCATCACCAAGGGCCTCTCTTGTTCTCTCCAATCTGCCACACCCATGGTAGTGGGCTGGGAGCTGACCCTGCCTGTGAAAACAAGCAAAAAATGCATTGAGCACTTCAGCTTTTCCCTCATCCTCCATCACGAGGATGCCTGCCCCATTCAGCAAGGGACCTACACCATCCCTGATCCCGTTCTTGTTACTAATATACTTGTAGAACCCCTTCTTGTTATCCTTTACAATCCTCGCTAGCCGCAACTCCATTTGTCCTTTGGCCTTTCTGATTTTATCCCTGCAGTCCCTAGCAATATCTTTATATGCCTCCTTAGTCATCTGACCAAGCTTCCACTTCCTGTAAGCTTCCTTTTTATGTTTAAGCTCAGAGCAGAGTTCCCTGCTAAGCCATTCTGGCTGCCTCACAGGTTTGTTCTTTCTCCTAATTGGAATGGCAACTTCCTGTGCCCTTAGCAGGGTTTCTTTAAAATATAACCAACTCTCTTGGACTCCTTTCCCCTTCAGATTAGCTTCCCAAGGGATCCTGCCCATCAGTTCCCTGAGGGAGCCAAAATCTGCTTTTTGAAGTCCAGAGTTTTTGTTTTGCTTCTTTCCTTCCTTCCTTTAATCAGGATCCTGAACTCAACCATGTCATGGTCACTACTGTCTAGCTTGCCATTTACCTCTACCTCCCTCATCAACTCTTCCCTGTTTGTGAGCAGCAGGTTGAGAGGTGCAAGGCCCCTAGTTGGTTCCTCTAGCATTTGTACTAGAAAGTTGTCCCCAACACTCTCTAAAATTTTTCTGGATTGCCCATGCACTGCTGTATTGGACTCCCAGCAGATGTCAGGGTAATTGAAGTCCACCATCAGCACCAGGGCTTGTGATCCAGAAGCTTCTGCTAGTTGTCCATAGAATACCTCATCCACCTCCTGCTTCTGGTCTGGTGGTCTATAGCAGACACCCACCACAACATCCCCCTTATTGCTTTCCCCTCTCAATGTAACCCACAGACTTCCTACTGGCACGCTTCCACTTCCATAAGGGAGCTCTGAGCAGTCAGAGCTTTTTTACATATAGTGCTACTCCTCCCCCCTCTTCTTCCCTGCCTGTCCTTCCTGAAGTTTATACCCATCCATGGCAGAGCTCCAGTCGTGCAGACTATCCCACCACATCTCCATTATTCCTATGATATCATAGTTCCTTGTCTGCGCTAGTATTACCAATTCTTCTTGCTTATTTCCCAGGCTCCTCACATTAGTGTATAGGCACCTAAGATAGCTGGCGGATTGCCCTACTTTGTTATGTTGATTTCCAATTCTATTACTTATACCTCCCTGTATTTTTTCTTGGAGTTCTTCTCCCCCCACTCTCCTCACGTATTGGGGCTTCAGTGGAACATTTAAGACAATTATTTGATTCCCCCCTCCCCCATGTTCCAACTACCTTCTCTTTTATTCCTGGTGCTACAGTCCCAGCACCCCCCAAGTTCCATCCCTTCCCCCAGATCACCCACATTGTCACTTACCTGTGGGCTTTGGTCTCCTTCCCCCTTTGAACCTAGTTTAAAGCCCTCCTCACTAGGTCAGCCAGTCTGTGCCCAAAGACGCTCTTCCCCTTCCTGGACAGGTGAAGGCCATCTCTGCCTATCAATCCTCTGTCCTGAAACAGGACTCCATGGTCAAGGAAGCCAAATCCCTCCTGACCACACCATCTTCGCAGCCAGGCATTCACCTCTAGGATACATCTGTCTTTCCTCAGGCCTCTAGCCTTGACTGGAAGGATCGAGGAGAACACCACCTGTGCTCCAAACTCCTTCACCCTTGCTCCCAGAGTCCTGAAGTCACCTTTGATCTGCTGAGGATCACCTCTTGCAGTATCATTGGTACCCACATGGATAAGAAGCATGGGGTAGTAGTCTGAGGGGCAGATGATTTTTGACAATCCCTCTGTTACATCTTGGATACGGGCACCTGGCAGGCAGCATACCTCTCTAGAGACTTTGTCAGGGCAACAGATGGGTGCCTCCGTTCTTCTCAGGTGTGAGTCCCCAGTCACCACAACCCTACGTTTCCTCTTAGGTGAGGAGGCTGTGATCTGCCCAGCCCTTGGGGTGGATGGCATCTCCTCTAGCTGCTTCATTGTGTCCAGCACCGCATAACGGTTCCTCACCACAATGGATGGTGGGATGTGAGCAGGCGAGGAGCACTGTCTGCTGCCAGAGGTGATCAGCTGCCAGTGTCCTTCCTCTGCCATAGGCATCCCATCCATTTCCAGAGCTGTGGCAGTAGCCCTTGGCACTGGGATAGGAACCTCCTCCTTGTAGGTCTCATTATGGACACTGTCAAGGAACTTTTCCAGGGCATAGATACCCCTGAGTCGTTACAACTCCTCCTGTAACTCTCCTACCTGTTTCTGAAGAGATGTCACCAGAAGGCACCTATCACATAGGCTCATCTCCCTAGCCTGATCATCGGTTGCAGGAAAATGAAGGCCACAGTCCCTGCAAATCCACACCAGGATCTGGGTGGAGATATCCATGGTCAGACAGCCTGTCTGGCTACAAACAGAAGCAAAGGAAACAGAAGGGGCGCTGGCAGGAGCAGTGTGGCTCCTCTTCACCATTGTGACCTCACCAAACTCCTCCTCAAACTGCCTCGCAAACTCCCCTATTTGCAGTCCTCTGGTCGCTCAAGCAGTGGCTTTTAAAGCCTTCTCTGCCTAGGTCAGCCCTTGCCCCTTGTTAGCCACAAAGGGGCAGGCCAATCACAAGGCTGCTAGAAGCTGGTGATTAAAGGTGATCAGGGAACAATGGTGCAAACAGCCCCCACCCAATCACACAAGCACAGTTCCACAACTAACAGCAATCACCTGTAGGGAAAAAGACACAAGCAATCACTTACCTAGGGCACACCTGGCACCAACTCCTTCCCTCGCAGACTCTCCTGTTTGCAGTCCTGTCAGAGGAAGGCGAAGGGGAAGGAGCCCCGCTTGACCAGCTCCTGAACTGGCTCCTGCTCCCCCCCACCACCTTTGTTGCTGTTCCTGCTCCTGCTCCTGCTGCTGCTGTGGCTGGCTGGCCTCTCTCCCTCCCACTCCCCTGCTCTGTGGGGAGGGGGGGGAGAGCTAGAGAAGAGGAAGACTTACCACCACTACCACCTGGAGAAGACCAGCTCTCCTGCCAGCCAGCCAGCTAGTCCCTGCTGCTGCTGCTACAGCTGAAGCCTGCTGCCTCTCCAAGGAGAAGAGACTACCACCACCACTGAGGGGAGGCCTCCAAAAACTGAGACTCTGCTGTTTGCAGCTGGGGGTGAGCTATCAAGAGACTCTAGACTTAGTTACCACCATTACCACCCCCAGCTGCTGCTTCCCTGGCCTCCCCTCTCACCACCAAGAAGGCAGCAGGCTTCCCCCAATTCAACATCTTTGGACTTTTTTTCTCAGCAGCAGGGACTATAGAACCATCTCTCCCTCGGCAGTAGCAGTCTCCCCTTCCTATAGTTTAGTCCCCCCCCTTTTTTTTCCTCTTTCCCCCCTCACCCCCAGTGGCTGGAGGGCCTCCCACCCTTTTCCTTGCCATCCAGCTGGCTCAGTGCTCCCTACCCCTCACAGACCCCTCCCTGAAGCCCAGAGTTTGGTTTTTTCCCTGCCCCACCCCATCCTTGAGAGTTTGTTCTTTTTTTGATTCCCTTGCCCCACCCTTTAGTCCCTATTGTTTTTTTTTTTTGCCCCACCCTTCATGCCCCTTAGCCCCAACCCTACAATATTCACCCCCAGCCAGAGCTGGCCAGGTTCATAGAGCGTTAATTTCTTTTTGTTACCCCCCCCCCCGTGCACTGCACTCCCCTGATACATTTGTGCTTCCTACCCCACCCAGTGCAGCCGGAGGAGCCGGCTCTGACTGACCCAGACAAGCCCCTTGTCCTTCCCTCCCTGGCACCCTCCTCCCTTGCCTGCAGCCTAGCAGGGAGGAGTGGTTGCCACCCCATAACTCCCATAAAATCCACCCCTCCCCCACCCTTTTCCCATTACCTGGTCCCCCCACCCACCCATTTTGCTCCTTACCCCAGTCTACCCCCCCCAGGTATCCCCTCCTGTTCTTGCCACTCCGAGAACATGGAGACCTCCCCTGCTCCCTCTGAACCTCTCCCAGAGCCTGCTCCCCCCTCTCTCCCTGCGGCTGTCCCCTTGACCACTGCTGCCACTCCTTCCACCTCTGGTGCCGCCACTAGGGCACCTGAGGCAGCGGGCACGGGAGGGGCCTCCGCTACTGCCGCCCCGACCCCCTCAGCCGGGAAAAAAAGCAAGGGGAAAAAGGCGAGCAAGGGCCCCGCTGCTCCTGCAGCCCCACCACCGGCTGCGGCCCCTTCTTCCCCTGCCATTCCCTCCACCAGTTCTGGGGGTCTTTCTGCCCCCAGAACGTACGCCCAGGCGGCTGCCACCTCTCCACCCACCGCCACAACATCAGCCCGCACCGCCTCCTCGAATTCGACCTCGGGGGGCCGGGGCCCCTTCCCCTCCTTGACCAGGAGGCACGGGGTCCGTTGCCTCCTGGTGGCTGCCTCGCCCCACGTCGAAACGTACGTGCGGGCGATGGCGAGGGTGGTGGGGCCCTCGGCCATTGTGGCGGCCTCCAAGATGTTCGGGAAGATGGTATTCTTCCTGGCATTGGAGGCCGCCGCACAGGAGGCGGTGGTCAGGGGCTTGGCGGTGGGGGGCATCCACGTGCCGGTGGAGCCCCTGGAGGACCTGGGCGTACGGGTGGTCCTCACCTCCGTTCCTCCCTTCCTCCCCAATGCCGCCCTGCTTCCCCTCCTCTCCACCCTGGGGAAGCCGATATCCATCATCAGCCCTCTCCCACTGGGCTGTAAGGACCCCGCCCTCCGTCACGTTCTGTCCTTCCGCCGGCAGGTGCAGATCCAACTGCCGCCGGCGGGGGCGCGTGATGGGGTGGCACTGGAGGGGTCCTTCATGGTGCCCCATCAAGGGGCCCATTATAAGATTTTTTATTCTTTGGGGGAGGCCCGGTGCTTCCTCTGTAGGGCCACGGGGCACGTCCGGAGGGACTGCCCCTTGGCCCAGCATGACGAGGGAGCAACTGGGCCCCCCGGAGCTGATACGGGCGCCGGCCACACCACCGCCGGCGACCCAGCCCACCCGGCCACTCAAGCTGCCTCTCCTCCATCGAGGGACACAGCTGCCGCTGCCTCTCGGGACGTGGGGTTGACAGCCCCACCATGCCCGGAGGAGCGGCCGGGCCCCGTCGCCTCTTCCACTGCACCATCTGGGACGGGGCCCAGAGAGGAGAGAGCAGCGGCCGTGGTGGAGGCCCCAGATATGGGAGAGGGCGCACCCCAGGGGGAGGGTTCCCGTCCCCTTGATGTCCCTCCCCCGGTTCCTTCTCCCCACGAGCCTTCGCCCTTGCCGCCTGTTCCCGCCCCTGCTGGACGGCCCTCAGACACCATCTTAGAGGGCCAAGTTCTCCCCCAGAGGACGCGCAGCAAGAGAAAGAAGGCTCTGTCCCTCCCCAGCGTACCAGATGGGGAGGAGGCCCCCCGGAAGTCTTGGCGGGGGGCTGAGGGTGACCCCGTCACTGATGAGCCGCTTGCTGCGCCCTCTGGGGAGGTCCAGCAGGAGGCTCTGGCCGAGGAAATGGAAGCAGTAGAGGAGGGGAGCAGCACCGCCCCCTCCCAGGAGGCCCCTGTTGATCCCTCTCCTGGGGAGGCTGCAGATGGAGCCACTTCTGCCCCCCTGGAATCTCACGTAACATCTCCGGCTGAGGCAGAGGGGGGCTTAGGCTCCATCTACGCAGAGATCGAGGCCCTGGGTCTGACCTTGGCAGCCGCAAGGGAGGACGACCCTCTGCCAGCGGGCCTCGATCTGGGTGGCATTAACGTTTCGCCACCCCCTCCTTTATCCCAGATCCCACCTGAATCCCAACCTCTATCTACTGTCCCCACTTCTATCCCGGGGACACCCCCGGGTTGCTTCACCTGCCCGGCTGCTCCGTCTAACTCAGCAGTGGCCGCCGAACCTCTTGAGGCTATGGCTGGCACTGAGCAGCCGGGTCCCGGGGTATTGTCCCTGGGGGGACAGCTGCCCTTACCCTCACTTGTCTACTCCCCCGTATCTGACGCTGAGGATGTGGGGGATCAACCCGCACCCAGCGTCAGTGCGGAACCCGATCCTCACTCCCTTGTAGAAAATCCCGTGCCCGGTCAAGGGGAGCCGCACCCCGGGGGCTTGACCACCGGGGCCCCTGTTCCCACTACCGCTCCTCCCCCTCTTCCCATCACTTCTATTCCTGGCCCTAACCCCACCCCTCCCTTTGTCGTCCCTCCCTTTCCTGACCTGACCCCATCCCATTTTGTTACCACCCCCGGGATGGTGGCTCTCCCGACGCCACCAGCCACGTCCCGGGAGGTGGTATTTGTGGTTCCCCCTGTCCCTGGGGCTGCTGTCCTCCCTCCACCGCCGCCCTTCCTTGTACCGGGGGTTCAGCCGGGAGATATGGTGCCCGCAACATCGGCACCGAGACGGGGCTCTGCGCCCTGTCTTTTACTCCCGGCTGGCTGTGGGGTCACTACCGGGACCCGACCGGAGGACGGCCGGGAACCTCCGTTCCCGGGCCCCCTGGTGCCGCTGGGGGAGCTGCGCGCGTTCCTGGCCGACACTCGTGGGGCCAGGAACCGGGTGCGGCTCGCCCTGCAGCGCTGGGGGGACTTCCATCTCGTCCTCCAAGCTGTGAGGGCCTTGCTGAAGGAGGGTAAAGGGACCGGGAAGCGGGATGCCACGGACTACCAGAGGGCCCGCACCTTCCGTGACTCCCTCATCACTCACGGGGTCAGTCATGGATTGCTGCGTGGCCTGACGGAGCCCGCTGGCACTCCCGCCCCCTCCGAGGATCCCCCCCAGCCACCCTCATGGCGCCGATCATCTTCGCAACATTAAATACCAATGGCTGCAGGTGGGGTCTCCGCAGGACCCAGGTGCTCTCCTTCCTTCGGGAGGGGGGGTACTCTGTGGTTTTCCTGCAGGAGACCCACACGGATCCAGCCGCCGAGCCCAGTTGGCGGCTGGAGTGGGGGAACGGGGTGTACTTTAGCCATCTGGCCACCCACTCCGGTGGTGTGGCCACCCTGTTCTCCCCCGGCCTGCAGCCTGAGGTGCTGGGGGTCGCCGAGGTTGTGCCGGGCCGCCTGCTGCACCTCCGGGTCCGGATGGAGGGGCTGACGTTGAACCTGGTCAACGTCTACGCCCCGACATCGGGCCCGGAGCGGCTGCAATTCTACCGTCAGGCGGCCGCCTTCCTCGGCACCTTGGATCCTCGAGAGTGCCTGGTCCTCGGCGGGGATTTTAACACCACCCTTGAGGAACGGGACCGCACGGGGACCGAGCAGTGTCCGGCCGCCGCGGACGTCCTCAGGGAGGTGATTGACCATCACTCCCTGGTGGACGTCTGGCGCGACCACCACCCGGACGACGGGGTGACCTTCACCTTTGTCCGGGTGGGGCACCATCGGTCGTGCCACTCCCGGTTGGACCGCATTTACCTGTCTCGACATCATCTTGCACGGGCCCACTCCTCCAGCATTCGGCCGGCCCCTTTCTCGGATCACCATCTGGCGACCGTGACGGCCTCTCTCTCGGCAGAGAGGCCGGGGCCGGCCTATTGGCACTTTAACAACAGCCTGCTGGAGGATGTGGGCTTCGTGGCGTCCTTCCGGGAGTTTTGGCTGGCCTGGAGGAGGCAGAGGTCCGCCTTTCCCTCGGCGCGGCATTGGTGGGACGTGGGGAAAGTGCGTGCCCGGCTCTTCTGCCGTGACTACACCCGGGGGGCCAGCCGGCGGAGGGATGTGGAGATAGAGCAGCTGGAGCGGGAGGTTTTGCAGCTTGAGAGGCGTCTGGTCATCAGTCCTGAGGATCCATCCCTCCGCGAGGCGCACCAGGAGAAGCGGG
>ML681979.1:37920708-38025316 GCA_007922195.1 Podocnemis expansa | reverse complement strand
CTTTTCCGGCTCCTCCAGAACCTCCTCTTGAGGTTCTGGCTGCACTTTTCCCCACACATGTACCTCTATGCACTCCCCATCCGTGGCCCCACTAAGTCGCGGGACCTCCTCGCCAACCTCCTCTTGGCTTACGCGAAGGTAGCCACGTATAAAACTCGGGAGAGGAGGTTGGCAGAGGGAGGGGCCTGCGACTGTGGGGCCTATTTCCGTTCCCTCGTCCGTGCACGTCTCCGGGCAGAGTTCCTCTGGGCGGCGTCCGCTGGCTTCCTGGACACCTTTCGGGGGCAGTGGGCGCTGTCCGGGGTTCTCTGCTCGGTATCCTCTTCTGAAACCCTAGTTTTGAACCTATGACCTCACACCCGTCCCTGTTTTCTCTTTCGTTGTCCCCCGGACTCATTTGAAGCCCCGTCTAGTGCCGCTTCCCCCTTAGGCTGGGGGAAGGGCTTTAGAAGTGGGCAGGCTTGTGCCCACCCACCCCCCGGGATCCTTCAATAGGACGCACCTGGCACCAACTCCTTCCCTCACAAACTCCCCTGTTTGCAGTCCCCGTTTTAGAAGTCTCTAAAATCATGACATGTATAAAGAAAGTAAATAAGAAGTGTTATTAACTCCTTGCCATAAACATCAAAATAAAAGGGCACCAAATTAAATTACTACGAGCAAACAGACAAAAGTATTTTATCACATGATGCACTGTTAACTGGTGGAACTCCTTGCCAGAGGATGTTGTAAAAGCCAAGGCTATAAAAAGGGTTAAAAAAGAACTAGGTAAGTTCATGGAGGATATGTCTATCAATGACTATGAGCCAGGATAGGCAGGGATTGCTCTTTGCCAGAAACTGGGAATGGGCAACTAAATGGATCACTTGGTTAACTATCCTAATCTTTCTCTCTGAAGCACCTGGCATTGGCCAGTGTCAGAAGACAGGCTACTGACCTAGCTGGACCATTGATCTGACCCAGTATGACCATTCATATGTTCTTATACCTTCACAAAGAGGAAATGGCAAGCTTGCTGACAAGGGTGGTCCAATGACTAGCATCTTACCTTGCAAGACTCAGGTTTGATTCCCTACTCTGCTGTAGAGTTCCAGTGTGACCTTGGGAAAGTCACAGTCTCTCTGTACCTCAGTTCCCCTTATGTAAATGGAGATAACAGCATCATCCTACCTTACAGGGTAGGATGTATGTATTCTAGATTGGTAGGTGCTCAAGTATTGTGGTGATGGGACTCAAATATCTTAACTAGATGTACAGTATTTATTCTTTCTGTAACAGCTTTTGTGATACTGAACACTAAAATCAGGGTAGAACTGCAGTACATTATGGTACGGCAGACTTAAGCATAATCAGACAAAATATACAATTAAGTATAGATTTTAATAGGAGTGGGTGGGTGAGGTTCTGTGGCCTGCATTGTGCAGGAGGTCAGACTAGATGATTATATTGGTCCCTTCTGACCTTAGAGTCAGTGAGTATCTCATGAGTTTCCAAATGGCATAAACTTGCTATTCATTATTGGAATGCTGGAATTTCTTGCTTCCATGCTGCAGGCAGGGTTAGCATCTAATTTTCGTGGTTCATGCACTCTCTCGTTGTGAAATAGTCACTGTCCTGGCACACCAGCAATTAAAATTATCCATCACAGGGTATATGACAGGATCTGATACCTTTGTTTCCTATCTTCCTATACAAAATCTTTTGGGAGAGAAAGTGAAAGGAATTAATTAAATGTCTTTGGGCCACATCCTGGTTGCCTTACACATATAACCCAAGATTTCAGCAGCACAGTTTGCATGAGTACTTGCCTGTCTAGGTACTTTATGGCTCTTGTCATTTCTGCATCTGTGCACAGTAAGGCAAACAGGATTTCATCCTATAAGAACAAGCTGATTGGCATTGGGCTGAGTATTGTATAATGCTCTTGGGAACGGGTTTTATTGTTGTTGTCAATTGAGGCTTCAGTGCCTTCACAGGATAAAAAAAATCAAATGAGGGTCTAAATAAATAGAATTTCAGATCTTGCATAATATCACTCAATGGCAACAGCAGGTGTTTGACAGTACTGCAAACTTCCTCAGAATGTGCTCCTGCCAACATGGCTGTGATTCAGAGGAATGATTCAATGACTGCAGGACGGTATCCTGCCAACCAGCCTTCCAGCAGAAAATTGCAAACACTGCCAGTCCATTAACATTTAAGATTTAGTATGTTAGTAAGAAGCCTGCGTCCCCTTCAGGTAATGGGGGACAACAATCCCTTTTCTTACAGGGAAATGAAGGTAGAGTAAATGTCTATCGACTGCAATGTTATCTCTGAAAAAAGATTCAGGATGCAAAAATGCCTCCCCTCTCATCAAGACCCCTGTTATAATGAGGGTAGGGCTTGCCATCAGCTTTGTCTAATCAAAATGAGGGACAACACCTTCTAAACTGTGCGAAAATGTCAGACACATCGTAAGTTAACCAAATGCTCGGGGGTGGGGGGGGGGAACAACTCTGCCGTCATGAGGATCCATTGCACAGACACCCTCTCTCTCAAAGAAACCTTTTGGTTTATACATTGCAATTGGGCAGCTAAGGATCCCCTCCTTTTCCTGTTTGCAGGCACACAAAAACATATAGGCAGCACGCACATGCACAGGAGAATACATTCATAGTGTGATCACCACATATGGGCACACTGAAATTGAGGGAGACTGCCTGACAGCTCAGAGACACATGCTGTGGGTACAGAACAGGCTGATCTCAGTGCAGTCATGATCCATCAGATGTGTAACCCATTAACCCAGGTTAGAACTATGTGAAATGAAATCTCCTTCAAGTAAACACACAGGAGTGAGACATGCCTGGAACAAGTACAATTCAGTTTAACTCTCCTTTATTCCTTTGTGTAGCTGAAGGAAAATCAAGAGAGGAGCTGAGAAGCAATTCACAGTACTGCTATGGTATGCTTTGTTACAACACAATGGGCACCTCCTTAACAGTCCACTCTTTTAAACCTTCTGAAATATAAATAATGATCTATGGCACTTACAGAGACTTTGTAAAATACTTTACCTTCATCTCAGGTGCCATGTAACCATCTAGGATCAAAACTGACTTCTTTAGAGATGATTAAAGCAGGAGGTAATGGTTTTGTGGTCTAAGTACACATTGTGATAATTAGGCTCCCTGGAGCAGTAGGTTCAAATCCTAGCAGGACTGACTCAGCCTTTTATCCTTTTGAGACAGATAAATCAATTTATGGTATATGGGTCTTTTAGACAAGACTTTCAAAACGAAGGGCCAGATTCATGGGAGTTTCTCTCATCCTCTGGGTCTGAATTTTGCATCAAGGTCCCATCTCACCTTGAAAATCTTAAAGCAGATTACATACAAATGGCTGCTTGCCTCAATGTCCCTAGGCAAAACATTCCCATCACTGTCATGTGGCAGTGTGCTCCTGCCTGCCAGTCTTCTTCCCAGACACGGCTACACCTGAGCAGTGAAGTAATACCTGTGCGTGCAGTGGATAGCCCAGAAAGGCTTGGTGATGAAAAGCACTATGTACATGCATCTTGTCTAATGGAAAGGACTCTGCCCAGAATGCCACCTTGGCATATAGGCAGCTCCAGAGGTGGATAGCTGGTTTAAAAACAGCCCATGACTGGGAGCCTGCACTAGAGTACTGAGCAGGAGGAGGTAAGACAGTTGAGTAAAGGAGCCTTGGTTGGCAGATAGCAGGGGTGGAGCATGAGGGGGTGAGAGGGCACAGAGCAGGAAGAGAGAGAAAGGTAATTGAGAGAGAGGATGGGAAGAAGAAAGTTGAGAAAAGACATAAAATGGGGGGGATAAATGGAGGGGGAACAATAAAAAGAATAAATAAAAATTACTGTCAAGAACCCTCACTCTGACCCTGAAGATTAGTAAATGTTACATTTATTCATGCATCTCCATGTTGTTTTCCCACTTTAAAAAAAAAGAGAGAGTGAGCTGAATGGTGGAGGATGGGCAGTCTGCAACTCTGAGGGAACGGACTCTGGGTTTGACCAGCATGGAGCAGGGAAGAGCAGAGACCATCCAGCACATCTATTTTTTGCAACCTGAGCACCATATGCATAACTATTCCCCAATAAGCTAGGTTTCTTCTCTGCACAGACAATATTTGAAAGTGAGGGGGTGGGGAAAAGCACACATGAATAGCAAAGGCACACGGCTAGCTAATCACTGCCCCACGTAATCCTTTCACAGTCGTTATCATTACTGTATATATTTCCAGCCCAATTGTCTATTTTTTTCCAGCCTCCTGTCTTCACAGCTGCCTCCTCTTCTCTCCTTCCTGATGGCTGCAAATCTCTGCTTATCACCCATTTTCATGCTGTGCTTCGTCTGCCTCTTTGTGTTCATCTCTGTACAGTTTCTTGGCTGTATGGCAGATTCTTATTTCCCAGACATTGCGAGTGACTCTACTGTGTGAGCTGCTTATTTTAGTTAGAGTATGCAACCTTTTGTCTTCTTTTTTTCCCTGGATGATGTAATTTCATACGTTTTGAGACTGAGGATCTGCTTTTCAAACTAAGTGGCCAAAATGGATATGCTATTGTTTTATGAAGCAGTGAGATTAATATGATTATTTATTTATTATACTTTTTTTGTACAAATGGATCCACTGCATGAATTTTTAATGGCAACTCCTCTTGAAAAACCATTCCCGCCTCCCAAGAAGGATTTAAGCTCTTTGGGGAATTTCCCCAAATTCTTGTGTTTCTTAATTGATGCCCATCATGTAAGAAGTGCTTCATCTACAATCCTGATTTAACGAAAACACACAGACCTGTCAGTCTTTTTTTCTCCCAAGAGACACTCTCTCTCATTGTCCCTCTCTGCCCAGCTATAATCTCCACAAAGACAGACTTCAAACAGCTAAGCCTCCTCCCATTGTATCAGCTCTATAAGTAGCGCACCACTTTATGCTCACATTTAACAGGTTTCAAGCTTCAGTGATAAACTGGCAACATTTTCTTCATGACAGCTGTTTGACAGCTTTTGAAAATGGATAAAAAATGGAAAATTATCCTACAGAGGAAACATACCCTTCTCTTCATAACTCAAGCTGCAACATGGCATGAATGAAATAACACACTTATTACATTCTAGGCACTAAATACAAAATGCATTGCCTTCTGCTATTCCACTTGATTTGATAATCTAGTACAATTTAGGCCCCTAATAAATTAAATTGTTCGGAAGCTTGGTTCACTGCCTAAAATCTGTGCAAGGCTGTGCTGTTTGATGATGTCTTTCTTTCTCCCAGTGTTTTATCTTCAGGATAAATAATTCATCTTAATAAAACCCTGTGATCTGTGGGGTTAATTGACACCCACAGTAATTCTAGACTTGTGAACAGCACCCATATTTTTATGCCTTTCATCAAGTTCTGCAGTCTCACTTAATTTCCCTTCTTTAGCCTGGACTCCCCAATCAGGTTCATTGTGCTGCAAAAATGCTTGATTGTTTCAAGCATCAGTCCAATTCCTGAGCATACAAGTACCTAGGTTAAAGTGCTCTCTTTCTCGAGAGGCTACAGTGCTAATCTCTATGAAACTGAAGGGGAGCTGGGGCTGGAATGAAAAATTTGTCAAAAAATGGAATGAAAAAATCATTGAGTACATTATCTGCAGACGTATTTGAAGACAAGAAGCCCAGCTCTGTCAGTGGATTAATAGTTTGTTTTAGTTATTAAAAATTGATTTGAAAACTATCCTGAACTTAATTGACTATATTAATTGAACAGTATTTGACCAGCTGTACGCCAGTATTCTTTGTAAAGCTCTTTGTTGTATAGCACTCTCTCATTCTCCCCTCTTTCTTGGCTCACAGGCTAACATACAGTGCATTTGGCATCAATAAAACACCAAAATCACCCCTGTTGTAATGAAAGCACCTGTTGTAGCCTTCAGACGGTTTACCTCCCAGAGCTAGTGTGCTGCATTTTGGACAGATCCTGAAATGTTATGCTAGGCTGATGGCTGCAGCTTGGCTCAAACACAATATTGGGATGAGTCATACATTTTACTAATTTATAAAAGCACTGTTCCTTGAAATCCCAATTTAAAGACCATAGTCCTGCTCTCTGAAAGAGAACATAGCCTTGAAGTCAATAAAAGCAATGGGAGTGTATACAGAATACAGAATCACAGGCTTGTTACTTTTGTTCTTTCACATCTTGCAAGGTTTCTTTTTCTTGTGTTTTACTTGAGGGATTTCAGAAATCCAAGCATCACAGCAAAAGTCTGACTACAGGATATTTTGCAGACTAATAACAATCAGCAGCAAAGAGAAAAGGGTTGAACACCGATTACGTTAAGAAAGAGCAGTAAGAATCACTGGGCTAGTTAATTATACACTGGACTATTACTCCAACCTAGACTAACCACACACAGTATTCTTGAATTCAAAACTATGATATATTCAGATTTTTTTTTCAAAATGGCCTCTTATCCAGATTGAAGTCTGATGTGCACCTGTTGAGTGCAACTCATGGGAGGAAACAAGAGGCTGTGCAAGGTCATTCAGGCTTCAGTGTATTTCCTTTTCCGCTAGAATTAGAAAAGTGAATGCATGTAAATGTTTAAGACTTCCTGACCATTGAAATTTGAATTTTTATCTCCCAGTAGCTAATCTGTACAGGTAAACATGGCTTTTAAAGACAAGAAAAAAGAAGTCTTTATGATCTCCAGCCTATAGTGGATGTCTTTTGTAGTTCTTTTGTTGTTGAAAATTCAGCTTTATAATTGTTCCTCTTCTACCACGTCCTTCATTACACTATTTATGCTTTAGCAGAAGCTAAAGCCCTAAGCCCCAGAACAATCCTTAAATTGTATTAGCAAGCCACACTCAATGCTGATGCAGCACATCCGCCATCATTTCATGGATCAGAAGAGCTAAGATGTGTCCACTGTGAGTAACACTCCCACCAAAAATGGGCTTCAGGCTTGATTTCTGAATAAGTGTTGTGGGACAATTAAAAACAGCTAAATGGACATGTGAAGCATTCCATCTATTTTCAAAGCTATATTTTGGTTGTGAAGCTGTTCGGCCTCACAAACTGAACAGAGTTGGGCACAGCCAGAATTTAGATGGGACACCTTCAAGGTAAAAACTTTGTGCAGTGGAAAGCAGTCTATAGTCAGAGTCTCTCCCTCCATTTTCCTGAGTCAATACTGAACCAGTTTCTTAGGAGCTCTCAGTGCTAGAGGGTGCTAAATTTCAGATAAGACATAAAATCAAAATCTTAGTGACTGCTTACCATGAGATAAAGCCCACTTTTTCTTAGTACATCTCAGATTGTGATCCTTACCTCCCAGCATTAGCAATGCTTCCTTTCTGTATAGTTTCTTCCTTCCTCTCTATCCCTTTCTTTACCATCATTCTTGACAAAGAGTATGTTCACATGTATCTTTTAAATCAAACTTGCTATTTCGATTTGAGGTTTTTGCTTATTTCAATTTAAGTTAATTCGAATTAAGGATTTTATTTCAAACACTGGTCATTTCGATTTAAAAAAAAGATTAGGTTCACACGACATTTTCTTGTTCTGAAATGCCAAGCTCCTTCATTTCAAAACAAAAGACATTATTTTGAAATAGCTTAAACCTCTTTTAATTCGAAAGGGCTGTTACTTCAAAATGGTTATTATGAAATAACGCCGTTCGGAAGTGTTATTTCAAAATAACCATTGTTTCAAAATAACACTTTTGCCCTTCTCCTTCCCAGGGTGCCTTCCTTTTTCTATATATTGGGTGGGGGCATGGCCGAGGGAGGGGGCCATGCTGCCACACCTCCCATGGTGCCTCTCTCCTCATTCGAAATAGCAAGTCCTGTGTCTGGACTTGCTATTTTGATTTGAAGCTTTTGCTTATTTCGATTTAAGTTCATTCAAATTAAGGATTTTATTTTGAATTAACTTATTTCAATTTAACTTAAATCAAAATAAGCATGTATGTGTGGACATAGCCAAAGAGACTAAGATGTTCCTGCAGAAGAGCAGACAGGGTACTGAGTGTAGCCCTGTGAGAAGAGTGAAGTCCTTTTGGCTATGTCTACATTGGCAAATTAGTCTGGATTAAGGAGACTTAATCTTGACTAATTTAGCCCATGGCCACACTAGTCTTTCCTTACTTAGAACTAAGATGTTTCTTAGTTTGAACTAAGGAACACTTAGTTTGAACTAGTTAGTACCGGTGCTCAGTTCAAACTAAGGGCTTAATTTGAATGTTGGTTTGAACTAAGCACGATGTGAACTCAGACTAACACTTAGTTTAATTAATTTGAACTAAGGCAGTTAGTTTGAACTAGAACACATTAATTCAAATTTAGAAGTTGAGGTTAGTTCAAATAACCTGAGGTTAGTTTGAACTAACCTCGAACTTCTTAGTTTCAACTAACAAGTTCAAACTAGTTTTGGCTGCTGGAGATATAGCATTTGGGGATATACATCTCTGGTGTATACTGCTGCAGGTGCTCTCCACCCATCCCCTGCTACTTCCTGAGCTAGTGTTAGGGCCTGGCATTTGCAGGAAGCAGGTGCCCATTAAAGGAGCAAGCCAGGTCAAGGGGGATTGATCCCTGGAAAAGGAGAAGTGGAGCAAATCAGGGTTGTGAGCAGCCTCATATGTCCTCACCCTCCTCTTAGCAGCTACAGAACGTTCCTGCTCTTTGACAGTACTTCTCTTGTGAGTCTTGACTAAGTCCTAGACAGGCCTAGTCCACTTTGGAGGACATCTTTTTAAGGACTGGCCAGCTTTCTAAGAGTTAAATATCCCAAGGCACTTTTGCAGGTTTAAGGCATTAGCCCAAGCATCCTGACCACTTCTCTAGCTTAAATCATTACATTCTGTCTGTCCCCAGCAGTTTCCAATGCCTATTGCATTCACTGCTGTGCAGTGTGGCTGCTCTCAGATAAACATGTGCAGCCTCTCACCACAGGGGCTGGCTGTAATTCAATGATGGGCAAAGCTCTTCTGGCATATCCAAAGTCTGTGCAGTAAGTTTGTAAAACACTCTAGTATGTCAGAATGAAGAGACCTCCCAACATAAGCCCTGTGGCATTGTCATGAACACATTCTGTTGCTTAGTGTGGTTTAAAATTGGAGGCTAGAACGAGAGCAGTGTCAGTCTGTCTGTAGGAAATGTCACAAAACCTTCCTCTTTGAGAAAGTAGTTCCACCTTCAGTGGTGCTCACAATACAGACATCCCCTTCCTTTTCCAGTCTCCTCCCCACTCCTCATCCTCCAGCCAACAAATAAGAATACAAAACATCAAAATGAAAAATAGATGGCAGCCTCTAGCTCAGCCACAGCTTTATCTACAAAGAAGGAGAAGTGCCAGAGTCTCCATGAAATCCACTAGAGACACCCAGCTACTACAGTGATGGGCAGCAGTATAAAATCCTAAGACAGGCAGTTCATGATCATATGGAAGTCAATGCTAACTTCTTATGCCATAAGGCTATATGTGAAATCTGTGTCTAGCAAAGCTTTTAAAAGTAATTATGCTTCCTGTTCACTCAAATAATGTATCTGTCTGTCTGCCATCAGCATGTACATGTTGACAGAGACTGTCAAAGCCACCAAGGGGTGATCTGTTTCCCAGTAAAATGAATGGAAATCAGACATCTAAATCCCCTGGCAGGTTGAATATCTTAATGGCTGTGCTCATTTTTCAGAGGTGCTGAATACTTAACAAGTCTCACTGAAGGCCATCAGACCTGTGAGTACTTTGCTGCTCTGAAAAGCAGACCTATCATGTATGTCTACACACATGCATATATTTTAAGTTATTAGCTTTTGTTTCAAGTAGATCTCATCATGTGCTATGCACTGTACAAGCACAAAAGAAGGCATGTTCCCTGAAGAACTTTCACTAAAGAAGCCAACAGAGTAGAGGAAATGGTTACAACATAAAGTGCTTGTAATTGGCCATGATCTGATCATTTAAAATGATTGTATTATTTTAGCACATTATTCTTTGCATGTAAAGAGAGCGCTCTCCTTGTCATAATCAACTAATTTTTACAGGCAACCTCATAGGAGTGCATCTTCAGAGGCTCTGTGCCTGGATAAAGAGAGCAATGTGGATAAGTAGACATATGGACACATACATGTGTACCTGTCTTTTTCTTTTCCTGATTTTTTTAAAATCACTATTAAAAAGAAATCCACTCCAACGACGAGTAATTGGGTTTTTTTGTTCTGAATGAGCCACACTTTGGTACTGCTTCAAGTCACTTGCGCTGCATCCTTCTTTGAAATTCATCACCACTCCTGAGTGCTATTTTCTTCTTTTATAAATGGAAACAGGTAAAATAGTTAGACAATTTAAGGATGTGGGGATAAACCATTTCTTACAAGAAAACAGTATGGTAGAGACAACCTAGTAAGACACAAAGACAGGATAAAATGGGTTTTTTCTGTTATTTTACTCATCTAACACTATATTAAATTAATTTTTGTATTCTTTTGTAACATAATACTGTAGACTGACAAACCCTAGAATTCTAGCGGTTAGATGGTTAACACCTCTGAGATCACCCATTCCATTTTCCTGACAACGTGGAATAGTTTCCTCTGATACATTTTCTAGTGTTTTACCCAATCCAGTTTAAAAAAATCATATGCGATTGGCCTTCCTCCATTTCTAGTAGGAGACTGTTGTACGGCTAACCACATCTTGAAAGATTTTCACCCTACATTTTCACACTGCTAATACCACACCACTTGGCCTTCTTGGCAGTTATTCATCCGTGTATCACTCAAACTTAGTCTTAGTTCTTTTTAGAACACACACTCACACTTCAACACAGGGATGGAGTGGATGATCTCATAGATTGCTTCGATCTCTAACCTCAACAATTCTGAGATTTCTCAGCATACAGCATTGTTATAAAAGGAGTACAAAAATAAACTGGAGACAAAAGTATTAAATGACTAAAACCACAGAAAACTGGATTTTTGTCCTGTCTTCCCTGTATTTTAAAAGATTGTTTCTACCACACTGCTTTCTTTTAAGATATAATTTATCCCCACACCTTAAAAATTGTCTATTTTTATCTGTTTCCACTTGCAAAAGCAGAAAACAGCTACTCGGGAGTGGTGGTGACTTTCACCAAAGGATGCAATTCGCATGACTTGAAGCAGCATCAAAGCAAGAAAACCTCATTACTAGTTGTTGGAGTGGATTTCTTCTTAATAATGATAAATATATAAGATACATAAAAATGTATAGATAATGCATATCTTTTTAAAGTTTCCATTATAAGTCAGTCCCTCCAGATATATGATCATTTTCATTGCTCTTCTCTGAACTTTTTCTGGTTTGTTCTAGCAGAGTGGTGACCAAAATTGAATGTAATATTCCATTTATGTCTGCACTGCAACTATACAATGAGTAAACTTATCTCCACTGAGCCATAATGTCAAGGTGACTATATTTTAAAATTGCATTAGCATTTTTGCAGTTCTATTATATTACACATCCATGTAATTTGCAGTCCACTGTTATCACTAAGTCTCCTTCAATAATGCCTAAAGCAATTTCTTATTGACTCTATGGGGTTTGGATTATTTTTCCTTAGGTATATTTGCATATAACCACATGGAAACTCATTGTGTTGTTTTAATGTGCATGTTTCTAATCTCAGAAGGTCACTTTGTATATCCTGACTTATGTTTGCAGCTTCTCTCAATATAGAATCATCTACAAGTGTCATTCTTATAACCTTTTCTAGGTCACTAGTGAAGACATTAAATCAAACCAATTCTCACATCAAGACCACTGGCTTCAGCTGACACTGAATATTCTTCTCTGGTTGTGCAGCCTTCTCCTGTCATTTTTTCCCATTTTGGTTCTCTTTTCTAAACTATAAAGCTATTTCTTTATTTGGTGATTCTTATTTCTTCCATTCTGTGTGAGGAATTGCAACCCCTAGTGTCTTTTAGACTTCCTCACTGGTGTATTTCAATACTAATCCTGTTGCTTTTTGCACACTAAATTGCTTAATTCCCCAGCTTTTGTTCTCCTGGGTATGTCTACATTGCAAGTAGAAACCTACAGAGGGTCTGTACAAACTGATTTAAGCTTGTGGGGCTTGGGCTAGGGGACTGTTTAATTGTGGTGTAGACATCCAGTCTTGGGATGCAGTCAGATCTGGAACCCTCCCACCTCACAGGGTCCTAGCGCCAGGACCTCAGGCCATCCCTGAACATCTACCCCGATACTTTCCAGCCAATGTGCTGAGGCACACTGGGGTGCTGTGAGAGCTGTCAAGTATGCTGTGAAATTTTGTACAAGAGTAATGAGAATCAATGTAAAACAAACATTGTTCATCTCAAACAATAGTCTATCCAACCAAAATTACAGCTCATAAAACTTGTAAAAAGTAATCAAATTAAAAGCAAGGTATTGGTCTTTCAATTCTAAAATGTGAACAGAGGGAGCCAAAGGGCAAAACTGAGATGATATATATGTTTTTCTGATGGATCTGAAATGTTAATGCATTTGATCCTTCTTTAGCTTGTTATGTGCACTATGCTTCAAAACTCTCAAGTAAGACCATAACCATAATAAATATAAGTAAATGTACTGTCTATGAGCAATCAATTCATCTGGAAAAAAGTTTGTGTTGTGGAGTTGTTTGTCTCATTGTGGTGTCCTCTGTTACTGAAAAGGGTGGGAACCATTGATCTACACTGAAGTTAAACATCCCTGTAGCCAGAGCCCCACAAGCCTGTCTCACCAGATGCTGGCTGGCTGTGGGAGTTGAATAGTAGTGTAGGCATATCCAGATATCTAATGCTGTGGTATAGCTGTATCCTGTGAGTCTTCTCCCTACTATGACAAATTCAAATAGCTTTTAATAGGACTGGAATCCCATGATAGCATAAACAGTAATATCTAGGGCTGACTTATCTGTTTAGTATCTGGGAACTTTATGTTCTTGTTTACAAAATGGTAAGTATTTTCTGTGAAAAAACCTGGTGTGTGAAAGAAATTGTTCATTGAAATTTTCCTTTTTTCTGAAAAGTCTTCTCAAATTTTACAGCTGAGCTTTCTGTTTTCAAAACCAAAAAGATTTCTGAAAAAAAAAACCCAAGGAGTCCACAGGACTTCTTGTCTGTTTTACTGAACTAGACTAACACAGCTGCCCCTTTGAAAAAGATTTCCATTTATATATTAAAAACCCACAAAAGGCAAAAAATAAAGGCATTTGGAAATAAATAAAAAAATAATTTCCAAAAAAAGACCACTTTTCATCACCAGAAATGTTAACCTGCTCTTCAATGACATTGCACATCGTGAGGAGTCATCCTTGAGTTATCATTGAGTCTAAGAACTTATCCCTGAACCAAAGAGCTTGATGAATCTCTAGAGGCGCTTACCTGGAGGTCTTGAAAAAGGTCCCATATCATTCAGCGAGGATTCCTCAAATCTGCAAGTCAGAATCCACCCAGGTAATCCCAAGGCATGTGTATAGCAATGACAGGATGGAGCATTTTCAGTAAGACATACAATAACTTTACACACATTAGCTACAGGAGGGCATCCTTCATGCAGAGTAACTTTGCACATATGGTGCACGTGAGATCACGTGGTATAGAAGACACCATTTTGTAGAATATGCGGTGTGTGGTTGCCCACTTTTAGTTTGCCATGCAGCAGTCACTATGGCATTTTTGTATCCTCCATTCTCAAAACATGATCAGCCCCGAATAACTGATGTGATAAGTATGGCTTCAATCCCTGTGGAATGACTATTTTATCCTGCCATTTGATACAAAATATGGCATGTAGATATTGTGAATAGAACTAACCTAGAAGCTTAACATGATGCTAGTAGCAGGTCCAGGTTTTATATGCATACGAGTTGGATAGCACAGCTGCTTCATAAGCTTCAAACCAAGTTAGAAGTCTAATACTATGTTGCTGCCAGACTCTGCCTGATTGTCTGTCAAATAATGGCTTTACTGATACGACTTGTCAGCTGCTGGTCAGTCCCACAGCTGCAAAGTTTGTGCCACTGCCGGCTCAGACACTTAGGCTCTCCCCCCTCCCTGGGCAGGCCCACCCTGCTCTAGCAGGAGCCTAGCCAGAAAACATGGGCTGGCTATGCCTCTGGTGGGCAAGACTTACTAGGCAAACACCCAAAAAAGAATTCTCTACACCCACTCCACCTAAGATCCCATCAGAGGACATTGATTACTAGCTGTTAATATGCCAAAGATCAGTTAATTGTCTAATTAGGCTGTCCCCCATACCACCCCTAAATTTATCCAGCTCAGTTTTTAAGCCAGCTAGGGTTTTTGCCCCACTGTTCTGCTTGGAAGACTATTTCAGAATATCAGTCCTCTTATGGTTAGAAATCTACATCTAATTTGAAACCTAAGCACCCTGGTGGCCAGTTTGTATCCATTTGTTCTTGTGTCTGCATCGGTGCTGAACTTAAATAATTCCTCCCCCTCCGTGGTATTTGTCTCTATGATGTGTTTGTTGAGAGCATTCATATCTCCCCCCCCCCACCTCCCAGCATTCTTTTGCTTAGTTTAAACAAGCCAAGCTCATTGAGTCTCTTCTGATAAGATAGCTTTTCCATTCCTTGGATCATCCTAGTAGCTCTTCTCTGCACCTGTTCCAGTCTGAATTCACCTCTCTTAATCATAGGGGACCAGAATTGCACACAGTAGTCCAGATGAGGTCTCACCTGTGCCTTGTATATGGTACTAACACCTCCTTGTTTCTGTTGGAAATATCTCATCTGCTGCATCTAGCACTGCACTAGCTTCTTCTTCTCAGCCCCATCACAACCCCCAACAAACCCCCAACTCCACCCTGGCATCTTCCTAAGGCAGATGGTAGGCTGAGGTTTTAACTCCTGCAGAGTGTGGCATTGTCTGACTTATACTAAAGTCCCTTTACTTTCTCTTTACCATGTATGGTGGAAGTTTTCCTGACTCCAGCCATGCTTACTGGTTCCATGGTGTAAGACAGGATGCCCGAGCCTCCTAGTAGGGTGTCTGGGCACTGTTGTCAACCGCCTTGTTTATCAGATGAGGTGGTGACCAGGTATCACTACCTCTGGCCCAATAGAAGGGCAGGCAGTTAATTATTAGAGTCTGTACTACTGTCCCTGGCGTGGCAGCAGGGCAGGCAGTTAAATATTGTAGTCTGTAGGAGGTAACAACAAAAGAGGGGAGAACAAGTGGGTTGCTAGGGGTCACAGAGAGAAGCTTCCACCAGGCACTCAGAAGCAGGGAGGTGGGAGGTCAGAGACAGACCCAACTCCACTGTGTCCCAGCCCAGATCCCAATGCTAGGCCTCCTAGTTGGGTAGAGGACCGACGGGGTCCTGTCCGTAACACACTGGTTTATCCCCGGGCTCAGCCTCTGCTGCCCTGAGGCTCTGAGGCCCTGGTTCACCCCTGGCCCATGTGACCCGAGGTACCTGACCCTCCTCGGTTTCCTCTCGATAGTGGGCTAAGGTAGGTTCCTGGACTCCTCGTTGTCCTCATCAGGATGTCGCAGGGCCAACAAGCCAGGTAGGTCTTCCATTGAGGGTAGCTTCTCCAAGTCACACCTGGCCTCCTCAGGACAGTCCTCACTGGCCAGGGGAAGCTCCTCTAAGTCACAGGAGATGGATGGGATAAGAGGGACTGCTGGTTCCCCCAGTGGTGGTGGCAGTAGCATAGGTAGGTCCAGGAACTCTGTCAGGGTGATCCCCTAAGGCGGTGTTCCTGGTCCTTTCATGGCTGATAAGTCCAAGCGGCCATATGATCTCCAGGGCTCCGGTAAGTTCTCAGCTGGCTAGTTCTCCTGTTGGGACTGCAGAGAAAGCAGAGGGAACTCCTTCCCCTTCAGCTGCCAAACCCCAAGTGAGCACCAGGGCCTGCCTTTAATACTCCCTGTCCCCAGCTCCACCCCTTAGGAGTGGGGTAGACCTGGCTGCCTGTCTTTGAGGGAGGCCATCTTGCCTCCTTATATAAGGGTGGCCATTTTACCTCCTTATATAAAAGTATCCCTCTTGTGTTCTTACACATAGTTTCAGATGTTCCTGGGCTCTTGGCTGCCAGATTTGATATCTCTTTGCTGGATGCAGCTCACTGTAGTGTTGAAGATGTCTGATCCATGCAGCTAGATCTTACAACTTTGCAAAATTCTCTTAGTGGGTAGGGGGAGTTTAGCAAGGACTCCTGGAGCTGTGCTGTTTGCTTCTCTCTCAGCTTCTCCATGAAAAACTCACTCTGCCTAAAGTTAGGCAGACAGCTTGCTGGGATGTGATTGGGAGATCCTTTTGTTCCCACCCCTGACTCCCACCATCATAAGAAATGAGGTTAGAGGACTCTGATAGCCATTATCATTGTAAGGTCCCCTTAAAGTTCAATGTGGAGTACCAGAATCTGACATACACCAAATAGAGGCTACACAGAGGGAAACTAATAAAAAGTTCATTTTGATATTTTAAAAATGAAGCATTTTTGTAATGTCTGCCTGTTTAACACCTATTTTAGCTCATTTTGTATTATAACACAAAATTTTGAAAAATGAAACTGAACAGTTTTGTCAAAACAATGTTTCCCTCAGCACAAAATGATTTTTTTAAAAAAAACAAAAAACTTTTGTTGTGGAGAATTTCAAAACCTGCAGATTCAGTTGCAAATTGGAACAGAGAGTAATGCTCAGCTCCTGAAATCCTTACTGAAATGGAATTTCTGCCCTCTGCACTGCTATCATATTATCAACACATTAATCTTCAAGTTCTCTGCATCACAGAGGAATTCAGCTTACCCCTTAAGGGACAGTCCCTGGAGTGTAGTAGCTATTTCTCACTTGAGGTTAAATACCAGAAAATAACACTGAATACTTTTTTGCCTGAATAAGAGAACAGCTGCAGTTCTGTGACCCTGGCATTGGTAAAGATCATGCAACTATTCAGACAAGCCCTATAATGATTCATGTAGATCTTAGACATTTATCTTTCAGGATGAGCTGTCAGCAATGTGTCCTTAAAATTCTTCTTGCACCAAAGTTGCCATCAGGTTCATTTCTGTCCATACCTCATCAGTCTATGAATCAGCTTCTAGGAATCAATGCCTTTCGTTCCTGGCCTCAGACTGCTTCCATGGAGGGGACTATTTGTAGGGGGCCTTGATGCTGGAAGAAATCTAAAGCTTGTCTGACGTTTGCAAATGGACCTTGAAAAGGTTTTCAAATGATATCCTGGCACATAAAGAAATTAGAGTTTCCAATAAAAATTGACAATAGGAGTTTAAATAACAAATCCTTTTAAAGCCCCTCCAAAGAGAGAGAAATTAACCACATGCAAAAACAGAGTTCCATTTTAAACAAAAGCCATAAGGAAAACCTTTTCAAGTATCTTTATTCCCTTCTCTTCCCTCTTTCACCCTCTCTTTGTCTCTCTTATGCATGCTCCCTTTTGTCACAAGAAAAGGCTCTTGGTCCCTTTTTCATTTTACATTCTCTTTCATGTTGGTTTAAAGTTACAATAGATTAATTTGATCACTCCGGCTTAATAGTGACTTTTTTCAAACATTAAAAAAAATAATATTAGTACCCTTCAAATCATTTTATGCAATAACAATTTCTTTTTCCCTGCATGACAAGTGTGCCCACTACAGATAACTGGTTTCAGTGAGAAAAATAAAGAACTCATGATGCTGTTCGTCATCTCCATAGCTTCTGTACAACCATGTAAAACAAGTCCCTGAACAGTTGAAGGTGACTAGAATTGTCAGCCTTGGTCAGACCTGGATGTGTTGCAGCTCATTTGTTATTCTGATTTACCAATTACTCACAAATCTGGGCAGTGTCATCCAGTGGACAAAGCAGTGGTTTGAGACACAGAGGACTGCTGGCCAGCTGTGTGACCTTTGGGAAATCACTTCACCATTCTTTACCTGCTTCTCCTCCCATACTTACCTGTCTACATTATAAAATCTTTGGGCCAGAGAGTGTTGCGTTATATATGTTTGTACAGCACTTATTACAATGAAGCCCTTAGTTCTGCTATGGCCTTTAGACCCAGTGGACTAAAACTAACACCAGGCATTTAAAAATTGTACAGTGTTAAACTTTTAGACTTACTTTAAACCACCATTTCTTAAACTGGACCTCTCCCAAAAGATGGTTGCAAGGCAACTGTAGGAGAGAGGGTTGCATGATCACACACACACACACACAAAAATATTTCCAGGAGGAGCATGCACTAGAGGGGGAATTGGAGTTACAGCAACTGCTGCTGTCTGGCTACCCAGCTTTGAAGGCAGCACTGTTATCAGCAATATTCCAGAAGCAGAGGCGGCAAGGCATGCATATTCACCTATGCCAGGGGTATGCAACCCCCAGCACATGTGACAACAGTGGCATGCGAGCCCATTCAGAGTGGCACATGTTACCTGCAGCTGTGCCATAGAACTTGCCACCAAAAGCCACTCTGGGCAGCTTCTTTCAGGTGTGACTGGAGCACAGGGAGGGTCTCCATCATGCCAGTGCCCCTACATGTCATGGAAAGAAGCTGACCAGAATGGCTCCTTTCCACAGCATGCTGCTGCCAAAAGGAGCCACTCCAGGCAGCTTCTTTCTATGGCATGCTTGGGGATCTCTGTCCCCATGTACACCACCAAGAGGAGCCACTCTGTGTGGCTTCTTTCCATGGCATGCCTGGGTAGCTCCCCCTTCCAGCTGTGGCTGTCATGGAATTTTCAGGCAGGCACCACGTATTTTTTCGGCAGAGAGGGGCACCGGCACTGGCTGAGTGTTGGGGAGGAAGGCCAGCATGGGGGCAGCTGTGTTAGTCTAGTTGAGGGGGAAGAAAAAAAATGGAGTCCTGTGGCATTTAAAGACTAACAGTTCCCTCATCTTCAAAGCAGCTGATGAAGTGGGATTTTTCTCCCACGAAAGCTCATTACGAAAAATAAATCTGTGAGGCTTTAAGTGCCACAGGACTCCTTGTTTTTTTTCTAGCACGGGGGTCAGCAAAGGTTGCCAAGCCCGACTATGCATATATAGTAATTTGCTATCACTTTTGGGTGGGGGGTCAGCCCAACCTGGAATATTTTCAAGGGGGACCCAGAAGAAAAAAGAGTTTGAGACTGTATTTAAAAAAAGAAGTATATTGGGGAAAATGCCAGAAAGGAACTGGCTCAAATGTGAATTGAGCTGCCATGTTCACACTGCTGTTTTTCTCAAGCCCTGATTACATCTTGGCTCCAAGCCAACAGTTCACATTCGTATCCCTTGTGTTTTACTATTAACAACTTTGGGACCAGTTCTGATTTCACTTACACAGGCTTCAGCTCACAGTAACTCAACTGACATTGGTGTCATCAGTCCACATTCACGCTGGTGCAGCTGATAGCTGAATCAGACTCTTTTAGAACTTTCAGGGGCCTTTGCCATTCACAGATTCATGTCTTGTCTTCCCTACTTCAGTAACAGTGACCCATACTGAGGAATGATACTACCTCCCAACAGTAGCTCAGGGTAGTGAAGCTCTGAGTCCAGGAGATTCACAGTGGGTATTAGGACTATAGCCCGCCTTCCCGATAATGACCTTTGTTATTGTGAACCCTCAGCTATAATGAACCCAGCCCCTGGATCCCAACTGCAGTACAGTACTGTGTGGATGAAAAAGAGGGGAAAGTTGTAGGTGTGTGCACAATTTCATCCAGCATCATACATTGAACCCAAGGGCAGAAGCTAAGAAATGGGCCCTCAGACAGCCTCCTCTGGCTGATGCTGAAACCCAACCATGGCAGGGACTCATAGCACAGCACTCAGCTCCTGCAGAAGCTGGTAGTCCAAGCCCAGACACCCTGACTGAAGACAGAGGTTACCGAAATTCACCCTCTGTGGCCAACTCCTGCCTTAGCTTATTATTATTATTATGATTAGCAATTAATTTAGATAATGCTTTCATCTAAGGAAGGGGTTCTCAACTCTTTTACGGTTGGGAGCTTTCTCAACCATAAGTAACATAAGGATGCCCTTCTCCTAAAGAAACTGCTGCTGCTGAGCCCTCTACTTCTACCACCAGCAGCTTTGGCAGCAGCTCAAATGTGAGTAGCCCCTGCCACCAAAAATAAATCCCTATATGGGTACTTTTGGCATCAACAGGCTTAAGGACAAGCCACTGCTGCTGCAAAATACAGTTGCCACTGGTGCTTTTGGTGATGGTGGGTTTACTCAACAGCCCCCACCCCTTCAGAAAGCCGCTGTCACATGATTTTGACAGCAGATCATAAAGGGGCAGCACCTTGCCTCACTGCCCAAAGGCCACACAAGGGTTTCTTTCTGCTGTGGGGGCGGAGGGAATTAGCTGGTGGCCTCATTGTGGCGACACACTCAGCTGCTGTGCTGCAATGTAGCAATTAAGACCCAATAAGCTAAGGTGACTTCTTTAACTTACTCCAGCAGGCTATTGTGCCTTCCAATTGTCCTATTGCTATAACGAACCCCTGGCTATAACAAAAAAGGACTTGGATCCCAAAAGGTTTGTTATAGCAAGAGTGTGCTGTACATTTTTTAAACATTTCGCCCACTTTTGGGTTTCCTTTGCAGTAATATTTTTGATTGCTGTCTCAAGCTCATTCTTTAACTTTACTCATGCAGCAAAGGCTGCTTCTAGATGATAGAATTGGCTTGCTGAGCCTGCCTTCCAGCTCCAAGAGGAACACAGCCAGTTTGTACTGGTCAGTCACCATTAGGCCAGCGATGAAATCCTCAGACCTCATATAAGTCAGGTCACTGCAAAGAGACATGCCAACCTGCCAGCCTCATTTGTTTTTCTGGCATAACGTGCAACATTTTATTCATTTGAAATAGCTATGAGCCATTTCACATTTTACTCATTCATCTTCTACTTCTATTGCGTGGTCCAAGATAGATGTCAAGTAAATAATTTTACTGTACGGTACTCTGATTATGCTCTGAGTTTATATGCGACAGGGATTTTAACTGGATTAAAGATCAAGGAGCAGTTTCTGACATCATTCGTGCCATATCATTCTACTGTCTGGAGTTACTGCAGCTACAGATTGCTTCACCTGAACTATATGGGGCAAGTTTTATACCATTGATGTCAATGAAGACACAGCAGGGATGGCTTTAGCCCAAGGAGTTATGCAAAACAGATTTGTAATGGCAAAAATTCATATTTTTCTTTTCTGTTTTGAGAAAAAAAAAGATAAAAGCCTTAAAGTTGTACAATTAAACATAGACGAATGAGAAAATACAAAAGTCAGGTCCTGCCAGCAATACATGACAGCTACATGTATGTTCCATGGTTTACTACCAAACGTATTACTCTAACATGCACTAGAGATAGATAGATATGTGTTAGGTGCATTGGCGTGTAGACATAAAAAACAACTATACTTAGATTCTTAACAGCCACATTTCCTATTTTATTAATTTTTGTTCTTTATCACATCCACAAGCCTAGCTCTGGAAAATGTGATAATGAATGTCATAGAGGGTTAGTGTATAATGGTGTGAAGATGGTGATTCATCACTAGAAAAACAGTTTTTCTGGATGATACATTGCCTAGATGTTGCTGGATATATAAACAAGAGGTTATGTATTGTTCTCATACTATAGTCTAATATCATGAAGCTATCAAAGAGCAAATATACTAAACAATGCTGGAGGAATTCAAATGATGTGATGCATGAAGTCTGAAATAGTAACAGACTCCCTGTAATAACACAAAATATCACTGGTCCAGTCCAAACTTTTTTTTAACTCAGTTTACTGAGCATTTACTGGAATTAAACTGTAGATAATTACTTGCCCATCATTTTGATGTGGACATGGAAAGAATGAGACATAGGCTCTATAACATGGCTAAATATGGATGCTGGAACTTTATTTATACATTATTACCTAATGGGAGTAAGCACTCCAACCTTCCTGGCAGATTTATTCCAGTCAGGTTTCAGTGGGCACCAATGTTCCAGGTGCCATACAAAACTGAAAGTGGATGTGAAGGCCATACTTCTTCTCCAGCCTCAGGCCACTGAAGGGGCCCTGACTGGAAGCTAAAGACCCTACTCTACTTCTCTGTGCCAGAGATAAAAGAAAGGAGTTGAGAGAAGACACACATACCTCATAATGCATTGCTGTGCCCAGGACCAAGATCTAGGCAACCCAAGAAGTTTCCTGGGTTTTCTAACTCACTTACTTCCCTGGAACCTGTCTAAGGTGTAATGATTTTAAGAAACCCCATGTCAAAACTGTATGCTTAATGGAAGGTGAAAAAACCCATATATCACTTTGACATTTAGCTATAAGAGAAAATCCCCTCCAGGACACAGAATTAGAGACTAGCCTAAACCCCAGGATCACAAGCAACTGGATTGAAAGGGAAGAGTGGCGCTGAAATCAGGACAGGCATCCCACTAAAACAGCAAGTTGAATCAATTCCCCTCATGCTCCATCACTACCAAATAGGAGCCACCTCAGTCCAGCATGACCCCCCACAGCAACAGTGGGCGGGGAACAGGAGTTTTCAACTAAAGCCTAGATGCAGCATGTGCCACCCGTCCTCATCACCTTCTGTAGCATGCAGAGGTTGGGAAGCTGGAAAAGAGAATAAATAGCCTCCAAATGTTGAAGGCAAGGGTATGAGGCAAGAAAATAGATGGGGCAGGTGGAACACTGCTTTAGCTGCTCTCAACAGAGATTCCTCTACCTCATTGTCCCTTGCCACTGCCCCTTGCCTTCACTATTCCTGGCTCCACCAAAACCCACTCTCACTATCAGGGGAGCATTTAAATCATATGGCCTCATTTCTGCTACCTGGTGGGCTTCCACTGAATTCAGGTCTTAACCATGCCCAGCTAATTGCAAGTCCCCCATGTACAGGGCCAGTGAAAGGCCTACTTAAAGCCAGCTAAAAGGCTGCACAGGTTTATTCTGACCAGCTGCAGAGGGGTTGATTTTCTGATCAGAAGCAGAACTTGGCCCTTGGAATTATACAGCTAAACGGCTGCAGGTTGGCAGGCTTTCAGATCATCGCCACCATAACTGTTCAGGATTGCTGTCAGTAACACTCTAGAAGGTGGTGTTTAGGCTAGATGCCCATTAGTCTTGGTGTGTCTGAAGGCATGAGATGGAAGTTATGTGTACCCGGCATAACTGAACTGCTCAGAGAGTGCTGTTGACTTAGCAAATATTCCATATTTGTGTCTTCCAAGTAAAGCAGTACAAAGGTGTTTTTAAAAAGGGATTGCCATGGGCATTGGCCCTTTCAGAATGCCAGGACCAGTTTACCTGTAACAGGCTCCTATAAGGGAGAACAAACCAAATTGGACCCACCTGAAAATTATTAAATCCCTAGGTGGCTCATTGGTAGCTGCTCACCTAATGAGCCTGATAAGGATTACCAGGCCTCAGCTGAGGAATTTCCTGAAGACAGGAGGCTCCTGGGGAAAGGAGAGGAACGGTAGGAGAGGTCACCACAGCAAGGGGCCTATAAGTTGTGCTGTGAGGGACGGTGAAGTCTGAACAGCGGTAAGAAGCCCAGTGTGTCAGGACTATGTGCTGCCCCAGAGATAGGTTGCTACTGACAAATCTCTGCAGACTCCTGATTCTGGAGAACAATTCTCCCCATGCAGAGGCAAGTGGCCTGATTGTTGGGAAGGGTCCTGTGCTGAGCGAGCCCTCGTGGATGGCAGTGGTTGATCCTAGTGGGAATGGATCTGCTGAGCTTGATTCTGTCTCTGAGCTAAGATGTTGGCATGAAAATGTGCTTGTATGTTAACTGGATCTTTGCTGAATAAACTAGACCTCTCAGAAAGACCATAGCTTCTTGCATAAAGTCTTAGGGAACTTGATGATATGAGGGGAGACTGAAATGGGAAGCACCTATAGTTCCACACTTGGCCAGAAGGGAGTGCTATAGAACAGGTACACTGTGGTGATAAGTAATAGCACAAAGCAGTTCTCTTAAATGTATTTATAAGGACTCAGTTCTTTACCCATTTAAAAGTAGAATCATTAGAGATTGAGGGATCCAAGGGTTTGTATATTGACTCCCTTGTAAGAAAGAGATGGGATTCTCATTTTTTTTAATGAGGCTGTAGAATGCAGCTAGACCCAGTACTTCTCCCTAGCTCTAAAGAAATGACTAACACAGCCAGTGTTACTACGGTCACCATAAAGGGTCTCCATTGTCCTGGCCAAGACTAAGCAATGTTGTTGCTATTTGAAAAAATTACAGTTACTGATCTTTGACTGCAGCTGCTGAAATTTATTTATTCCACACTTCACGGAAATATGTTTTGGATCATCAGAGATGCAGTCAGGAGTTTTTAAAACAATCACAGCTTGTTCAGCATTATTTTAAAGGAGTTTATCCTTATATATGATCTGGTACTGCAATAAGAATGAGAACAAGCATCAGTTATTTAGAATTTCTGTGAATTTCAGTGACTGGTGGCTGAGACAGCAAAGACCCATGTTCCACACCGAAGCAGAGCCGTAAACTAAAGAATTCTGCACCCGGGGTGCATTCTGATCAGAATGCGCCCCTTACAATAGCCGGCGCCTGGGGCGAATGGCACAGAGTGTGCCCTTTAATGGAGCAGCTCAATGGAGCTGCTCTGGTGTGCCTGGAGCAAAGCCCTGCTCGGCCCTCCATAGTTACAGCTCTGCATAGAACAGAAATATTCATAGTGCCACACTATTAGCAAGTAGAGAATTACCATTAACTGTAACTCAGGTTTCTTAACAGAAGGATTCCATTGAGGGTTCATAATGGCATGTGGAAATTGGAACAGCCTCTTACATATCTCTTGAAATTACAAGGTGTGGGCAAAATCCATTAGTCTAATTTTAGAAAGCTTAATTCATGGATTTGAACATGTGACTTGTAAACTGAATGTGATCAGGTTTCCAGACCATTCAGGACAGACAATGAAATAGAGGAAAAACTGAATGAAAAAAATAGTGAAACTGTAGCACTCTCTCAAAGGACTTTTCAAAGAAGTCACTAAGGAGAGGTGGGTCTTAAAATAAAAATTAATTTAAAAAAAGATATATAAGTTACATGTAAAGTTAAAACATTCAGTGATGTTATAGGCCTTACAATCCCCTAAATATTTACCATTCATAACCAGGACTGTCTGGAGGGAGGGGTGGGATCTAGGGCCAATCGGTTTGTCAGGGACTCCACCACCCTTCCAGTGGGGCAGGCCAGGCACCATGCTCCCACCTGTCGTCTGCTGTCCAGAGCACCCTGGGAATGGGACAGGTCAGCCCAGAGGCTGGGTCCTGCTCTCCTGCCCCATCACTGGAGCCAGCTGCTTCATCCAGGGGGTTGGGGAGGGACAGCCCAGAGGCCAGGCTCTGTGTTTTTGCACCCCTTCCCTTTGTGGGGAGGGGAAGCACAGTAATGGGGAGGCAGTGCAGGGCCCACAGAACCCATGGGGCCTGGGATAGTCACCCTGCTCTTGCCACCCAAGCCCCCCCCCCGGATGGCCCTGTTCATTACTGTAGTATGGGATGTGCATGACAAATGAGTATCTCACATCATCCTGTGACTGAACCTTTTTCTTTTTAATGCCTATTTGTTAATTTTCTTCTGACATTTTCAAATTAAGTTCAGTACATTCTAGCCTTTCCAGCGTTTAACACACACAGTCATTTAAGAAATGCACCATGGTAAAAATGTGTTACTATAAACAATTTAAACAGGATACTTTTTCCTTGGCACATGAATGGAGGTTATAAAGCATTCATATGGAAGATGGTACAGAATTTTGTAGAGTCAAGTTTTTAAGAATAACTGGTGAATTACTTCTGGAGCAACGCTGGCCAAAGCGCAGCCCAATTCATGTTGTTCTGCAACATGGCCTACAGCATCCCCCATACTTAATACAAACACATGGCCTCTTAGGACTGTACTAGACCCCATGGAGTAACTGAGCACCGTATGCTAGGATTGTAGTCTTTACATCCTTTTTAAATGTGAAGGAGGCTGGGTCTTACTAGTTCTGTTCCCAGTATGACTCTCTGATGGACAAAGGTTGGATGCCACAGATGGTCATTAAATATAAATGGCAAAAAACTCAGCATCAGAGATAACAGTATTTGTCAGTTGCTTTTATAGAGTGCTTAGCTCAGCTGAAGTAATGTTGCTGAGTAGGCAAACTCAAAAAAGATTTTTTTCCCATCTTCTCTAAAAGACCTGTATCATTAGGCATTGCTGTAGAATCAAAGACAGAAGTGATCACTATGGTCATCCACTCTGACCTCCTGCATTTGCAGAATTCCTTATTAGATATTCCTGCCAACATCTTCTCTAGCCTGGTCATGAATATTTGCCATTTTTGGACCACTATTGCTTCCTCTGGTGCTCTGAATCACTATCTAATTATTTTTATTAACTTTTCTTGAATTTCTAGCTTTGGCTTTTATTTATGTAACCTAAAGCCACTATTTCATAAGATATAAATGGAATGTCAAGAAAGATGAAAAACAGAAATTTACTTAAAAGAACCCTTTTACAAGAGAATATGCCACTATTGTGGAAAGAATGGTTTTAGGCCAATTCTGCCTTACTTAGTTATGGAAAACTCCTGTTGACTTCCTAAAACTGATGAGGTATAGCTGAAAAATGTTGCTACAATGGAGTGTTGTATTATCCTGTTGTATTCTACCTGTATAAATGAATAAGGAAAATTGCCAGGCCCCTATTATCATGAAAATGTACAGCCAAAGTGGAGGAGAAATGTATTACACAGCTTGGGCATTCATCAATCTTAATCAGTGGCACTCAGGTCAAGCAGATGATTCAGTCCAGTGTCTGTGCCAATTAATGTAATATTTTTTAAAAAAAGAAGCATAGGATCATTATTGATTATTACATGTATAAATATCCAATCTTTTCTGAATCCTGCTAAATGCTTGACCTCAATCGGGTGTAGGCTAATTATGTGTTATGTGAAGTGATACTTCCTGGTATCAATTTAAAATTTACTGTCCTTCAGTTTTCAGTCCCTTTGTGCTAGGAAATAGGATTGCCAGAGCTACACTGTTTCCTATTCTGTATACTTTTATCATGTCCCGCTTCTGTCTCTTTTCTCAAGAGCACTATCGCGGGCCATAACTACACAGACAGAGACAAATTTGTCACTGTCAGATTGCTCTTTCCGGATCAACTTAGCAATCAGTTAAGACCTGCCAAGTCAATCCTGGAGACTGACTTAATAAAACCATGCCTTCAAGTGGTGCAGCACTGTGTCAATGGGAATGCTTTTTCCATCAACAGGGCATGGTGACGACGTCAAGCTGAAGGGGAGTTTGAAGCTGATGGTAGCTACGCTGCACTGCTTGCATAACTCCTGTTGACTGGTGCCAAATTTCATGGTCAGTGTAGACCTGGGCCCAGTCTGTTCAGCCTCTCTTCATATGCAAAGAGGGTGTCCCTACAAGGTGCTAGGAAGCGCAGAGGGCCCTCAGCTCTAATTGAACTGAATGGCTATGTCTACACTAGAGGCTTACGTTGACTTAAGCAATTCTCTGGCCATATTTAGGGCTCATTAAGTCAACTTAAGCACTTGCTTAATTTGACTTAATAACTCCTGCCCTTAAAGTTGACTTTAAGAATTATGTCAACTTAACACAATCTGCCCATTGAAGTCAACTTAATAAAGTTGACTTAGTGCATTAGAGCTATTTAAGTTGACTTAATAAAGCTGACATAAGCCAGGGGACTCATTTAAAGTCAACTTGATAAAGTTGACTTTAAATGGGTCCCCTGGCTTAAGTCGACTTTATAAAGTCAGCTTAAACAAATGGGGCCTCACTAAGATGACTTAATTAAGTTGACTTACCTGAGCTCTGTAGTGTAGACATACCCAAAGAGTGCAGAACCTGCAATTCACTAGGCAGGATCAGGCCCTCACTCCTCTGTCCATTGGGGCCTGATCCAAGGCCCATTACAGTCAACAGAGAGACTTCCATTGACTTCAGTAGGTAGAGGTTCAACCCAGAGATACTCTCATTTTATTTTTGTTGAGGATGGGAGGAGCTAGCACAAAACCCATTTTATGGGATGAGTAGGCATGACATCAAAGCAACACATCCTGCAATCTGTGTTCTCTGATCTAGAGGGAATCGCTTCTAATCAGTTAAAATCTTGATGGTAAATTCTCATAGTAAGAAAAAACCCAGGTACCAGATAACTTTGTAGCAAAAGACAAGGTTTTTTTTTAAATGCCTGTTAACAAGAGCTGCAATTTTTTTCTTGTTTTGAAGAAAATACATAATACAGTTTAAAGTGCTGTTATTGCTTGATCAAACAATGCACTTGGATCAGTTATGTTTCTTGAGGAGTTTTGGTAAGGCACAAAAAAGTATCCTCTTTTGATACTGTAATTCATCAAAGTTTGACATTACATTATGTCAACTAACTCCCACTGTTCCAGCAGTGACATTTGCTTGCATAGACTGCAAGCATTTAATGATGCTCCTTCATACAGCTGTAAGAAAAAATTCATATATGAGGCAAAACTAGTCAATTTTACCTATTCACTGCCTGAAATGGCAATTAAATCCACATTTATCTAGTGCCATTTCATTCAAGTTCACCGTAAACAAGAAGCGGTTTTATTGTAAGTAAAACTGCTTTGTGCTTAATAAAAGCAGAGTATGCCAGTGAATGTACCAGCAGAAAATATAGGACTAAGGGAGGGAAAAGTTAAGCATGCAAGGCAGGTATTGCTCAAATAGAGGCATAACATCTCTGCTGTATGCTCTCTGCTCTGTTTAATCTCCTGGAGCCCTCAGCTTCCATTTGCAAGAAGAAGGCACTGCACTTGGGTGGTCAGTATGTGGTTGCTAAAAACTGGATGTAGCAGGGTGGTGGAGCAGCCTGGGACTCAGCAAATATCTTCATGGGAGTTAGTGCTGTGATGTTTCTTATTGGCAGCATATCCAGAGCTGCCACATTCATTCTTTCCTGAACTCACTTTTCATGTTGTTTCCCAGGGGGGGACACAGATGGGAGACACTTCAAGATCAACTGCTCTTAGCAGGGGAAAGCTTTGTCTGTCCTTTCCATGGTTCAGCTCCCCAACTCCACCAGCCATGGGGATCACAAGCCCTCCCATCTAGACCTCACAAGTCCTACTGTTACTTTACAGATTAGCTACTGGCACACAGCAACCTTCAAACCCTCTAAACATCCTCTGAAGGGCCCAGCACATGGTCCACCAGATACTCACAGAACTCACTGAGCCACTGCTTCCAAGAAAACAATAGACCCCAACTTACCTGTTCCACCTCTGATCATTGCTCCACTGAACACACAACACCTAGATATCTATTTGTGGTGATATCAAGTATAGGTTTATATAATAAAGCACAGAAATTCAAGTAATAGCAACTGGAAGTATCGGAAACAACTGGCTACATATAAAATAAAATCAGACGTACATTCTAGAACTTGGACTTTGTTAACAAGAGACTCACATGTCTAATCAAGCATTGCTCACAGAGCTTTACACCCAAGCTGGCTGTGACCCTCCTTACTTGGCACAAACAGTCTCTCAGCTAGCCTCCATGCATGTCACTCTGCACTCCAAGATGTGCTTAAACAATCCTTTATCTTTATCCATAATCAGGACAACCCCCCGCTGTTTGTTTATTCTTGTAGATTTTGCAATCTTGTATTTTGCCTTGTGGCTCTGTATGAAATTGTGGGGCACACAGTACACAAATAACCAGACACAAATATAGGGTGTCTATTACCTTTGGCAAAAAAGGAACATTTCCAAGGTACATCATGTGCCTTAATTCCAAAACCTCAACATAATATTCAGTGTAGAGATGTAGCTTCTTAAATACTATCTATACCTACCTTTTGCAATGATTATCATGGCCAGTGGACTATAGGCTCAGCAGTGATCTTACATGCCCCTCTTTGATGAGCTATTATATATGTATGTATGACTCAAGTGAGTCTGGTAAAGCCTTATGCATATTGTGTTACCTCTGCTGATTGACCCCATGGGGTGCCTAGGCTACACTCTCCTTATATAGCTGTTTATGTTTCTATATGGTACCCATCTTTGCTGTAGGATTGAGCACCATATCCCATTCTGCATATTGATTACTTGCCATAAACTTAACATAGTAATTGCATACTATTGTCATCCCTTTTTGACTGCAAATTTACTAATCATATTGTTTGCCCCACTCCCTCCAGACTTTTTTTTTAATCTAGCTCATTCCCTTCCCCTGGTTTCTCCTTCCTCCCTTTAAAAAATGGGCAGTGATGCATGCTCAGTTATATTAGTCTTCAGTGATTGGCATACCTCCTAAGTATGACTTAAAAGAGTTGTTCTTTAGCTCAGGTGGTGGAGGACTCTGTTGTGTAGAGCTACAGGACCAAAGCTCCAGCCACAGCTTCCCAGGTGGATAAATCATTCATATAAGTATTTAAACTGCACTCATTACAGTGTCTGTATTTATCATCTGTGGCTCTTGGATTTGTTACAGCTAGTCCACCTAATCCTTCTTCACCCTCTTACATCAGCACATTTACACTTTCAGCACCTACCACTTCCCCTAGCTAGCACACCCAAAAAAAGAAGGGTTGCCAGAAAGTGGAGATGAGAGAAAAGCATATCAGTGTTAGTTCATCATCAACTGTAAAATACAGAACCATGAAATTACAAGCAACATAGGAATTGCCTGAGTTAGTGGACCACATCATCTAATACAGTATCCTGTATCTGGTAATGGCCAGTACCAGGTGTTTTAGAGTACATTATGAGAAACGTAAGAAAGTCTGTAATAGATAATTGTAGAATAAGCTTCTCACCTTGGAATTTGGTTCCTAACCCCCATCAGTTATTTTTCAGCATAAATCCTGAAAGTTCCTTCTAATGTATATTTAGCCTAGCTAATATAAATGTGGATATTCTCATTATTTATAGTATTAGCCTGAGAGGTCACACTATATTTGGAGCCTTGAAGGTTGTTTTCATCAGGTGGAAAAACCACTGATAGTCAGGTACTTCTGCAATGCAATCCTGTACACCACATATAAACAAAGTTCTATTTCCCTGAATACAGGAAAAATGAAACAACAAGAGTCCATTTCCTTACTCACAATTTCAAGCCAGCACTCTTCCCCAAAAGGTCTTACTTGTCTTGGTTTTTCTCTCCCGGGCAAGTTATGATACACTGCTCTTGTTGTCTTCTGGCTTTCTTGATGACTTGCTGTTTCTGGTTGCTCATCCTGCAGCTCCATCAGATAGTACCTAACCTCTGGGTTGCATACAGACTCCAGGGAAAACACCTCAGACTGCATAACTCAGCTCTTGGTCCAGGATTTGGGTTCAGTCTTTATTGTTTCAGGTACCACTAAATAAATGAGCATTTAACTGATGCCTTATCTAGCCTTAATGGAAAGCAACTATTATGCTTACCAGATCCAAAGAGGTTTGTGACTGCCCATAGTTATAAGAAATGCTTGCTGGGAACTGCCCATCCTCCAGCATAACAACCTTGTCTAACTCTTTTTTAAATCTGTGTAATGTCTTGGCTTCAATAAGATGCAACATGCATCAGGTTTGTGGCAAACCGAAGTAATTAGATACTTATTTTCTTAATGCATCCCTTTCCACCAATTCATCCATTTTTTTATTGTGATTATCTGCCTTGTGATGTGTAAACTTAAAAAGGAAACTCTCTAGGGTAAGGAACCTATTCTGTAAATGTCTGATGTGACATGCACTCACTACTAGGGTGCTATATTAATAATTAATTTTATCTGCTTTATGGACAACAGTTTTCTTGAATTATTCCCCATACATATCTGATTGAGCAGAAGGAATGTCATGCAGTTAGAAGCAATAAGCACTATTGTGAAGCCAGCTTCAGTTGTTGTAGTCTGCTAGTGACTATGGCTATGTCCACACACAAGGGGTTGTTTCAAAATAGGTTGTTTTGAAATAAGGGAAAAGCAGGAATCAAAACAGCATGTCCACACGGTGGGCTTGCTATTTTGCTTCAGGGGCAAGGCACCATGGGAGGTGTGGCAACATGGGTGCCTCCCTGGGCCATGTCAGCGGCCATGTTGGTAGCCAATCCTATAAAAGCTGGCCCCTGACCTCACTTCCCTGTCCACTCTGGCTAGCAGGACTCTGCAAGCGATGGACAGTGCCCGGCTGCCCAGACAGCATCGTGCAACACTGAGACCTTCTGCCCGCCTGCAGAGTGTCCTGCGGATGTGGGACACTCTGCTCACACACCCAAAGGGTGCCCAGCCTCTGCTCGAGGCTTTCATCCACCTGGTCCGCAGAGCAGAGCTACTTCCCCTGCCCCCCTCCGTGCCTTGCCAGGTCTGGGCCCGGGAGACCAGCCCAGACCGGTGGGATCGGGTCATGCTGCGGACCTGGGGGGATGACCAGTGGAGGCAGAACTTCCACATGACCAGGGCCAGCTTCAACCTCCTCGTCACAGAACTCGCCCCGTTGCCTGCTATCCCTGTGGACAAAAGAGTGGCCATCGCCCTGTGGAAGATGGCCACTCTGGAGTCACACAGGTCTGTGGCGCACCTCTTCGGCATCAGGAGGTCCACCACTGGTAACATCCTCGTGGAGGTCACCAGGGCCATCAGCCAGGTCCTGCTGCAACGCTTGGTGACACAAGGGGAGCTGCACGACACCATTCCCGGCATGGCTACCCTCAGCTTCCCCAACTGTGTGGGGATCCTGGATGCGACGCACATCCCTGTGCGAGCCCCAGAGCCGCAGAGTACCGCAATAGGAAGGGGTACCACTCGATCATTTTGCAGGCTCTTGTGGACCACTGCAGCCTGTTCCAGAACTCTTATGTGGGATGGTCAGGGAGGGCCCATGATGCCAGGGTCCTCTGTAACTCTGCCCTGTGCCAGGGCATGGAGGCGGACACCTTCTTCCCCCCACATAACATCAATGTTGGGGGAGTAGAGGTGCTCGTCCTCATTGTGGCAGACGCGGCCTATCCCCTGCACCCTTGGCTCATGCAGCTGTATGCAGGGCCCCTCGATCCCGGACGGCAGATCTTTAACTGCCGCCTGACCCGCTGCTGCCAGGTGGTCGAGCAGGCATTCGGCCGCCTCAAGGCTCACTGGAGGTGCCTCCTCACCCGCCTCCACCTCGCAGAGAGGACAATGCCGCAGGTGATCAGCACATGCATTGCCCTCCACAACTACTGTGAGCAGCGGGGTGAGCCAATTGTACCTGCGTGGGAAGCCAGGGACTATGAGGACCTCGCCAGGGTCTGCCAGTTAAAGATGATCCTGACCATTCTCTAACAGTGTGTACAAATTCACCCACCCAGATTCTGTGAATGAAGGATCAATGGTCAAAGTAATGTTCCCATAAATCCAGTCATTTACACTTTGGCTTAGGGGGTTTGGGGTCTTTTTGTTTGATTTGGTTTTTCTTTGACAGGTGAGAAAGCTATGACAGACACAGAGGCAGCAGTGATAGTAACCCAAACAATAGATGAGACAATAAAGGTGACCAGGTGTGGAAGCTGTGGGATGTACATGATCCTGGAGCAGAAAAGAACTTTGTCTGCATGGAAGTGTTGCCTGGTAGAGTTGATGGAAGGGAAAGCCTGAGATTTGGAGATGCAGATGGAAACTATAACTGAGTTTTGAAAGGGATCCAAAGTAGATGATGAAGGGATAGCACACATTACTGGAGTGCAGGTTTTGAAGTGTGAGTGCTGTTTAGGAAAGACAGAAATAAAACCGAAGGTGTTGTGTAGTATTGTCTATTAATGATGAGGCAGACTGTAAAGAAATTAGAAATGATGGAATGGGTAGGACAGAGTTTTTTTGGACCTATTGCTTGTTGTCCTATTTTCAGAGGCTAAGGAGAACCATTTTTTTTCTCCTCCTCCTTGTAGCAAGCTTTTATGTACTTGAAAAACATAACCAAGTCACTTCTCAGTCTTCTGTTAAACAAACCCAAGTTTTTTCAGTCTTCCTTCACAAATCATGGACACAATGCGCCAGCTGAGGCCTAATCAGTGGGGAATAGAATGGAAGAATTCTTTCTTGAGTTTTGCATACAACACTTCTGCTAGTAAATGTCTGGTTTGTTTGCAACAGTGATATACTGATGACTCATATTTAGCCTGTGATCACTCCCTTTCCACAGTTCTCCTTCCTTGACAGTAATTTCCCATTTTGTATGTGTGCAACTGATTATTCCTTTCCAAGTGGAGTACTTTTGCATTTGTCCTTTTTGAATTTCAGACTGTTTACTTCAGACTATTTATCAAGTTTAATGAGATAATTTTGTATTTTAATTCTATCCTACAAAGCACTTGCAACCTCTCCTGGAACTTTATAAATGTACTCTATATGTCACTATTTAAATAATTGATGAAGATCCAGAACCAGACCCAGAACTGATCACTGTGGAGCCGCACTTGATATGCCCTTCCAGCTTGGAAACCACTGGTAACTACCCTCTGGGAATGGTTTTCCAACCAGTTATGCACCCATCTTACAGCAGCTACATCTAGGTTTTATTTTCCTAGTTTATTGGTGAGAAGGTCATGTAAGACACTATAAAAATCCTCACTAAAGTCAAGCTATACCACATCTATCTCTTGGGATGCTTGGGTATTATACTGATATCCTGGTCTGATAAGGATATGGAGAGAGACAACTTTAATGTTTTTAATGAAATAAATGCTACTGGGAATTGTGTGATTATGGGATCCTTTAACTTCCCAAATACAGATTGGAAAACAAGTGCTCTTAATAATAATAATAATGACAGATTTTCCTGGATATGATAGGTTTCTTCACCAAATAGTTGCTGAACCAACAACAGGTGGTGCCATTTTAAATTAGGTATTGGATCTAATGAGGATATCATAAAAGAACTGGTGGTAGGGCACAACCCTGGTTCAGGTGATCATGAGCTAATTCAGTTTAAAATTAAATGGAAGGATAAACAAAATAGGTCTGCAACCAGGCTCCATGATTTCAAAAGGGCTAACCTTAAAAAATTAAGAGAATTGATTATGAAAGTGAAATGTCTGAAAGAACTCAGGATTTGAATGTGAAGGAGGCTTGAAATTACTTTATTAAAATTGCAGAAATTATCCAAAGACTGTATCCCAAGCCAGGGGAAAACATTCATAGGGAAGCGTGGCAGCCCAACCGGGATGATCCGGCATTTCAAACTGGTGATGAGAAACCCTACAAGGAATGAAAGACAGGAGGAAGGCTACCTCTTGGAGGTCAGAAAGTACAGGCATAAAGTGAGATCCGCCAAAAGCCAAGCAGAGTTGGACCTCGCAAGGGTAATTAAGCCCAATAGTGAAAAGGTTCTATAGCCACATAAATAAAAAGCAAACCTGGAAAGAAGTAGGGTGGAGATTAAACATAATCTAGGCATGGCCCAACACCAAAACAAATACTTTGTCTCCATTTTTAATAACAGCAATGAAGATCTTAGAAATAATGGCTGGGTAGAAATTATGAAACAGAAGTGGAAGTCAAACTCTGATAACATAATATGACCAAATGAGGGGGCACAGATAATTTCCATCAAGAATATTAAAGAAACTGACACAGGAAATGGCATGTACAAGAGCAAAGATTTTTAATGAATTTGTAAACTCAAGGGTTGTACCATATGACTAGAGAATTTCTGAGATAATTCCTGTTTGTGAGAAAGTGAAAAAAAGTGATCCAGAAAACTATGGGTCTCTTAGTTTGACCTCAAGTGTGTGCAAGGGTCTTGTAAAAATTTTTGAAAGAAAAAATAATTAAGGACATAGAGGTGAATAGTAACTGGAATAAAATGCAACATGGTTTTACATAAAGTAGATCATGCCAGACCAATACGATCTTTTTCTTTGAGGAAATAACTGAATTTTTAGACAAAAGAAATGCAGTAGATCTAATCTACCTGGATTTCAGTAATATACTTGATACAGTTCCACATGGGAAATTATTAGTTAATTTGGAGAAAATGGGAATTAATATGGATACTGAAAGGTGGATAAGGAGCTGCATAAAGGGGAGACTACAATGGGTCATACTGAAAGGTGAACAGGAGAGAGGTTAGTAGCAGAGTTCCTCAGGAATCAGTCTCGGGACCAAACTTATTTAACCTTTTTATTAGTGACTTTGGCCAAAAAGTAGAAGTGTGCTAATAAAATTTGCAGGTGACACAAAGTTGGCAGGTATTACCAATATGAAAGAGGATTGAAATATAGTACAAGATGGGCTGGTGACCTTGTAAAACTGTGGTAATAGAAATGGGATGAAATTCAACAGTGCAAAGTGCAGGGTCATGTATTTAGGGACTAACAGCAAGATTTTTTGTTGTAAGTTGGGGACATATCAATTCAAAGAGAGAGAGGAGAAGAAAGATATGGGGGTATTGACTGATCACAAGATGCCTATGAGCAGCCAAAGAGATGGGCTATGAGAAAGGCTAATACAATCATAAAATGCCTCAGGTGAGGTATTTCCAGTAGAAATAGGAAAGTTTTAGTATGGTTATATGAGGGAGACCTCATCTGGAATGTTGTGTGCAATTCTGATTTGTTTAAGAAAGATTATTTTACATTACAACAACTGTAAAAAAGGGCTACTAGAATGCTCTGCGGAATGAAAACCTTCCTTATTAGAGTAAACGCATAGAGCTTGACTTGTTCAGCCCAATCAAAAGAAGACTGAGGAGAGAGATGACTGGTCTCTATAAATACGTCAAAAGGATAAATACTGGGGAGGGAAAGGAGTTATTTAAGTTACAACCCAATGTGGACACAAGAACAAATGGATATAAGGTGGACATCAAGTTTAGGCATGAAATTAGATGAAGGTTTCTAATCGTTGGAGGACTGAAGCTCTGGAACAGACTTTGCAGGGGGGTTGTGGGAGCTTTAGCCTGACTGGCTATGTCTACACACAAAGTTTTATTTTGAAATAAGTCATTTCATAAAACCCTTATTTTGAAATAACTTATTTCAAAATAAGGGAAAGCCTGCTATCGAAACGGCTGTTATTTCAAAATAAGGCCGTTTGGTCATGTTGTTTCAAAACAACATGCCCAAACAGCCTTATTTCGAAATAACCATTTCAAAATAACAGCTGTTTCAAAATTATCAGAGTTTAAGCTGTTTTGAAACAACTGTTCTTATTTTGAAATGATGGATCCCGTCATTTTGAAATAAGAAATAAGAAAACGTTGTGTGGACCTAATCTCTTTTATTTCAAAATAACCAGTGTTATTTTGCCTATAATGGCAAGTATCTGATCTGAGACTACTAGCAGTAAATATCTCCAATGGCCGCTGATGAGACACTAGATGGGGAAGGCTGTGAGTTACTCCAGAGAATTCTTTCCCAGACTGGTGGGTCTTGACCACATGCTCAGGGTTTAACTGATCCCTGACTTTTGAACAGGGTAGGATCTCTCAGTGTGCCCTGAGTTGGAAGAATATCTACTGGATTTTACCTAACTGGCACTCCAAAAGGGATTGTCCTGATTACCATATTTTTTATCAGGAAGGAATTTCCCTCTGAGTCAGACTGGCAGAGACAATAAGGCTTTTTGCCTTTCTCTGCAGCATGGAGCAGGAGTAACTTGCAGGTTTAAACAGTGTAAATGATGGATTCTTTGTACATCAAAATCTTTCAACCATGATTATTTCAGAACTTCAATAACTCAGTCACAGGTTGGGGGGTCTATTACAAGAGTGGGAGGGTGAATTTCTGTGGCCAGTGATGTCAGCTGATGATCATTCTCTATGATCTTAAAGTTTATGAGTGTCACTTCAAATTCTGAGATCTTTTTACTATCTCAGAAAGGGGATATGAGTATCTTACAATTGTTAGAGCTGGAAGGGATGTGTAGCAAGGTTTGATCCATAACCTATTGCAGGTTAACAGAGTTTTGTCATTGAGTTTAGTGGGAGGAGAATATGCCACTGGCATTTTCTGGTAATATGATATTTATTATAGTTTGAGACCTACTTTAGCAGTTCCTTGTTTAAATGTGACGTGGATATGTCTAGTGATTTTGGTGCCAACAACACTTTCATGAATTGTCCCATTGAATCTTCCCATTAAAAATATTACTTCTAATTTGTTTTGAATGAAATCATTTTTGTTTCAGGTTAAATCTGTTATTTTCAGTTTTACTGCTGATAGCCAGAGGAAATAACTTCCACCCTTCTTTGGAGCATCTTTTGTGCATATATATGCCAGAATCGCATTTTTTTTTCATAGCATTGGTTGTGGCAGGCAGTACACAGTTACACTAGGGTCTCCAAAAAAGTACAAGGAACTTAGACAATGGCACTGAAATCTGACTTATGGCAGTTGTGGGCCTAACTCTTCTAGGTTCTCTTGGAAATCCCAGCCTTGATTCCCAGAAGATCTCTTCAAAGTCCTCTGGAGTGAGAACTTCTAAGATGGTAAACTGTTTAAAGGCAGTCTCCCTTTATGTGATCTGTAGTATAACATAATGGTTCTTGAGTTTTAAAAACTCAAAGTATTTGGTAAGTATTTGGTAAACTCAGAAGTATTAAAGAGCACTTCTTTAATTTTCATGATTAGAGTCATACTAGATTTTTGCTCTGACACTATTATTCAAACCAACCCATGAACTGCTGAATACAATGGATATTGTCAGTGGTAACCTACTGTAATAGTGTATACATCAGCTTGCAGTTCTTCTGCTGTGTCCCTTTGTAAAGGGGAAATATTCCCTCCTTTTTTAACATCCATTTGTATTACAATTTTTGCAGTGAAACTGTATGCCACCACCCCTTGCGCCACCCGCAGCTGTATATACAGCTGCCTCCCCGCCCCCTCCTCAGTTTCATTTCTTCTGCCTTGCGTGTCAGAATTGGAATGTCCACTTCTTGCAAATTGCCAGCAGCCTGTCCCTTGGTCTTCGACTCACTGTCCGGCTGGGTACATCTCTTCGTGGATTTAACTCCACCACGAGAGTCCCCAACACTGGACCAGAACATCGCGTCAACGATGCTGGGGTTTAAAACCTATGCCGAGTGCGGCAAGGCCTTCCCTCAGGACGACCCCCACGGGAAGTGCCTTAGGTGCCTGGGCAAGAGCCACATGGTCTCGGCATGTTCCATTTGTCTCTCCTTCCAACCCAGAATGATCAAGGAGAGGAAACAGCGATGCCGCTTCCTAGCCTTGGAGGAGGCTCGGTACCTTTCACCCGAGGCTTCGGGTTCACGCCCGGCACCGAGAGCCAGTTCGGCGCTGGAGCCTACGCAGCACCGTGCCACCAGTAGTCACCACTGCACCACCACCTTGGTGCCGACTCCACCACCACAGCGCCTACCCGGTGCCTCAGCACCTCGGCGTTGATCGAGGTTGCCCTCAGTTAGCCCGGCACCACGCTGAGTCATTTCCGGTGCTGATGGCATGGTACAGCCCAGCCTCGCTGATGCCGAGCTTGGCCTAGCACTGGCTGACTCCACCCTCGGCACCGCAGAACCTGGTGCCGCAGGAGCTGGAGCCTTCCTGCCCAGGCAGTCCTCCCTCCCCCAGCGAGGACTTGCCCACGACTCAAGTAGAGTCGCTTCTTGTCCTGTCCACCCTGGAAGCGGTGGAGGCTGCATGAGCCCTGCTGCTACTCCCAACACCCCCTCCCCCGCTTCCAATCAGAAGGGGCAAACCGGCCTTCATCTTGAAGGCCTGGTTCACCTGGGACACTCGCCCTCACCTTCCAGTCCCCCATCTTCCACTCCAGCGGCAGCCGACACCACTCCACTGCCAGCACCGGGCTGGGAATCTCGATCCCCCTCCAGCCCAGAAGAGGGACCTTCTCGGGGCTCCAAACAGCCCCATCACCTTTCCAGTTTCAGCCACAAGAATGGTCCCCCTAGGGAACTCCCTCTCCTCCATGGCGGGTTCCCAGTGCTGCACTGTTCCTAGCACCGGAGTCTTTTATGGGGAACCTTTCGGCGCATTTTGACTTACTGCACCGGGCTATGGCCCACTTAGGTATGGAGGTGGAGACCTTGAGTCTGCCCCTCGATACCCTCTTTGGCCGGCCTTCGCCTCGACGGCACCCTTAGCAGTCCCGCCCCACCCGAGCATATGGGACCTCGCATGCTCCATGTGGCAAAGCCCAAGTTCCGTTTCTCATTTTGCATATGGCGAGCGTGAAGTATCGGGTATCCAAGTCGGGCTACCCCTCCCTCGCTGGCCACCCAGTTCCCCCCAGGGATGTGGTCCAGATGGCAATGGGGGCGGGGGAACCGTCCAGGGACCCCGTTCCCCCCTCCAGGGAAACCAAGGAGCTGGATCTGCTAGGCCGTAAGGTTTATTCTTCATCAGCCTTCCAATTATGAGTGGCAGACAACCAGGCTATAATCAGGAGATATTTGCTGGATGTCTGGGAGTCACTCAGAAAATTTAGAAATATGATTCCACCTGAGGCCAGGAAAGAATATGATGCCTTCCTGGAGGAAGGCAACATAATCTCTCAAGACCTCCTCCTTTCGGCACGCGATGTGGTGGACACCGCTGCTCGCACTATGGCCTCGGCGGTTACCCTCTGCAGGGTGGCATGGCTTAGGGAGGCTAGAGCGTCTCCTAACGCACAGCAGGCAGTTCTCAACCTGCCCTTTGAGGGCGATGTCTTGTTTCCCCCGAAACCCTCTGTGTGGTGGGCACAGCCTGAGATCCTAGAGGAGAGGCCAAATACTTTGGCCTCCTCCCTCCTGGACCCACCCCCTGCCCCCCGACTTAGCTCCCCACTTCCCCTGGTGGGACAGTCCCTTTCCTTCCTGCTTTACCTATGGCAGGAAGTGGGCCTTTGTCTCCCCTTTTCACAAAGAGGGGCCCCTCTGATCACTGCCACCCCTCTTTTGACCTTTGGGTGCAGGGGGCCCTAAGGCATCACTGCCACAGATGGCCAGCCCCCCCCCTTGTCTAGGGAAGGCAGGTCTGGTGGGAATCACCCTGATCCTTCCTTGTTTCTTCCCCTTCTCCAATTGCGGGAACAGGACTTAGATCGGGACACCGGGGGCCGACAATACAATAACACCCACCTACAGCAATGGTACCCCAATACTGTAGTTACTCTCCACCCCTTAAGCAGCGACTTCCCCGAAGATGGAAACTGCCCCTCTTCTCCTCCTAGCAGCCCTTCCTTCCCGGATAGTCCCTACTGCATTCCCTACCCCAACACCTCGCTGAGGAATGAAGGCACGTCTTGTTGTAGCCTCAGCTGCGGTGGGGGCTCTGAGACGCGCACATCCGAAGCCTACCTGCAACAGGAATATGCCTGTGGCCATGATGTGTGTCCCAGGTAGGCCCCCTCATGTCTGGGTCAGGGGAAGGGGAGTGGATACCCCTGGTCGCACCATCGTTTCCGCACTGTGACCCCAACCCCCATTCGACAGGAGTATCTCCTGCTCACTGAAAGGGACACATCTGTGTAGCAATACAGCTACCTGGATAGCTAATTTAATCAGGAAGGTATCTTTTAGAGCGGATCTTTACCCCTGCATGGGCCCAAGGTACGGCCCACTCCTCCTTTTTCCCTCCCTTGTAGGACTACGATTCCACGTCTCCACCTTCTGGTGATCTAGTGGGAACAAGGGGTCCACCTCAGGAACCCTCACCTTTGTCTAACCCTCCCCCCCGAGGTAGCCCACTCTCCCCTGACCTCACCAAAGCACGGCTAGGGGCACCCCTTCAACCCCTGAGAGGGAACACCTAGTTACAACCCTACGTTGGGAAACTGTGAAGGGTTCATCTCTTCGAGTGTTCTCCCACCTATATTTCCCACCTCAGTATCCACTGCCTTCTGGACAGCTGTCTACACCAGACAGAAGGTCCCCTACTTCCAGGGCACTTGCATAATCTTTCCTGATCTACGGTCCTATTCCCTGGCAGGACACGACCCCCCCTCCCGCTCTGCCCTTCTGTGGGACTGCCTCACTATGCTGCGCGTAGTCCCTTAGTGCTACTGCGGTTCTCCCGATGTGCGTTGGTGGTGCCTGGCAGTTCTGCAGTCCCCTTTTTCCAGTTTCAAGGACCCATTGACACGCACTGCCCCACCCCCGATGGTCTGATAGACACAGAACCCATTTCTATACAACATATAACAGTTTGGGGTTGTACTCCCCCTTTATTCACCCTCTGGTTCCCTCTGGGGAGAAAACTTCATTGGGTTGTCTGAGCCCAGGGTGTCCTTCAGATGCGGCAGCTGCCACCCTGTAACAGTCTCACTCCCTAGCTTAGGAAGGAACCTCCTTGGGCAGCAGAGTTCTTCAAATATCCATGTATTGAAGAGTTTCTCCTCAGCAGCCCTAGCATGGCAAAGTGGTAGCATTAGCCCTCTGGCAAGCACTATAGGTACTAAACCCGTGACCTTTCACAGCTCTCCTTCGAAACTTTCGGTCGTTGAGGGGGTAACCAGGCAGTAGTAAGAGTTCTCTCCTGTCCCTTTCTCCCCCCCTCACACTTTAGTGAGAGCTTTGCAATGCAAACCCTACAAGCTTAGGCCAGCGGGGTCCTCCTCTGCATTCCAGCGCCCTGTGGACCCTAGTAGGACCATCTCATCAGCACTGCCTCAGGCCATCTTGCTGTTAGTGACCTCCCCGTAACCTTTCTCCTGCGAGAACCTAGTCATGGTGCCTGCTCGGCTGAAACCGTGTGCTTCCGCGCTACCAGGTTGTTAACTAGCATACCGTAGGCCCCCGTCCTGCTTGGCTCGACTCTATATGCTGTGGCTTAGTGTCTTGTGGTCTTCTCAGTTGCCTTCAAACCCATCTTACAACCTTGTATCCTCATTTTCTCTCTTTAACCTGATCGCTCGTTTGGTCACAACCTAGATAAGGGGCGTAGTCATTCCCCTACTTTTTCCTATGTACCAGTAGTCACCAGATCAGTCCATGACCATGCGACTCCTGATAATCCTTCGGGTGCTCAATGCCTACCCTTTCTTTGTTCTCGTGCGAGACACACCCCATATGGCTAGTCTCGCTTGCTAGCTCTAGTGTTCTCCTTCAAGTCGACATGATATGACCTATGCCCACACATTGTAGTCTGTTGGTTATACTCCTCATTTTTCTTCCTATGCAGAGCACCTATACAACCCGTTATGTTAGGTTGCGTCGTTTTCTCCAGCTCTGATGACCTTGTCCAACCTGCTTATGTGTTCTGCCTTGGTGGGTTCTGTCTTGCCCCTGTCCTGAGTTGACCTTCAGCTCTTATTTCTTCTGGGCCCATCAAGACCTGCTCGCCTCTTGACTCCAGCAAGCATCTTGCTGCAGGAACTCTATCTTATGGGGCTTGTTGCTGTGCTGAAGCCAGAAGTACCAGCTCCACCTGCCATCCATCACATGGCTAGTAGTCACCTATTACTGAATGTATCCGAGCAGCGCTCGAAGAAGAATGGTGGGTTACTCACCAGTAACCGTCCTTCTTCAAGATGGGCTCCTCGAATCCATTCAGGTCCCTCCCCTCCGTCCCTGCTTCTGGAGTTGGCAACTCTGAGGAACTGAGGAGGGGGCGGGGAGGCGGCCGTATATATAGCTGCGGGTGGCGCGAGGGGCGGTGGCCACCTCCCCTCTTCTGACAGGCTAGGACAAGTTTTTCCGACCAATCCAGTGCTCTGGCATGGAGACTCCTATTACTGAATGGATCCGAGCAGCCCATCTCGAAGAAGGACGGCTACTGGTGAGTAACCCACCATTTTGGGGGCCAAGGAGTGACAGAGCTCCTGAGTCAAGACGTTTCAGATGGGAACTCCCTGCCCTCATCTTTTCAATGTACTAACCTTAGACTGCTGGGCTTGAGTATTTCAACTGATCATAGTTGGGGTGACAGAGCTCAGAAGTAGTCTTTGCCACGTGATTCTGCCGTGTATAAGCCCCAAGACTGCATTTGCCCTTTTAATTATGGCATACGTTAAACAGTTACATTGAATTTTTCAATCACTGGTTACCCCATGGCCTCTTCTTGTACTTCTGTTGTCCTGTCAGTGGTTTCCCATTTTGTACTTCTATTTGTAACTTTGGAATCAACCCAGACTACACTGCACTTTTGTATTTTGTGTCTTTTCTGATTGTTTCTCTGATTCATCCAGATTGTTGCTGTAGTCTCTAGATTATTAGTTCTCTGATTCATCCAGATTGTTGCTGTAGTCTCTAGATTATTAGTTACTCCTCCTACATTTTGTGTCATCTAAGTATTTAATCAGTCTCTGACACTTTTCTGCAGATTACTGATCAGTCTGAGGCTGTTTATCAGGGAACACTGAGGGCACAGGTTCCTCACCTTCAAGTTATTTTATGAAGTTCTTAAGGGTAATGACATGTGTATTCTGGAGAAAACTACTCTGTACAATGGGTGAGAGCTGTGGACCAAGGCAAATCACATATATTCCTTGAGGCAGAGGCATGGCCTGGACAGCCAGAGAATGCACTAATGACTCAGTGTGTCTGCCTGGACAGCTTCATCCAGCAGAGTTCCTTATTTTGCCTCAGCTGTGATTTAAAGCTGTTCTCCATAGGCTGGACGTTCAGTGAAGTACTGCAGTGCAAATATCACCTGCCTTCCCCCTCTCAACAAATCGCCCTGGAGCAAAATGACCAACCACAGGTGCACCTGAGTGCTACTGCTCTAATCAGGTGAATCAATGTTGTATGGATTCTCAGTACCATATGAGAGTCTCCAAACTAAAAGGCAGAGAGTAAAAAGCTATAACTGTTTAGATAACAAAATAAGCAAGGAGTCTTGTGGCACTTAGGCTATGTCTACACTTATAAGGTTAGTTCAAATTAATATAATTAACTAATAATGATACATTCAAATTAAGTTAATTTGAACTAACATGGTGCCACTAGCAAACCTAAATTGAACTAGCATGTCCATGCACAGGACTTGCTAGTTCAACTTAGGAAACAGGCACCATGGCAAGTGTGGCAGCGCTGACTGGGGACGTTTGCTGGGCGTGGGGAGAAGGCATCCCCACACCCGGCACTGGCTGCGTTTGCTGGGGGTGGGGAGCAGGGAGACCCGTGCCCAGCTGGCTGGGCAGTGGGGGAAGCACACCCTGCCCGACCCTGGCTGCACTTGGCAGGTTGTGGGGAAGTCACCCCCCACTTGGCCAGGGAACTGGAGCCGGATCAGCCTGGGCAGGATCAGAGCCTGGGTGGGGAATCACCTTTGGGGCTGCTTGCCCTGGGTATCTCCCACCCAGGGCAGGCACTTTCTTCCAGGGTGCCATGTATCCTGGGAGGAAGAAGGTCAAACTGCATTAATTCGAACTAACAGTTAGTTCGAATTAACATGGCTCCATTGGGTTAATTCAAATTAATAAGTTCAAATTAACCACTACTTTGAAGTTAAACGAGGTTTCATAAATTCAAAGTAAGCTCTCATTACTTTTAATTAAGGAATTCCTTAGTTTGAAGTAATGAAAGCCAGTATAGCCATGCATTAATTTAGTTTGAATTAATCCTCATTAATTCAAACTAAATTGTAAGTGTAGACATATCCTTAAGGACTAACAGATTTACTTATAAATTTGTTAGTTTTTAAATGCCACAGGACTCCTTGCTTATTTTGCTGAACTAGACTAACACGGCTACCCCTTTGGAACTTTAGATCGCAGTTGCACTGGTGCATTATAAGGTGTAGGTACCTTATAAATGGATGAATTGCTGCAAAGACTGTTTTTGAGAAGTATTAGAGTGACTGAGGGCACTGGTTCACTGTGTGACTTCTGCTTAGTCAGTTATTTGTACAGTATTTTTTCCTAACTTTAAAAAATATCAGTTGAAGCCTATTTGTTTGCAGCTCTATGCGAAAAGTATTGCTTGTACTGACATCTAGAAATATTGTGCACCAAACCCTAAGGGAAGGCTAACTCTTGCACTGCAATGATTCTAATAGCATTGAATTATGTTATCTGAAAGTGTTTGTGCCCGGCAGTATTGAGTGCTCAGTTGTAGATACTGATGACACTTTAGGAATGGATGGGTTAAATCTTGCCTTTACTTTCTTGAGTTATGCTGGTTAGGAGTAAGTGGCGGAGTAGAGTAGTGTTATTCAAAAGGTGGAGCCTAGAGCTGACTTTTAAACAGTGCAGGATATCTCAGGGTGCCCAGATTTGGGAGAACATCTGCTAGCACGTAACTGGTATTCCAAAAAGGATTAATTGGTTTTGTGCTGAATATTTTAGCATGCATTCTGAAAGGCATAGAAGTTGACTGTGCTTTTAACTGGCTGATCACAGCACTTTGGGCTCATGGGATGCTGGAGAAAGAGAGAGCTGCAATCTAGTCCTCTTCTGTTCTAGAACATACTGACTTTCTTCACTGGTATTTATTTGTGGTAGAACTTAGAAGCTTCAACCAGGTTGGGCCCTACTGTGCAATTTCCTACTGGACAAAAGATATAGTAAATACAATTCCCATCTCAAACAGCTTATGTAACAGTCATCTTAGTCATCACTAGGCACCTCAAGAATTAAGAGCATGCACTTCTACAACTTTTGCTGAAGCCATGGTTCAGCAAAATGCACAAGCACATACTTAACATTAAGCACATGGGTAAGTCCCATCAAAACAAACTGAGAGTAGGTCAGATCTGTGAAACTTTTCTTGTCCTCTTTTGCACAAGGATTGTTATATTTGCCTGCATATATAGTCTCTGTGTTTAGAAATAACATTGTTCCTTCCTGACTGAGGGAGAGAAAAAGATACGAGACAGTGTGATTGGATGTCTAGTAGACTTCACATTCAGTTTTCTCCTTTCATATCCACATAATAACTGGGTCTAAGTTCCTGCTTATTTGTGAAGCTTTTGTGGCCAGGTGAGTGTCTGGCTCACTTAAACGACTCAGTGCCAGATCTCTGACTGAAAAACATGTTCCTCTATCCCATCGAGAGACTATACTATTTCATACAGGCTGTGTTCACACAGCAGTCTTATTTCGAAACAACAGAGGTTGTTTCAAAATAAGAAATACCCTGTTCACATGATGCACGGTTGTTTCGAAACAAGTTAAACCCCATACGGGGACAAAACAACGCCGTGCAAACATGTTGTTTTGAAACAACGGTGGCTTGTTTCGAAATAACTGTTGCCTGAACCTGCTATTTCGCTTTGAGCTTTTCCCCTTAATTCGAATTAAAAACTGTTAATTCGAATTAAGTTATTTCGAAATAAGGTGTTATTTTGATACAAGTTGTTTCGAAACAACTGTATCGAAATAACCCCGTGTGTGAACACAACCATAGTGCTCAAATGCATAGACTAAACTCTCTCATCTCCATTTCATATAATGCTGTCATTCACCATTCAACCATTAACTATGTGTATGTGCACAGCACTATTTGCAAACAGTCTGCTCATTTCTCGTTTAATTTAATTTTGTCAGTGTCAGAGCTCTGGTGAGGTAGTTTTGCAGAGATGCTCTTTTAGACCATTTTCCAGTGTCCTACTTCCTGTCACTGTTCATAAAGATCACGGGTGTATGTGTGCAGGTGTGTGCACAGATGTAGTAAAAGGATAGGACCTATTTAATTCTATAAAGGTTTTTACATTCTGATCATGGTATATCTGTAAACTTTCTGGTACTTCACTGACCAACAGCACTATACATCAGTCATGGTGTTTATTCTCATATCCCCCAGAGGGAGAAGTGTGTGCAGGGGAGGATCTTGTTTGGGTTGGGTGTTTTGTCTGTGTTTGATAAAAATACCTGTTGCTGTGTGTGTTAGAGGCAGCAAGATCAAAGAAATGCCTCTTGCACTTGGATAGTAGAGTAGTGAGGCTCAGGGTGGCCCATCATCCCTAGGGGAGAACACTCCACACTTACAGTCTGCCTCATAAGAAAGTTCAGCTGCTGCTGCATGTATGCTTTTCACTTGTTGGGTATGTCTACGCTTAGAAGGTTAGTTTGAATTAACTGAATTCGAACTAATCAATTCGGACTAATAACAAGTAACACGGCCACTAGAAACCCTAATTCGAACTAGCATGTCCATGCACAGGACTTGCAAGTTCGAATCAGGCAGGGGGTGCTATTGCATAGGAAAGAATCAGGCTGTGGTTAATTCGAACTAACAGTTAATTCGAATTAACAAAGCTACATTAGGTTAATTCAAACTAATGAGTTCTAATTAACCATCAATTTGAACTTAGGGGAGGTTTTTATAGATTTGAACTAGGCTTTCCTTAGTTCGAACTAAGGGAACACCTTAGTTCAAACTAATGAAAGCAAGTGTGGACATGCACTAATTTAGTTCGAATTAACCCTCCTTAATTTGAACTAAATTGTAAGTGTAGACATACCCTTTGAGAGTTCCATTTGTGATCTGGGCCTTGTGGGATAACCTCCTGAATGTGCAAAGGTCAGGGCAAGCTGCAAAACCAGGGACCAAACCCCCAGACCACTGATGGGTGGTACTTAAACCAATCTCCCAGTCAGTAACAAAACATGCTTCTGATTCCCCACACTGGTCATCATGAAACAACAAAACAGCAAGAGCCCCCTTTATTTATCAGCTCCTCTGATTCCACCTAGCCACAATATAGCTGAACAATATAGGCTTGGATCTTACCCAAAATACCATGCTGCCATCCAATCCTTTAGTAACTACAACTAAAGGTTTCATATAAAAAGAAAAGAAACAAAATATGAGAGATGTTAAAGAGTCAAAGTGAATCACACACATACAAATGATTTAGAGTCCATAGAAAGCAAGTCCTTGAAGACTCTTGTAATTCGCAGGTTAGTCCAAATCCTCTGGTATGCACCCAGGACCTGGGTGCGTCTCAGTCCTTTGTTCAGTGCAGCAGAATCTTTCCAGAGGAGGGTGTTGCTTGCAGGTTGGAGACTGAAGACAAAGTGGAGATGGCACTACTACCTTTTATCACCTCTGCTTTCCCTCATGCTCTCAGAGTTTTTGCCAAATCAAAATGGAGTTGAGTCACATGGTCAGGCTCGGTGACTCATCAAACAGTTTTCTTCCTAGACCCACTGTAGCAGGGAGCTTCCTTAATAGGTCATTAAGAGGACAATGGTTTTACAGCCCACCCAGTCTGGGAATGCCTTAGAATCTAATAACTTGGAACACAAATAGACCAAACATATTCCTAACCTGTAACACAGATTTGAAACCTACATATAAACCATATATTCATTTGTAGTAGATTACAACCTTTCTATTGGTGCCAAACATGACATATCACCTATGGATTATTGCAAATATGAAATATTAATATGACAGATAATCATAAACATTCTCCTACACCCAGACAGTGTTGTGCCAGAATGGCAAAGTTATTGACCTCAGGCTTCATCCCACAGCTTTAGAGGGTTTCTTAAGTATCCTGAGCCCATTCGATGGGAAGCCAGTGCAGAGAGGGGAGAACAGGAATGATGTGTTCATAGTAAGTAGCTGGTGTGACAGAGCAGACATGCTGCAGAATTTTCTATTAGCTGGAGTCTGGAAGATTTCAGGTCCAAGGATAACTCATTGTTGTAGTCCAGCCAGCAAGTGATGGAAGCATGAATAACTGAGATCAGATCTTCATCCACCATGATAGGAGAGAGTCTCTTAGCCAACCAGAGATGGTAAATAGCATTCCTTGTAGCTGTTTCTATGTGAACAGTGCCAGCAAAGAAACCAAGATGACTCAATGGCTCTCAACCCTTCCAGAATACTGTATCCATTTCAAGAATCTGATTTGTCTTGCATACCTTTCATTTCACCTGACTTAAAAACTACTTGCTTACAAAATCAGACATAAAATAAAAAAGTGACACAGAACACTATTATTATTACTGAAAAATTGCTCCTGAGTCATTTTTTCCATGTAAGTATAAAAGAAATCAATTAAAATATAAATACAGCACTTAAATTTCAGTGTATAGTATATACAGCAGTATAAACAAGTTAGACATTTTAGTCTGTGCTATCTTTGCTAACACTTTTTACGTAGCCGGTTGTAAAACTAGGTTAATATGTAGATGAGATGTTGTACCCCCTGAATGACCTCTGTGTACTTCCATGGGCATACACGGGGGCAGTCTTAGTGAATCTTGGGCCCTGGGCAAAAGTCAAGGATGGGATCACTGTATGCTGTGGGAAGCCCCATCCTTGACTTTTGCACCTTTTGGTCTCGTGTGCCCCACCTCCTTCCCTTGGGCCCTGCCGCCTGCCCCTGCCATTGGTCCCCCCACTGGTCCCAGCCTCTCCCCTGGCTCATGCGTCTCCTCTGGCCTCACCACTGGCCTCCACCTCCATCAGATCTCACTGCTGGTTCCCTGGCACCTCTCCCTGGGCCTGCACCAGCCTCCTGGTGCCTCTACCTGGGCTCACTCCTGCCCCCAGACTTGCCGCCAGTCTCCTGTCTCCCCCGCAGCCTCACTGTTGGTTCCCCCGCTGCCTCCCCCTGGACTTGCACCTCTCCTTTGACCTCATCACTGCCCCCCCCAGGTCTCACCACAGGCCCCATGCTGTCTTCCCCTGTGGCCTCCCTACTCCCTCACTTGGCCGCTGCCTTGCTGCCCCCCCAAGGTTGACTGCCACCCTGCCACCTCCCCTCCCTATGTCCTCCTCTTAGTCCTCACTAGGTCTCCTGCCCCGCACACTTCCCCAAACCCCTTGCTTCCACCGAAGCCCCCATAACTTATCAGGCTCTGGCTTTTATGTGGAACCTGTGCTGGTGGCAGGAAGACTCCAGTAAATTAAAAACAGCCAGTCAGCTGGTGCAGGGCCTTCCCCAGCATGAGGCCTGGGATACTTACCCACCCTGCCCCATAGTTAAGACTGCCTATGGATACATGTAATGATCTTGAGGGTTCCTTAAAGTCCATACTAGTGAATGAGTGAGGAATAGAGCTTTAATCCTACAAACAGGTATCCAGGTGTATACATGGGAGCGGCCATGCTAGATCTCGCGTAGGGCACATCTCCCAATTCACACAACACTGGCCCATGGTTGGGAGTGTCTCTATATTCACAACCTTCTACAAGCATATCTTTACATCTTCCCACTCTAAGAAGAACAAGTTAACATTTAGCTAATGATGCATGCACTAATATCTAACAATACATAATAGCTATCTAAAAAAACATGCATAAGCACAGTCCACAAACCCAGCATCTCAAGTACCTAGAGAGGAAAAGTTACTTACACTTCACTCTTAAGTGAGTCTTTACCACCCACTTTCCTCATATATCCTAGCAAATCTCTGTGAGTCTTTCTGGATGTTTGATGACTCAATTAGATCTTCTCAGTACTGGTCCTTCATTCAGGTCTGAGTTATCTTGTTCCCTAACAGTTTTGTCACCATGCATTGATGATATCAGATCTGTCAGGGGAGATATGCCAGAGTCCATTTCAACTTCCATGGTGTTGGAACTCTGGAATAAGTCATAGATTCCCACTGATTATGTCAAAATGTGCCACCTTGGTCTGTCTGGACCACATTAGACTGTGGATGCAGCTGTTTTTTTTAATGGTACCTCTTTGGCCCCAAGTATTAGAGATGTGATTCCTCAGGCACACTCTGTCCCCTGGGTTAAGAAATGGAAGATCATGAGCCCTTCTGTCAAAATAACATTTCTGCTTCCACTTCTGATTTTCTTTCATCTTCTGAAAGGTAGCATTGCTCTGAGACTGCAGCAAATAATTAGTAATAGGTAAATTAGATCCGATCCTTCTTCCCATTAACAGCTGAGCTGGAGAAAAGCCATTCTTCCAGGGGTGTACTTCAGTAGACCAACAATGTGGTATCCAGATCACTCCCACTTTCAAAAGTCTTTTTCATCAGGTTCTTTATTGTCTGTATAGGTCTTTCCACCAGTCTATCTGATTGGGGATAATTTAGACTGGAGGTTTCATGACAAAAATCCCAATCTGAGGCAAATTGCCTAAGTTCTGTACTTGAAAATTGTGGCCCATTGTCGCTGAAGACCTCATCAGGAATTCCATGCCTGGAGAAAATTCCTTTCATGCCAGTGATCACTGAGTTACTATTATTATTGTGCAGTGTGCAAATTTCCGGATACGCAGAGTAATAATCAGTGACTATTAAGTAATCCTTTGAATGCCAGGTAAATAAATCCACACCTACCTTCTCATAAGGCCTCTGTGGAACAGGATGGGGTCTCAGTGGCTCTGCCTGGTGTCATGACTTATATTTCAAGCATGAAAAGCAGTTTCTTACCACATTGGTGGTGATGTGATTGATGTAATGCTTATGCATAATTTTGAGCTTTCCTCTGTTAATTTTTAGCTGCCAAAATCCTGAGGATGCATCCAATTTACTGAAATATTGAACATTTACAAACTGACCCATAATCTCTTCTCTAGTTGGTAGTTTGAAATGTTCTTTTTGTATACCTCTATTGCAGTTTCTGGGATCTAAGGATATGTATAACTGGCCATTACTTTTTTCCACTAACCCTAACCCTAGGTAGCTAACCCACTCCATTGGCTCCTCATGACTAGGTAGCTAACCCACTCCATTGGCTCCTCTACTTTTTGTATTACATACATTGCTTCCATCCTTTCAAACCCAGCCTTGAGTTTATCACAGAGTGCAAATGGCACCTTTCTACATGGACGAATAACTGGAGGGGCCTGCTTGTTTATGTGGATTGTATGTTCACCTGGCAAGCAACCCAGACCCTGAAATAGGGCCTGATATTCTTCAAAGAGTGCCTCATAGCCAAATGCATCACTATCTTGTAGTGAGAGCACCCTTTTCACCAGAATGAGTTTCTCACAAGCAGCCAGGCCCAAAATTGGTGTCACCTCCTGTGGTACTACAGTGAAAGGCAGCCTGTACATGGCAATCTTATGGTTAACACTAGCTAAGCAGTGTCCCTGCATGGATATATTTGTTGCAGAATACCCAGTTACTTTTATGTTTGTTGGTCCCAGCTTAGGTCTTATTCTCAGTCTTTCATAATCTCATCCAGACAGTATATTAACCTGAGCTCATGTGTCTAGTTTCAGTGGAATGACTGTTCCATTCACTGTCAGAGGCAGTATCCAGTCCCTCTGATTAGGTTTGCTTGATCCCAGTACATCTACAAAGCACTCCTCAGTCTCATTGTCAGTAACTAAATACACTTGATTTTTATGCCTTTGGGATCTGCAGCAGTCTGTAAAATGATTGTTTCCCACACTTATGACAGAGTTTCCCATAAGCAACACACCGTTTGGGACCATGCCATCATCCACACTTGCCATAAGACCATCTGGACTCAGTCTTCCTGATAGCAGGGGTTGGTGCTACATTGTGATTTTAGCCACTCTGGCTATATGCTGTTTGTCTGAGTGCATGAACAATCCCTTCTGGTGAATTCAGCACTTTTACTTGTGTTTTTACATTTCAGTGGCCCTACATTTTTGGGGGACTTCATTCAAAGTGATCTTCCCTGCTCTGAGCAGTCTTTTCTTAATACATTGTCTGCAATGCCACAGATGAGTCTATCTTTGGTTAGAGATTCTGTCAAGCCATCAAAGTTATAGCCTTTACTGAGTTTCCTTAATTCTATGACATATTGCTCTATAATGTTACTTGGTTTTTGCATGCATTTAAAAAAAACCTATGCCTCTCAAAAGTCAAATTCATTTTTGGTGAGCAATATTCCTCAAACTTAGTCAGCATAATGTTTAAATTCATGCTTTCACCATCTTGAAATTCAAAGTTATATACATCCAGTGACTCCTCCCCAACAACATGCAAAAATATAGATGATTTTTGGTTTTCATCTCTGTACTGCACTCCAATGACAGTCAAATACAACAGAAATCACTGCTTAAACTTTATTCAGTTTTCTGCAACATTACCAGACATTTGGAGACGTGAAGGAGCCTGTAAAACATCCATTTTTAAAGCTCGCACCTATTGATACTTGCTGAAGGCTTCCTTTGTTTTCAGATATCCCTGGTGTTTGTCTGCTTTCAGTTGCAAACACAGAAGTTTTCCTCCAAGTCTTTTTAGTTTCCAAACTCATTCACCATCTTGTGGCATTATGTAATCATCTTGAGGATTCATTAAAGACCACACTACTGAATGAGTGAGGAACAGAACTTTAATCATGCAGACAGGGATCCAGGCGTATAGCTGGGAGCAGCCATGTTAGATCTCCTGTAGGGCACGTCTCCCAATTCACACAACATTGGCCCACGCTCAGGAGTGTCTCTAAATTCACAACCTTCTACAAGCATATCTCTCATACAAATACCATTTGTTGAGAACCACTGTGATAGACTATGGACTAAACTGACCAATCCATATTTGAATTTTCAGTTGTCAAAGACTACTATGACTGCAAACACTTTAAAATACTTTCTTTTTCCATCACCTCTGTCTTGCTTGGGGTCAGCTCAGCCAGCTGTTCTTCATCCAAGAGCTGATCTCATCCTAGCATTGGGCCATCTTTGTGTTAATGACTAAAGTTTATCTGGGAAGGTAGACTCTAAAATACCTGATGAGGGAGCAATGTTCAGAGATACAGGGGTCTTGGCTGGACTAGTTGTAAGGAGAGAGACAGGGCCAGAGTGATGTCAAAGAAATGTTTTGTACGGAAGGGACTAAAGAGAGAAATGAGGATCATTGAAAAGAAATAAGATATTAGTTGGAGATAGAGAAAAGGATGAAGTTGTGAATAAAGAGCAACAATAGTGGGAAAGAGGAGGGAGAAAATTTGGAAAATTAGTTAGCGAAAACAGAGAAAACAGTGGAGGACCTTCTATAAGCTGGGGTGACTTTGCAGCATCCCAGAAGCACAAAATTTTCCTAGAACCAGGTTAACCAGCAATTCTCCCTGGAGAGAAGATTCTGCAGGCATCATAACACTGCCATAGTGGTGTATAAGCCTCCCCACTCCTGGCCACTAGTTCAGGAGGCATGACCAGGATGTCTTGGTGCCCTAGTGATTCCTGGCAAATGGAGCAGCCCTTTGAGGTGTAAATATAGAAGCGCTAGATTTGTAAAATATGAGTGTAAAATATAGCAATGCTAGGATTGGTTTTAATTTACACCACAGCCTCACCTAATGGCTGGATGGCCCTAGGACTGAGGGAGGCTGTAATGGCTCCCATTCACCCTTGGGGCATGTAGTTCTTGCCACATTTGGGTCTGACACCCTTCTTCTGATGGTTACTCATACCATGTCCCTTCTCATTTTCAAGGGCTTGCTGTGACTCACCTCTCCAGCTGGAGCACTTTGAAGTTATTAGAGCCCCTGGGTCGCTGCTGTCCATGTGCCATTCCACACAGTCTTCCAATCCAAGACTAGGTCCTGTGCCACTTTCTCAGTAGCTGTTAGGGAAACCCAGGTCTGCTCACTGTTCTGAGTTCCAGTCTAAGACCATTTATGTCTAGCAGCTCCATGCTGCTTCTTCCCAGATGCTGTTCCAAAGGGGCAACCACGTTGGTCTAGTAAAGCAGAAAAAGCAAGGGGTCTTGTGGCAGTTAAAGATGAACAGATTTGTCTTTAAGTGCCACATGACCCCTTGCTTTTTTTGCTCCCAGAGCCTGTAGCTGATTCCATGAACTCCTTCCTATTTCACTTCTTTAATGCCTGCCCATCCCAACCTTTGGGTTTATCAGCCCAAACTCCTCATCCCAGGGAGTAACTGAGGACTACTTCCCGTCTTTAACTTCTTGTTGGATGCCATAGCACCCCAAAAACCTGGCTTCTCCCAGGGAGTCACTTTAGAATACTTCCCTCTGGCCCCCTTCTGTTCTCAGCTTCATCTTTATGTACAGGCTGGCCTGCTCCTTCTCGTCATCTTCCATCAGACTCTGCTAATTTTTGAGTCTCCTTCAGATGTAGTCTCTCAGATTAATTGGCCTAACTTAATCTGCTCTCCCTTTTGTGAAGTGGAACCTTTATTCCTTCTTCTTCAGCTACACCAAGGCTTCCTCATCTACATATTAGGATCTAGTTTTATAGATACAAATAAAGCAAGGATGATCTTTTGACTAATGCACGGTTCTGGGCATCCTCACCGAGTCACCTTTGGTGCTTCATTTCACCACTCCTTGCCTCAGTTTCCCCATCTATAACACAGAAGTAATAATACTGGTCTATCTCACAGGTAGGCAAATACCTCTGAAGATCTTCAGATGCAAAGTGCTATAAATGGCAAATCTCATACACAGCAGAATCACAATGATCTTGCTCACTTCACTCATTCATACTGTGAAAAAGTCACTCAGGGAGTTATGTGGGATTTGGCATCTATGCTTCATTCCCTCTGAATTACAGACATGGCAGGGGGACAGAGGCAAGCTGCAGTAACAATCTTCAAATATGCTGATTTCAGTCAGGTTGCACATGTGCAAATGAGGGCAAGATTCACAGGGAGTTCAACCATCAATAAAAGAATAGAAAGAAAAGGAAGGAGGTATAGCTTCACAGGACTGCTAATAAGCAGGATACAAGCTTCCTCTGGTCGGTGGATAATGAGTTGTCAAGATTATATGTGGCAGCAGTACTACTAAGTTTGAAGTGGAATTATTGAACTAGTTATGGGGAAGTTCTTGTAGCTACATTCTGCCAGAACACAATAACAAGCAGCAAACAAGCTGAATCTCTGACTAAAACAAGAAAACAGGGAAAAAGATTATTGTCTGTGTCAGGGAGAGACACAAATTGAAAAAAAAAAGTGAGTCATTATCAGAAGGAAATAAATCTGTGGAAAGGAAAGAAAAACAGGAAAGTGAGGGATTTTTACCTTATAATAGAAAATTCTTGTTTTCTAATACTATGGATCCCTAAAGAAAAGTGTAAAGATACTTGACTGTTATGGCATATATGAGATATCATGTGTCATATGATCAGCAATGACAGTGTTACAAGTGACTTTGCTACTCTAAAGAGAGAGAGAAAGAGTGTGATGAACTGTTTTCATCAGCCCACATTAAATGCTGGGAATTAGCTTAGCTATAAACCATATTTCATGTTAGATTACAGAAGAAAAACACTAGAAGATAGGATTTATGATCCCTCCCTGTATAAATGAACTTCATAAGATTGTCTTCACAGGGGAAAAAGAAAGCAGGCTGGAAAGTTCTACTCTCAAAAAAAAAATTCTAGGTGAAAAAAAACCAATTTATATTATTGTTGATGATAAATTGAATTGATGCTTACTCAGTGTTCCAGAATGTAGGAAATTAAAAACACTAATAGCATCTGCCTTCAAGGTCCCATTTCTGCTATTACCCTCAAATTACAGTCCAAAACTGACTAAGACTTGTGTGCCCCCAAAAATTCATGAAAATTCAAGAGACATTTCCACTTGTCGACTTTTGATACATTTTCTTTGATTCAATAACCTTTCTTAATGGAATTTCTCTCTCTCTCTCTCTTTTTCTGTCCACACATTTATTACTTCCACCCACTCCTTTTTGTGTGATGGCAGTCCCACTGACTAAACACCCATGTTGTAATTTGTACAGGAATTTACTGATGGTGCATGACAGAAGGGACTTAAATAAAATTATGCATTTCTCTGATATACCCTCGGGCACACAAATCAAAGTCTCTTCTGAACACTACATAGTAAAATGGAAAGTAGCTACACTTTATATGGAAATTAGATGCTCCTGGAATATAATATAGCTAAGCATATATCAAAAACCAAAGACAATGAACATAGGAACTGTGTTTCTTTAGTGGTTATATAAACCTCTACTTTTCTTTATTTCTTACAAGTTGCCTTAATGTATACTGTTCCTTTGGATGGTGACATATATCAAGGAGATTACACTTTTTTCTGATGTCTTACATAGTACAGGACTTTTTAAAACAATTTTTATTTTAGAAATTTAGCAATTCTTATCTTACACTGTACCTTTATGCCATTTCAAGGAGTGGATTCAGAAAGGCTCAGGCCCTGTAAATACTCTTTTATCATCTGTTGTATTGGCTTAATTGAAAAAGAAAAGCATAACTCAATAAGGATCCCATAGTGCTACATCTGGTATGGTCTTATGCAGAAGAAAATGTCTATTTTTTATCTTTGTCTTGATTACTTCTTAGATTTTTTTAATAACAAAAGAGAAACTAAAATATGGCTATTTGACATCTTGAATTTAAAGCATAATGATTTTACTCACAATAATTATATGTTTGCTTCCTGCATGAGTTCAATGTTAGCAGCAAAGCCTTTCCAGATGTTATGTTCTAGCACTGTACAAATGGCAGCTGCCACATGCAGCTTTGCCACAGCTGGGAGAAAGAGCCTGTAACATCTGGACTTCTGTCATCTCTATCCAGGCCTTTTGCAGATTTTCTTACTTCCTTTTTTTTTTTTTTTTTTTTTTTAAGGATGGGAAGTGGAGGTTGTAAGGCTGTAAGTCCAAATTCTTTACAACTGTAGCAGGAAACAGGCAGGAGGGGGGTGGATATAGTTCTATGGTGAAACAAATGGAGAGGCGGAGTAGCTTTAGGGATGATCTTATTTTCTTTAGTCAAATTCCTTGTTCAATATTAAAAGAAATCCACTCTTTCTGAGATTCTCTACTGCTGTCATGTGGCAGGGTGTCAGAAGCTGACTCATTTTAAAGAAGCCTAAGCATGAGAGAAAAAGAAAATGCCAAAGTTCAACTCTTCAGAAACCCCTCAGTTTTGATAAGCTCATGGAATGGCTTGATCTCCTTCACTCTTCTCTAGAAGTGCTTCATCAAATTCTAAAATACAGTTTGACAAAGAAAGCAAAATATGGGCCAGCTGACAGAAGGAAAATGAAAACAATGAGGAAAAATATTCCAAGGGTTAGGATGCTAGTCCCACTCTGGCAAGCTGGGCTCAATTCCCACAGATTTCCTCTGTGACCTTGGGCAGGTTGCTGTCCTTCAATTCCTTATTTGTATAATGGGGACAATAGCACTTCCCTGTCTCACAGGGGTGTTGGGAGGATTAATGCATGTAATGAGTGTAAGGTCCTCAGAAACTATGGTAATGCAGTTGTGTAAACACCTAAACCACATAAGTTTTCATAAAGTGATTTGACTTTGTGAAGGAAGACGATCAGACTGTGATATACTGTGCCTTTTATTACAACAGTGTTTCAGCAAATGGAGGCCTAAAGAAATTTCAGTGACATAGCCAGGCTCTCTGGCACCCGGAGGCCAAATCAAATTTGTTGCTCCTTCCCCCATGCCTCATGCCCCTCCCTTGCATTGTGCAGCCCCCCGCACAGGGCGGGAAGGGCCACAGCCCCACCACCCAAATGGGTTGGAGCCAACAAAAGCTTATGCCTGAAGAAATCTGTTAGTCTATAAAGTGCCACAGGACTCTCGTTGTTTTTGCTGTCCACAGACTAACACAACTACTCCTCTGGATATTTCTCCCAGGCAGGGGGGATCTTTAGGGGCCAGGCACCCATCTCCTGCTGCTGGGCAGCAGGGGGATACTGGGCTGGCCCCCCACCGAAATCAGATTAGAGAGGCCCCATCCTCCCAGCACATGGGCCAGACTGGTGGCAAGTGGTCATAACCCCCAGCACTGGAGGAGGGGACCATTCAGCCCTGGGGGGAGCTAAAGCCAGAGGAGCAGCATTTTCTGCCCCCCAGCCCTGGCTGGCTGGCTGCCAGATTACCTCAAGAGGCAGGGTAGGCTGCTGTATGGCTACAGCAGTGACCATACACCAGCCCACCCCACCCCCTGGGGCAGTCCAGCAGCTAGCAAGGGGCAAGGTGGAGTGGGGGCTGGAAAACTGCTCCTTAGCAGGGGAAGGACAGGCTGAGGCCCCATCTCCACTCCCCTGCTGAACAGCCTCCCGCCCTGGCCCCAGGGGCCAGGTGCTCACTGCCAGTCTGACCTGCATGCTGGAAGGGCAGGGGTGCCAGGTAGCACGCTGAAATTGGGCAGTATGGACCAGGGCACCTCTAATCCGGCCCTGCACCAGCACTCCTTCACGACACCACTGATAACTCGTAGAAGCCTGCGTAAGGCTCGAATGACCAGAACGCTGTTATATTAGTATTATTTCTAGACTGATGAATTGCTTTCTGCAGGGTATCTATTATGGAAAACTTGGGCATATTTGTATCTCCATGGACAAGCAGAGATTCATAGAAGCTGTAAGGAGGAAAAGAGATTTTTCCCTACTGTGGGAGCTATAAGTAATAGTCAAATGGCAAGGGCCCATACCACATATGGCCCTTAGAGATACATGGGTAAGAAATTGATTCTATTGTGTGTCTTGTCTAGATTTTTCAGCAAATGTTATATCCTGATTCATAGATTCCAAGGACAGAAGGGACCACTGTGATCATCTAGTACAGTGGTTCTCAACCACTGTGTCAGGAGACATGACTGTGTCTCCACACAGTGGTAAGTATGTTGTGGAGAGCTGGGGAGATGGTTGGATTCAGCCTGATGGGAGTGGGTTGATGTGTCTTGTAGGGTTGTGATATGCTACCATGTGTGTCTTGACCAGCAAAATGTTGAGAACCACTGATCTAGCCAGACAGCCTGTATAACACAGGCCATAGAAGTTCCCCAAATAATTCCTAGAGCATAGCTCTTAGAAAAAAAAAATCCAATCTTAATTTTACAATTGTCAGTGATGGAGAATCCACCATGGTGGCTAGTTCAAACTAAACAGCTGCAGTCAGTTTGAACTAACCTTGGGTTAATTCGAACTAATTGGGACCTGGCTAGTTTGGACTAAGGAAGTCCAAACTAAGCTTTGCAATGTAGACATAGCCAAAGTTCCCCATCTATTTATCACTGTGAGACATGTTTCCTAGTCTTTAAATAATTCTTGTGACTCTTCTCTGAACCCACCCCAATTTATCAGCATCCTTTGAGATGTTCTGGAATCCCAGGAGGGAAAACAGTCTCATAACTCAGGCTCTAGCTCAAGCCTGTATGACTACACTCTAATGGAAGAGCCCCTTATCTTGAGCCCTGTGATTGAGTCAGCTGGCATGAACCAGTTACAGGTGGTTTTTTTGCAGTACAGACATACTGCCTCTCTTTGAAGTTCCTTTTGCAGGACAAGGCTATCTAGTGATAGCCCACAAATATATTCTGTACACTGTTTGCATGAACAGGGCATGCTGATCCCAGTATTTTGGAAATTTCTATTTAAACTAATTAAATTCTGCTGTCTATATCTCCTCTAAATTTCAGTGGCCTGGTGCTAGCGATGACCAATTTTAAATGAGGCTTGGTTCTGGCATTGACTGCAGCTTTGGGCATATCACTCTACTTTGTGGCTTAACCTTGGTTTACACATCTGTGCATCTGTAATACTTCCCACTTCACAGAGGCCTTCATATAATTGATTGATTGATTGATTGATTGATTGATGTAAAGAACTTTCAAAATTCAGGATACATGCAAAGCATTGTTTATCAGTTCCCTTCAGAAAAACTGTTGTGTAATGGTAGCGACACAAAATGGTTACTGAAATTCCACCCCAGGGTTGACTCCATATCAGTGATTGCTGAAGTGATCCTATGTATAACATTCTACAAACTGTTTAGGATCCTTGGACTAAAAGGTACTATATAAATGGATGGTTGCATTGTGATGTTATTCATCATGCTGACTAGCAGCAGCTAGGCACTATATTTTTCTTCCAGAAACTATACCAGAATTCTGCTGTATATTCTGTTGTGTGGACCTGTTAAAAGGAGCCCAGCTAGTGTAAGCTAGCCAGCTGTTTCCCAAAGAATAAGTGAGAACCTGTCAGCTGCCTTCAAGCTCATGTAAGTCACAAGTACGTGGACAATGCTCCTATTTGGCCAACAATATAAAACTGTTTTTAGTTGTTCGAAGAGTAAAAGCTTAGGACTAGATTGTCACAGCCATTACACTGCTGCTTTCCCACCCCACACCCTTTGCTTCTCTGCTTGGACTGCCCCCTCTCAGGCTACTCTGACACCACTTCCTGTGAGCAAACGAGAGAGGATTGAGGTGCCAGGCTGTGCCTCCTAGCTCTCCAGCTCAGTCTTCTTACTTTGAGAGATGACTTGATTGCAGTGTACGAGCACTGATGCAGTGAGAAAATACCAACTGTTAACAGACTACTTAATCTAGTGAAGAAAGGCAGAATGAGAACTAATAGCTGGATTCTGAAGCCAGACAAACTCATCTTGGAAATAAGCATAATTTTTTTAACCAATAAGGGTGAATCACCTTGTGAAAACTTACCAAGGGAAGTGGTGAGTGCTTCATCTCTTGATGTCTGCAGAGCAAGAGTGGGTGCTTCTCTGTAAGAGGGATGCTTTAGTGAAGCACAAGTTATTGGGCTCCATATATGGGTAACTAGATAAAATTCAATGGCCTGTGAGCTACAGGAAGTCAGATTAGGTGATCTAATGGTCCTGTCTGGCTTTAAATTCTACAAATCTTATGAAGAACAGCTGGTCAGGTGGAAAAGGATGAGTAGGCTACCCCGTGATAGAGGGATGGGATTGTGACTTGGAATCACAGTTAGTTTTGTGATTTACTTGAGGGCTGGTGCAGTGATGCATGTCTCCTTCCTCGTGGCAAGTTAGACAGTCCAGTCTGTAGTTACAGTCCAATCCTTGGTTATTTGGATTATTTTAGTGGTTTTGGTAGTAATCATTTAGAATTGTAAATTACACATTGTAAAATACCCCTTCTATAAGACACACTCCCTGTTTCCAAGAGGTGTACCCTGAACGATTAGGAAAAGAACATGAGGAGAAGAAGAAAAGATTGAAGAAGAAATAGCTTTAAGGTAGAAACTAAAAGAGCAGAGAAATGGAGAGGTGGAGAGAACAAGGAAGACTTATCCAAAAAGAAAGGGTAGCATGAAATGAAGGCACATGAGTACAGTGGCTATGTCTACATTTAGCGTTTCAATTCGAATTATTGAATTTGAATTAGTCAGACCTAATAATTATTAATTCAAATTCAGTCAATTCAGATTGACATGGCCACACTAGAAAATTCCATTCGAATTGGCATGTCCATAGATTGGACTTGCCAATTTGAACTGGAGGGGGGGCACCATTACAAGTGTGGCAAGATGGTCAATTCAAACTGAGTAATTCGAATTGACATGGCCACACTGTGTCAATTCGAATTACTCAGTTTGAATTGACCAAGACTTCGAAGTCAAACGAGGTTTGACGAATTCAGTCAGCTTTCATCAGTTCGAACTGAGGAGTTCCTCAGTTCGAATTGATGAAAGTGAGTGTATCCATGCACTTAATAGAATTCAAATTGATGACAAGCAATTCGAATTCAGCTCTAAGTGTAGACATACCCCGTTAGAGGGAGCAGAATAAAGGGTGTAGTAAATCAAGGAGCAGGAAGAAATGGGATCAGAGCTGTAGATGTATCTTGACAGTGAGGACAAGGCAATTTAGTCCAGTGAATTTTGAGATGGAAGACCTCTCTATAGCCTCGAGCTCAAATTCTGCCCTTAGAAGTATAAACTCCACTCTGACTGAAAACTACACTGCTGTATTCAGGTATACAGAGGGCAAAATTTGACCCTGAAAGTCCATTACAGTCCATTGCCACTGAGTAATAGTTTTTGTTTTCATATTCATACAGAGTGTGGCCAGGTTTATGCTAATGCACTTTTTGTTGTTCAGAAGTCCAGCAACCATGTTTAAAAAGAGACTCTGGTGTTTGGTCTTATGACCATTTTTGTTATGGGAATAAAGTATTCACCACGTCTAGGAGAACTCTGAAAACTTGTATATTGTAGTTATCACAACGTTCTTCTGTCTCTTCCTCCTCTTCTTTGGATGGTGTTATAGTACCCAAGAGCCAAGCTGGAGAAAATAATTGTCTAGTTATGGTGACAAGTGAGTTCACTTGGTTCATTTGGCAAAGTTTTCTGGGGTTTTTTTTGTTTGTTTTTGTTTTTGCTTTGTTCAGTGCAACAATGACATCATAATGCCACTGACCTCTTTGAGTCAGATTTATCTCAAAGTCATCTGCTTCTGCAAAGGTAACTGTATGAACTCTTGATGACCCTCAGGACCTGGATTCATATTTAGCATAAAAGAATGTTCTAAAGCCAGTGTATCATTATCTTGATGGGATTTTAGGATAGACAGGTTGTTTTCTACTTTTTGGCACAAAACACACATTTACAACTACAAAACTAGAGTCTGATCTCACATACGCTGATTTTACACCTAACCACACTAAGGCAGATTCCGCATTGCCCCATACAGAAGGCAATACCCAGAGAGAGGTTAAGATGGAGATGGAGGCAAAGGTAGATTTTAAGATGGCTTTACATTTCCCAGATTAAGATCTGTTCCATGGGCTAATGTCACCCTGAGCATAAATCAGAGAAATGCTAATGATAGGGCAGTTTTACTACTTCGGCCATTTCCCCTCGTTCCTTGATACACCTCTTACCCAAACTGCATCCCCATTTCGCAGAGAGCATTATGAGGAGATCCAGCAAAGAGTGTCATTTCTCAATCCCTATGATGCCTTTATACTGGAGGAATTCCCAAGAGAGCTGCTCCATCCTTTTAACAGGTCCTAGGTGCTGCTGAAGAGTCATAATCTAGCACACATGAAAATGACTCTTGGTTTACACAGGTGTAAGAGAGATGATTCAAGCCCATTGTTTCTGATCACAAGCATGGAAAAGGGATGTTTTTTATGCATCTGTTATGAGAGGTCAGGCTAATAGACACAATACTGCTTATAGCAATGTAAAAACTTCAGTGCAGTGAAAGGTATTTTCGGGATATATATACGCTGGAAAAAATTCATGCTTGTAATTCTCCATATCTATCCCATGTCTACCTTGTAACCTCCTTCACTATTATCAACAGTGAAGTTGTATGAGTGGAAAATTATGGTTTCAGATGTTCCCAGTGTGTCACTAGAATTTGTTTAGGAAGATGTGCTATATTCTGATTTGTGGCATAATTTGAAGATGCCTTCTCCTCAGCTTCAGAGCTTATATCTTACCTCAAGATGTTCAAGGTGCAGCCAAACAACCTGATCCAGTTCGCATGATGGATTAATGTGGCTCACATGGCACACTCACATTCTGCAGAGTCAAAGAAGAGAAGCCTAGAAGTAGATTTCTAGCCTTTGTGCTTGTGAAGAAAACTTTCCAAATGTGAACCAGATGTAAAGTGAAGCACCGATGTCATCTTGGAAAAGGGAAGAGGAGGAGAAACAGAGAAAGAAGTAAGGAGAAATAAGACATACTAAGGGCTGCAACAACAGTGGCCCGAAATGTGAGAATCTTGTCCAGTGAACAATGTTGAATGTGAAAATAAACTACTGAAGTAAACTACAGATTCTGATCTTACTATTTGGACCAACTTCCCATTAACATAAATGAGCTTTCTACTATAGACCGGGGGAATTATATGATCCTAAATAGAGTCTGTCATCCATGGATTGTAAATAAAAATGGACAGGGTATATTGAAGAGTGTTGAGTGTTGGCAGCTCCTGAGAGATTTTGTTACTGTTTGTGGAAAAAGTGTTAAAACTGAAACTGATGAAGAATTTCTCAGTGAAATAAACCATATTATTATGACAAATACCAAAATCCATGAAAGTCTTCTGTAGTCCTGCCAAAAAATTGATGTAGAGTCTGTTTTCTTTACATGTTTTCCTCTGCAGAGTACATATGAATTACGGGTGTTCACTCTATTCTTTGTTGTTGCATTTATAGAGGGGGGAAATGCCTGATAATATTTCTTTGCACAACATTTCTAAAGGCTTTTGAAGGGGAATAAAACAACCCAATTCAGGATAGGCACAGTCTTTCCAGAAATAGAGTCCAAGCAGTAGTTATTATAACTGGATAAATAATGCGAAGTGTTGTCAGCAATTGTTATTAAAGGCCCTGATCTTACAAAGAATTATGCACATGCTTAACTTTAAGTGAATTAATAGTCCCCACTGTACTTAAGCAAAGTAGCTGACATTGTTTGAAGTTAAGCTTATGCATAAATCATCTTTGCAGTACTGAGGCTTACATTAGTAAATAAATTTGTTTATGTTCTATGTTCATTATTTGAGTGATCAGTCTCTACTGATTAAAAAAAAGTTTGTGGAAAATGGTTTTTCAAATTCACATGCACATGTATTCATAAAAATCAAAATATAAATTTGCACACACATTCATGCCAGAGATTCTAATGGAATGTTCTTGTCATGAAACAAGAACAATACTTTATGATTTATCTGATCAATAACAGCTAAGTAATGTGGCTTGAACTTTGAATATTTGCTTTCAATCCACAGAGATAAAGGTTAGACAAGATATATGTTGAATACGTATGAATAATAGATTTAAAGACATCACAATATTCTCATGGATTTTCCATGGACAGAAATAATTCCTTGAATAAATTATTCTCTCAGTGATAGTAGGTATTAGAATTTAGTTAATAACTTATAATCTATGTATCTGAAGAATTTTGCCTTTGTTTCTATTTGCAAAATTTTCATTTGTATTCAGTGTTGAAAATTACCTAAAGACTTCTCAGTGTTCAATTCCTGGTCCACAGATCATTCATAAACTGTTTCATAATAAATATTACACGCTGAAATTCACACTGTTACCCGTGCATCTACAAGTATCCATACATGTACTTGCGGTATTTACATTGACTACTGTGGACAGTCAATAGGACTAATCACATGAATAAAGTGTGCACACTCATAAGCGTTTGTGGAGTCAGAACTTGGGTTAGTTACATAATTCACACAGTATTATTTTAATAATTGTAATTAACCAACACAGCACAAACTATAAAATTTGCAATCATATATATCAAATATATATTGATTCAATGTTTGCCTTTGAGAATATATGAGTGCAAAAAATTGAGCAAGATTGTGGAGAGCAGAAATGAAAAGGTGGCAAGTGAAGTTGGTCACAAAAAATTGGGATGAAATTTTTTTGTTTCGGTCTGCTGATTCATCCAAATCAAAACATTTTGCAGAGATGGTTTGATAGGATAAAATTTTTTACCAGAAACTTGGCTGGGTTTCAAAACTCCCTGGTTTCTTCCAGCTTACCTGCCGAGCTTTTCAGTGGGAGCGTGGAAGTCACGGAGTACTGTATCCAGTTTTGGGTTTTCCACTACAGAAAGGAGGTGGACCAATTAGAAAGAGTCCAGCAGAGGGCAGCAAAAATTATTAGGGGGCTGGAGCACATTACGAGGACAGGCTGAGAGGACTAGGCTTGTTTAGCCTACAGAACAGAAGAATGAGGGTTTGATAGCAGCCTTTAACTATCGGGGGGGGGGTCCCAGGGAAGATATAGTTGTTATATAGGGTCCTTATATATATATATATAAAAAAAAAAGTTAAAAACAGATACACAATGAGAGCCCTGAAACATGTGGCTTTATTCAGACAGAACTAAGAAGAACTAATAAACCAGCCAGCCAGGTTTTACCTACATCTATTACTGTGACAACCTACCACCTACTACTGTAGCAACCCCCAATCCATTACTAAGGCAACCCAATATATTACAGTAGTTAGGTTCTTCTCAGTGGTAGTAGATGACAAAACTTGGAGAACTGGTCTCAAGTTACAGCAGGGCAGGTCTAGGTTTGATATTAGGAAAAACTTTTTGACAAGAAGGGTAGTGAAGTACTGGAAGGAGCTACCTAAGGGTATCTCCATCCTTAAACATTTTTAAAGTGCAGCTTGATAAAGACCTGGAGAAGAGAGTTAAGTTGGGGTTGCTCCTGCTTTGAGCAGGAGGTTGAATTAAATGACCTCCTGAGGACTCTTCCAACCCTAATCTTCTTTGGTTATGTTACACTAGCAAATTAGTTCAAATTAAGGTGCCTTAATCAATTAAGGTGCCCTGCCTACACTAGGCTTTGCCTAGTTCGAACTAAAAAATTAGCAAAGTTTAGTTTGAACTAGTTAGTTCGGCTGGTTAGTCTGAACTTATTTTGAAACCTAGTTTGAACTAGCACAATGCAGTCATGTGAGTTTGAACTAAATAAGTTAGAACTAGCGGTTAGTTTGAACTAAGCATGCTTTTTTAGTTCAAACTAACTTTTAGTGTGTTTTTTTTAGTTCAAACTAAAAGTTAGTTCGAACCGAAAAACCACCCTTAGTTCGAACGAAGTTTGAACTACAGTGGGGACCCATTAACGCATGGGTGTCGGGGGACAAGCCCCTGCAACTGTGCATTAAACGGACCATGCGCAAATGGGACCGCAGCGAATAAATAAATAAATAAATAAAGCAGAGTGCAGCACTAATAAGGCTCACTCTACCTGTTTCTGTGCCCAGGCCAACTTGCCCTTTTAGCTAGCGCGTCAGACTCTGTAAGTTGCTACTCACTTCATGCATTTCCATGCCCAGGCCAACTCCTACCTTTAGGCACCGCATGTTAGTGAGTTCCGCATGTTAAGTTAATGGCTTTGGGTGACATGACCGAAGTGCATGGTAGCCAGATCCATGCACAAATAAGCTGAGCATTAACGGGTGCCCACTGTACTTAGTTCAGACTAAGAAAGTCCAAATTAAGCTTTTAGGTACAGACATAGCCTATGATTCTTGGCAGCTTGAACTCCCTAAGCTTCCTCAGAGTCAGGGTTCCCAGGGCTTCTGGGCTCTCTGGCTTTGGGACAGCCCTCCCGGAGAAGTGCTGCGGAGCTAGAGTTTCAAATAAAGCAGTCAGAATAATGGTAATTCCATTGCATGCAGCATTTAAAAGTTTTTTTTTTCATTCCAAATTGGAATGAAACCAAGTTTAGAAATCTGGAAATCCTCTGTGATAGGAAATTACTCTCCCTCCCCAGCTGTAGGTGCCTGCCTGGTAAAATAGAGATTTGTTTATGTGTTCAAATTAATATGTGTGGGGTGGGGGAATGTTCTACTCCTGGTGCAGCTTTAGTAATCAGTCTCAGGATTTATGAAGCAAAATAGACAAGTTAAAGTTGTATAATGTGTGGGTCTCAGGGAAAAGCAGGGTAAACAGAGATGGTAGGTAGCCATTTGTACCCTCAAGATTAGTTTGCTACATTCTCCACCCACCCATTCACTCTCTCTGTCCAGTAAAACTACCATCTCTTGCTTACATCTCAGAGGTAGAGTTAGACCAGCAACTGACACCTTATAATAACACATTCATAAACACATAGTACTAGCATAGGCAGAGACAAGCACAGGCATTTCACCATGGATCATCATCCTGTGAGTCAGGCATTTGCAAGCACCTTCCCTGAGCTGTCATCTTGCCACTATGAAATCAAAATCTGAGTCAGACCCCAAATTAAATTGTTATAATCATCATTATCATCCCTCATTTAACAAAATCTAGCCATTTACCATTTTGTTTTATTTGCATAAACCTGGAAATCTATCACTTTAGCATATTCTACTTTGCTCCTTCAGCTACAGATGCAGTCCCTTGGCGGTTTTGTGTTCTCTGCATAACATAGTCTAACAGGATTCTAGCAATGAAGCTTGGGCTTTCACTGGTTTAATTTTTTGCCAAATACTAAGCAGCAATTGTGACAGATGAGAAGTGGCTGTGTTTTAATCTACAACTTTAACAGAGGTCTAGGAGTTGCTAGGGCAGCAGGGAAAGGAAAATTACAATCGGCTCATAGGAGCAACAAGCAGGGGAGAAAAGTTGAGGTAATCTGCTCAACCTCTTATTTTTATACACAAATCAAGGAGCATTGGAAGTCTTCATACATAAACTAAGCTAAGACTCAACTAGCTTGCTGTGACTTGGTGGGATAAATCTCATGATTGGAATAGGTGTATAAATATAGCGGTTTCAGGAAGGACATGCAGGAAAGAAAGGGAAGAGATGTTGCACTGTTCATCAAGAGGATATATACTTATTTTGAGGACCAGAAGGAAGAGAGAGGGAGACCAGTTGAAAGGCTATGGGTGAAGAAAAAAGAGGAAAAAACACAGGTGATATCAGGTTTCCTATGGAGCACTAACGTTGATGACCATTAACAATGGGTGTTGGCAAAGTAATATGGCAAAATACAAAATCTCCAATAAGGTCTTGAAATGCATCGGGAAAAACTTGTCTCAGATGTTGGAGGAGGCGACCGGGGAGACTGAAGGTATATGGAGGAACAGCCATTCTAGTCTTGATTCTGAGTAACAAAGAGGAATTGTGAATGTAAAGGTAGAAAGCTATGTGGATGAAACTGGTCATGAAATGACAGACTTCATTGTTGTGAAGAAAGGAAAAAGTGAGAGCAGCAGAATAAGAACAATGGATTTGAAAAAAGTTAACAAATTCAGAGAACTGTCAGGTAAGTCATGTACCAAGAAAAATTGATGGGAAAAGGAGTCCAAGAAATCTGGCAGCTCCTGAAAGAGAGTATTGAAGGCCCAACAACAAGCTATCCAAATGGAAGGGAATGAAAGGAAGAATAGGAAGAGGCTAACATAACTCCATCAGGAGCTGCTTAATGAGCTAAACATCAAAAAGAAATGTATAAAAAGTAGAAAAATGGACACATTTGGCTATGAAAGAATACAAAAGAACAGTGCAAACACATAGGTACAAAGTCAGAAAGGCTTAAGCACAAATAAGTTACACCTACCATGGAATATAAAAGACAATAAGAAGAGATTCTTTAAATATGTTAGAAGCAAGAAAAGATGAAGTAAAGCACAGGTCCACTACTGAGTGGGAACCAAAGCTGAGCTGTTTAATGCCTCTTTTGCTTTAGTTTTCATTTAAAAATGTTAATCATGACTTGATGTGCAGTTAAATTAATGTTAATCATGAGAGGCAAGGATCACAGACCAGAATAGGAAAATAACACATTAAAGAATATTTAGATAGGTTATAGTACTCAAATCAACAGGTCTGCCAAAATTCCCCCTACTTACTTAAGGAATTAGCTGAAGTAACCTCCGAACAGTTTGCAAGTGTGTTTGAGAAATCATGGAGGATAAGTACCAGGGAAATGAAGAAGGATGAAATTCCTACCTCTCTTTAAAAATAGGAGCAAAGAGAACTGAGGTGACTGTAGACCAGTTGCTCTAGTTTTGACAGATGGAAATACACTGGAACAAAATATTATATAATCAATTTATAAACACCTAGAGAATAATAGAGTTATAAATAATAACCAACATGAATTTATCAAAAACAAATCATGCCAAATCAACCTATTTCCTTCTTTGACAGGTTTACTGGCCTGGCGGATGGAAGAAAGCCCTAGATGAGATATCTCTTGATTTTTTAAAGACTTGTGACACAGTCCTACATAGTAGTCTCATAAGAAAATTTGGGAATATTGTCTAGACTAAATTATTATAAGATGGGTGCATAACTGATCGAGAAACTGTAATAAAAAAGAAGTTATCAATGGTCCACTGGCAAACTGGAGTGATGTATCTAGTAGAAAGCCACAGGGTCTTTCCCAGCCCACTAAATTCAATATTTTCATTAATGTCTTGGACAACAAAATGGAGAATATGCTTAGAATATTTATAGATGACACCAAGACTGAATGGGTTGCAAGCCACTTGGAAAACAGGGTTAGAATTCAAAAGCATCTTGACAATTTGGACAATTCATCTGAAATCAGCAAGATGACATTCAGAAAAGATAAGTGCTAAGGAAGGAAAAATTGAATACCCAGTTACACAAAATGGACAATAACTCAGAGGCAATAGAACTGCTGAATAGGATCTGGAGGTCATAGTGGATCACAAATTGAATGCAACTCAACAGTGTGATGCAGTGGCTCAAACGAGTAATCTCATTTTGGTGTGTATTAACAGACATGTTTCATGTAAGATATGGGAGATAACTGTCCTGCTCTACCCAACTCTACTGAGGCCTCTGCTATATAATCTCCACCATTCTGAGTGTTACACTTTAAGAAAAATGTGGACAAATTGGAGAGTCCAGGGGAAAGTAACAAAAGTGATAAAAGGTTTAGAAAACCTGCTCTATGAGGAAAAGTTAAAGAATTTGGCATGTTTAGTCCTGAGAAAAGCTGACTGAGTGCAAACCTGATGAGTCTTGAAATATGTTAAGAGCTATTATAAAGAGGATGGGGATCAATCGTTCTTCATATCCACTGAAGGTAGGTCAAAAAGCAATGGGGTCTAATATGCAACAGGGGAGGTTTTTGTCAACTATTGGGGAAAACTTTCTAATTACAATGATAGTTAAGATCAGGATTAGGCTTCCAAGGAAGGCTGTAGAATCTCTGTAACTGGAGGTTTCAAGAACAGATTAGACCAACACCTGTCAAGGATGGTCTAGGTATTTTCCTGTCTGCCTCATTATGGCAAGACCTAAATGATCTGACCTCTTCAGATCCCTTCCTGTCCTCCATTAGTATGTTTCTCTGACAGTCCATTTTATGCTTTTGTTCTCTGATAATCTGAAAGACTTTTGTTCTAAATAAATACTTAGCACTAAGGAGGCTATCTGGTCATTGTATTAATCAATGTCATTGCTCTCGGAGGAAACAGAACTGCAAGATCTGAGCCTAGGTCAAACCTGCTGAGTAATCATGGTTCGTACCAGCGGACTGTGGCCTATGGCCCAGTCTGAGGATGGAAGCATTATGTAATTCCACCTGGAGCTGATAACTGATAGAGTTCTGGGACCTGGGACGAGATATGCTTGTCAAAAGCAGGAAGGGTCAGAGGTGCAATTAAACTGGCAACTGCAACACTGATATAATATCCTTTGCTCGGTGACGGCTCGTCGCTTGAAAGTTTAACGCAGTTTTCAATTTATCTCTGGTAGCTGAGCTAGTGCACTACAGTAATTCCCCGGTAGGCCTTTGTAGTTACAATGCAGGAACTCAATAGCTAAATTCTATTGTTTGCATCCGCAAGTGATTGTGCACACAACATTGTGGATGGAAAATGTTTCTGAAATATTCTTTTGTAAGTTTTAGACTGTTACATTTCCACCACTTCTTTCTTTTTCTTCTGCATGTCCTGTATGGCCCTTCCACACTCTCGCACCCAATTTGAACAATGAGATTAATCCTTTATGGTCAATTACTATTCTTTTCTTTGTATTTCAGAAGTGCTGAGATGCCATAGCTAAGATCAGCAATGTGTTGTGCTAGGTGCTATACAAACATAGACTGAAAGACAGTTCCTGCCTGAAGGACTTACTGTCTCAATAGATAAAACACTGAAGGGCAAAAGGAGTTGGAGTGATTTACCCAAACCTATACAGCTGATCAGAAGTCAAGCTGATAACAGAACCAAGGTCCCTTTACTCTCTGAGAACATCTAGATCTGAGCTGGGAGGTGTGATTACCAGCCCATGTAGCTGTGCCTGCTATAGCTTGAACAGAGATATCATGCTAAAAATAGAAGCATTGCTGGAGTAGGACAGGTGGCAGCTCAGAGTACAAACTCTCCCGGCCCTCTATGTACACACTTAGGCGGCTAGCCCAAACTGCAGCCCATCTTACCTTGACTTTACTGCTATTTTTAACATGGTAGTCAAGCAGAGCTAGTGCAGGTATGTCTATGCAAGCTGGGAAGCACACCTGCTAGATATACTCTTAGTGTTATATCTACACCACCATAACACTTCTGTTGTCTCAGAACTACTGCTGCTGATTTCCTACCAAATGCCCTCCTGTGCAGTTCTACTGTGTACACTGTTCTCCTAAGACAATCAAGTTTGCACAATGCTTTTGATAAATCTACTCTCTGAAAAACCCTGGAGGAGGTTTTTTTGAGAAACTACTATGAAAGTCATGACTCTCAGTCATGTGTAATATTGATGTCTATACTCATATTCTTTTCATGGTATCCTTTTTTACTATTTTAACATCAGTTCTATACTGTTATATATATATAATGACCTCTACATCTGGTGAAAGAGATGAATGACATTGAATCCAAGAAGCCAAAAGTTAGCTCTCTTTTCAAGTCACATTAATTTTTATTCCTGATAGGTAAATTTATATATATATATATATATATATATATACACACACACACACACACACATTTCAAAAGGATTTTTAAATGATACTTTTAATGGTCAGCTTGTTAAATGTGGTAAAGAATTCTGCCTTGTTAAAAATAATTCTGTTAAGGAACTACTTTTTATTGAAGCTGTTAACATTAATTTTAAATCTAAAGAGACTGATGAAAAATCCCCATTCTGAAGAAAAAGTGAGTTGGTCAACTGTCCTATTATACAAATCATATTTCTGTCAAAAAGCAGGAAATATCATTTGACCAAAGATTCATTACATAATCATTATACTGGAGAAATATATTAAATAGGGGAATTTAATATGAAATAGTAGATTCCCAAATTTATCCAAATAACCAGATGGTGCACTGATAGTTTTAATTAAATTATGTTTGATAATTATAGCTGATTAATTTTAGGTTTGACTCAGATTAGAAAGAATGTATTATTTTCCTGGAAATGTATTTTCAGTTCCTTACTAGGATGTGAACACTGAATTTGTTGCTGTGGTCTGGAATCGCAAAGAACTGTGGTCAGCATTAGGAAGTCTCAGTTCTGTGTCACTGTATACGTCAATAGATGAGGACATCCCAGTGCATGCTTGTTTGGTTTGGTAATGCTACTATTGCCTCCAGACACATCTATACTGCATCTCTGAGTTTAAGGTGTGCTGTGTTTGAGCCTGGGCCTGCATCACTCGGTTTTCCCTACAGCAGCAGAAATAACTTTCTACGCTAGTCTCAAATAATGCAGGGGAATTGCTTGCTATGGGGCAAGAGCAGCAGTTGCTTCCCCACACCTTGAAGTCCCCTACCCCCAAATTCTCATATATCTATCTCCATGCTCTAACACAAGAGTCAGCAACCTTTGCCAACCCCTCTGCTTGCCCCACCTTTGTGATGCTCAGAAAGTGCCAGTGGCCCCCTTGGCTGACAAAAAACAGCTGCCGCCTGAAAATTTGGTGACAGCCATGGTTGGGGGGGCAGCGCTGAAAGGAGCCACTCATGAAAAGAAGCCACCGGGAGTAAGTAGCTCTTCTAGGCAGCGCGCCTGGGGACAGGGAGGCCCCGGCACGCCGGGGAAAGAAGGGCTATATCTGTGCTGGAGGCTTAAGTCGACTTAACCAGGCCTAAGTCAACTTAAGCAACTCCAGTGCCACATTTTGCATTCATTAAGTTGACTTAACAAAATGTGGCCATTAAAGTCAATTTAATAAAGGTGACTTAGGGCAGGAGAACCATTTAAGTCAACTTTATAAAGTCGACTTAAGCCAGGGGACCCATTTAAATTCGACTTCATTAAGTCAACTTTAAATGGGTCCCCTGGATTAAGTCAAGTTTATAAAGTTGATTTAAACAAATGGGGACACTCCAAGTCAGCTTTAAGTCAATCTTATAAAGTCGACTTACCTGAGCCTTCTAGTGTAGAAATAGGCAAGGCACCCAGAGCGGGTGCTCTGGGGGTTTTCAGGCATACCATAGAAAGAAGCTGCCAGGTTCCTTTTGGCAGCAGGACACCATGGAGAGGAGCCACTCCAGGCAACTTCATTCTGTGATAAGTGGGGGCCTGGGCATCATGTAAAGGAGCTCTATGACTGCTCAGAGCTCCATTATGAAAGTGGAAACAAGCCAGTTAAAAGTCTGTGGGTTAAGTTTAGAGGGGAGAGCAACAAGGGGGATGTTGTGGTAGGTGTCTGCTACAGACCACCAGATCAGAAGGAGGAAGTGGATGAGGCATTCTGTGTACAACTGACAGAAGTTTCTAGATCACAGGCCCTGGTTCTCATGGGGGACTTCAATTACCCTGACATCTGCTGGGAGGCCAATACAGCAGTGCACAGGCAATCCAGGAAGTTTCTGGAGAGTGTTGAGGACAACTTCCTGGTACAAATGCTGGAGCAACCGACGAGGGGCCTTGCGCCTCTCGGTCTGCTGCTCACAAATAGAGAAGAATTTATCAGGGAAGTAGAGGTCAATGGCAGCCTGGGTAGCAGTGACCATGAAATGATTGAGTTCAAGTTGATGATTAAAGGAAAGAAGGAAAGAAGCAAAACACAGACCCTGGACTTCAGAAAAGCAGATTTTGTCTCCCTCAGGGAACTGATGGGCAGGATCCCTTGGGAGGCTGATCTGAAGGGGAAAGGTGTCCAAGAGAGTTGGGTGCATTTTAAAGAAACCCTGCTAAGGGCACAGGAAGATACAATTCCGATAAGGAGAAAGCACAGCAAATGTGGAAGGCACCCACTGTGGCTTAACAGAGAGCTCTGCACTGAGCTGAAGCATAAAAAGGACGCTTACAGGAAGTGGAAGCTAGGACAGATGACTAAGGAGGCATATACAGGTAGTCCTCACTTAGTGACCGGGTTCCGTTCCTGAAACCTGGTTGATAAACGAATTGGTCACTAAACGAGGAGCAGCCCTTACCGGTATTTCAGGCATAATGTACTTTACTGGTAGTGGGTTTTTCAACCATCGGTAGATAGTTTTAATGTCACCTTTGCATCATTTATAACATTTTTAATATATATTTTAAATGTTTTAAGCTCTAATGTACTGAACTTAGTTTGCATAGTGTACTGTAAATATAGGTAATCTGAGAGAGTTGATGCGAGTTCTCGTACATCGCCATAATACCAACTCATCAGAGAGCCGGTCATAACTCTGAGGGGTCACTAAACGACTAGGTCACTAAGTGAGGACTAGCTGTAAAGACATTGCTCGGGACTGCAGGGATAAAATCAGAAAGGCCAAAGGACAAATGGAGTTGCGACTAGCAAGGGATGTGAAGGATAACAGGAAGGGGTTCTACAAGTATATCAATAACAAGAAGAGGATCAGGGATGGTGTAGGTCCCTTACTGAATGGGGCAGGCATCCTCGTGACAGAGGATGAGGAAAAAGCTGAAGTGCTCAATGCTTTTTTTACTTCAGTTTTCACAAGCAAGGTCAGCTCCCAGCCCACTACACTAGGTACGGGGGACTGGGGAGAAGAAGAGAGGCCCTTGGTGACAGAAGGTCAGGTTAGGGACTGCTTAAAGAAACTAGATGTGCACAAGTCCATGGGGCCGGATGAACTGCATCCGAGGGTGCTGAGGGAGCTGGCTGATGAGATAGCAGTACCGTTGGCCATTATCTTTGAAAACTCATGGCGAACGGGGGAGGTGCCAGCGGACTGGAAAAAAGCAAATATAGTACCTATCTTCAAGAAAGGGAAAAAAGGAGGATCCAGGGAATTACAGACCTGTCAGCCTCACCTCAATCCCTGGAAAAATCATGGAGCAGCTTCTCAAAGAATCCATCCTGAAACACTTGGAGGAACGTAGAGTAATCAGGAACAGTCAGCATGGATTCACCAAGGGTAAATCATGCCTGACCAACCTCATCGCCTTCTATGATGAGATGACTGGATTTGTGGATGCGGGAAGAGCCGTTGATGTGATATACCTTGACTTTAGCAAGGCTTTTGATACGGTTTCCCACAGCATTCTCATTGGCAAATTAAGGAAGTATGGGTTAGATGCATGGACTGTAAGGTGGATAGAAAACTGGCTAGAACAACGGTTTCAGCGCGTAGGAATCAATGGCTCCATGTCAAGTTGGCAGGCAGTAACAAGTGGTGTGCCCCAGGGGTCGGTCCTGGGGCCAGTTCTGTTCAATGTTTTCATTAATGATCTGGATGATGGGATAGATTGCACACTTAGTAAGTTTGCAGATGATACCAAACTGGGGGGAACGGTAGACACCCTAGAGGGCAGAGACAGGATTCAGGGAAACCTAGACAAACTGGAGCAGTGGGCCAAGAGGAATCTCATGAGGTTCAACAAGGATAAGTGTAAAATCCTGCACTTGGGACGAAAAAACCCCATGTACTGCTACAGGCTGGGGAGTGATCAGCTAAATAGCAGCACTGGAGAAAAGGACCTGGGAGTCATGGTGGATGGGAAGCTGGATATGAGTCAGCAGTGTGCTCTTGCTGCCAAAAAGGCCAATGGCATACTGGGCTGCATCAGAAGAAGTGTTGCCAGCAGATCGAGGGATGTGATCATTCCCCTCTATTCTGCACTAGTGAGGCCACATCTGGAATACTGTGTCCAGTATTGGGCTCCCCACTACAAAAAGGACATGGACAAATTAGAGAGAGTCCAGAGGAGGGCAACCAAAATGATCAAAGGGCTGGAGCACAAGCCCTATGAAGAAAGACTGAAGGAACTAGGCTTATTTAGCCTGCAGAAGAGAAGACTGAGGGGGGGATTTGACAGCAACCTTCAACTACTTGAAGGGTTGCTCCAAGGAGGAGGGAGCTCGACTGTTCTCGGTAGTAACAGAGGGCAGAACGAGAAGCAATGGCTTCAAGTTACAGCTGGGGCGGTCCAGGCTGGATATTAGGAAAAACTTCCTTACTAGGCGAGTGGTGAAGCATTGGAATAAGTTGCCTAGGGAGGTGGTGGAATCTCCATCTCTGGAGGTGTTCAAGTCCCAGCTGGACAAAACACTGACTGGGATGATCTAATGGGAGTGGTCCTGCTTTTTTTGGCAGGGGGTTGGACTAGATGACCTCGTGGGGTCCCTTCTATGATTCTATGATAAGTGGCTTGATTTTCAGAAAGTGCTGAGCATCGATCGGCTTGCTGAAAACCGGTCCTCTAACAGATCTCAACAGTCAAGGCTCTCCAGGTCACTGCTTTTGAAAATGTGGCTCTGCCCAAGACCACAGAGCAAGGCAGCCTTGGATCAGAACCAGGCTTAGAATTCAGAACTTCCCAGTTCCCAGTCCCATGCCAAGTCTGCTAGACGATGACTAACTGCATCTATTTCTTATGCAAAAAACTATTTCTAAACTAAACTAAATTCACAAGAAAGGAAGAGGCATACTATTTTAAAAGCAGCAGCAGCAGCATCACTCTTAGAGGAAAAAGAGGAGGGAGGGCTAAGTCATTAGTGCCCAACAAGCGTTTCTGAGGAAAGTCAGTCTATTTGCTTATTCTGAAACACTGGTGTGTGAAAAGGAACCTTGTTTAACACGACAGTAAATCAGAGCAGATTCCTCTGTGGCTTTACATTTTAGAAAGTAATAATTTGTCTTTGTAAGGGAATTTAACATTTTTATTTGATTCCTTTTCCGAAAGAAGTTTGTGTTTTGAGGTTTTAATTTAATTTAAACTGGTTGGGTTATACTTACCTTCCAAAAGTACTGAGGGGCACAGCCACTTGGACTCCTAGCGTAAATTACAGTCAGTGGATGTCAACAGAGCAGCCCACAGAGAGAGTTTAAGGATGTGTTATTTCTACTGCTTATTCCTTCTGCATGTTCACAGCATGTTAAAAGATCCCCAACTAGACCTGGGACTTACTCCAACTGCAGGATAATTTTTCTTTCTGTCACTTCTAAACTCTGCTAACAGAAAGAGATATTTCAGGTTAGAAATATGCTCTCATTGACCATGTCTACACTAGGAATTATTTTGTTCAAATCTCAGTGTTGCTAGCACCAGCTCAGTGGGAGTTATGGCAGCAATCCCATAGGAGACAAGACATCAGTAGCCAATAGTAAGCACCAAGCTGCATAAACTAATGGTTCACAACCTTTTCCATATTGTGACCTCCCATTGTCCCCTCCTAGGATCCCCTTCTCATTAAGAACATAGCAAGAGCATGTGGCACCTGATCTGTTTTCAGTTGAACACCTCTAGGTCCCAAGCAGAGAATGCATAGTGTAGACCTTCTCTGAGTAGGGTTGGATGGCAAAGTGCTTACAGTGATGGACACCTGGAGTCTTGTCTTAACAAGAACTTTCACCACTGCTGTCACCATTGGTGTTAAAATTAATAGCATCAATGGAGGGATATTTGAGAGAAAAAAGGCTAGTGTAGACACAGACATAGAGAGGAGTGGCGATTTCTGTGGCCCTCCAGATGTTTCCTTTGTACTCCTGGAGATAGCACCTCTCTCACATACTTGCTCTCAATTCTAATATTGTGTCTCCACCTGGAATTTTATACATTTCTTCATGAATCATGCCAGTCTCCCCCCACACATCATTTACCTCTTGCCTCTGGTAAGAGCAAGCTAGCTAAAACTAAATTCCTTCTACGTCACTAATTTCCGCCAACAGCTTCTCTCTCAGTCATCATATTTTTTTCACCAAATCTTGTATCTGTCTTTCCAGCTGAAAACTAAACTCCATTTACTTGTCCATGAATTATGCTATCCCAATAGTCAAGTGGTTTATTTATTTATTTAGATTGATTAGATGCAGCTACCTAGTACTCTGGATGCCCCATTTAATAAAAACACAGACAAAAATTAAGTTAGGCGATTTAATAGACACAAAAGCACTCTATCATAAATAAAATTCTGTCCCAGCACATTCTGAAGGTCAGCAGAAATGAGATCCGTAAGACCAAGATGGAGAAGGAATTCCAGAAACTAGAATCCCCCCACTTCAGAATTCCTTGAGCTACTTCTCTTCTCCTAAACCAGAGAGCTGTTAGCTTGCACACCTTGACTGTTCAAATGCCACAGCAAAACAGGAAGAGAAGCACTTTTAAGGTAATGACTCTTCAGATAGTCTGTATTTTCTCATCAGTTGATCAAATAAACAAGGATGGTCTAGACCTGGGGTGGCCAAACTTATGGAACTCAAGAGCCACACCAGTTGATTATTAAACCTTCAAGAGCTGCACTGAGGCATATAGCCAAATACTTTTACATACTAAATTGATTTGCTGATGTTCGTCCACAAGCCACACTTCTTCATTCAAGAGCCACACGCGGCACCTGAGCTGCAGTCTGGCCATGCCCGATCTAGACACTAGACTGGGACTAACACTATCTGATTTCAATTCCGGGCTCCACACTGGATTTCTTGCATGACCTTGAGGAAGTCACATATAGCCTTATTTTCAGCGGTGTTCAGAACCCTTAACTCTCACTGACTTAAGGGATCACCAGGTGCTCAGCATTTCTGAAAACCAGGCCACTAGTTCCCCATCAATAAAATGAAGATAACAACACTTCCTTTGTGTCACTCTTTTTAGTGCGGCCTACTAAAATTGTAAGGTCCTCAGCATTAAAACTGCCTGTCTTTTATTAATAGTACAGTAGATAGCACAACAGGGCCAATCTTGCTTAGTGCCTCTAGGCTCTAGCACATTACAAATAATAACAATAAAAATCCAATCAAAACTGTTATTGTCCAGACGTAGTTTTACCACCGTCGAGTGAATAAAAGCCCCTAGAATGACAGAATCCTGGATTGTGAATTAGCTGTTCAGAAATTCCCTTGATTAGCTAGCTACAAGTTTATCCAAATGGGTTTGAAATATTTATGGTAAAATTCTATAGTGATCACACAAAACTGGTAAGTAAGGGATCTTTCAATTGCATGAGCAATGCTATTTTCTCCTTACCTTTGAATGCAACACTAATTTAATCCTTGTGAATGATGCAGGACTGGCAGCTTAGACAGCTGACAGTTACTAGGCACATAATTGATACAGGCCTGGGCAATGGTGCTAGAAACTCCGTCACAACACGCTAACCTACCCATGTACCTCACTCCTGATATGCAGGTGAAATGGCAGCTCAGCCTTAGTACTTAGTCTGTTCTTGGCCTCTCACCCCAGATGGCCAGGATGTATGCTAATTATGCTGCTAATTTTTTGTAACGTGGCTATATGGCTGTTAGAGGAAGACTGAGACCGACAACTCATTTCACACTGGAGAACAAACAGCTATCGCATCTTAATGACTTTCTGTAGCTACTGACCTGAACCAAACCAGTAATGCAAGCATTAAAGTTGTCCAGCCCATCATTAACTAGCCCCTGAAGCTATCCAGTTCCCTGAATGTCATTCTCCCTAGTTTCCCCCTGCTTTGTCCACTTAGATTGGATTTGAGTGATGATGAACAAATTTAGCCATAGTTCTATGCAGTTTTGTATGCACACTTTGTGAAATTAAGAAGATGAGAGGACCATGGAGCACAGTTACCTCTGAAAATTCTTCTAAGAAAAATCTCAATTTATTCTGGACAAGTGTGTTAACAACCATACTAGGTAGAATCATAGAAATGGGAAGGGACCAAACCATGAGAGGTCATCAAGTCCAGTCCCCCAAATCCAGAGCCATAACGCTCTGTTTTGCTGCCCGGGGCACGTTCCAATTGGAACACCCCCCTTCCCATTAGTGGAGCTTGGAGCCAGTGCCGCAAAGCCGCCCCTTTAATAGTGCAGTTCCATTGAGCCGCTCGGGGCCATAAGGGCTTTGCCCTGTCAACCCCACCGTAGTTATGGCTCTGCCCAAATCTGTTTGAGATTCATTTTCTCCCTTATTGATAAATTTAGATGTTTTAACTACCCATAGCTATTCTGTTGTGGGCAGCACTGCAGGATACTAACAAGGTTTCTTCTTTTGCTCAGAGGGAACGGATATTATGCTTTGTCACTTTCCTTTTTCCCTCATCTCCTATCAAAAGCTATGGAAAAGAGAAGAGCTACTAGAGTGGTGAGAAGTTGAGAGAGGCGAACTCCACTTTTAAAACAAAAGCTTACTAAGGTTCTGGTATGAGGAATAGCTTAAATGACATTTTTCTCTGTCACAGGTTTGCTGATGCTGAGGGAAGAGCTTTTAAAAATGTTTTCATGGGACTCTGTCCACACATACCTCCCTCTTCCTTTTAAATTCTATCTCTGATGCTCAAGCCTCATCTTAAACAGACTGGAAAAAAATACTGTGCTCAATATGAAATGGTGACCCAGTGATCCCATTCTGAGCATTACCTTCTGGTATCAGCAGCTCTAATTGGCTCTGGGCTTTGAATCTTTTTGCATAGTCTGCTTGCTCAATGTGGCTTGGTATTGACTTATTCTTCAACACAAGTCTGAGAGCAGTAATCTCCTGAGCTGAAGCTCAATTTTGGAGTAGCTTGTTCTCCAGAGTTTGAATCTTTGAGCAGACTATCTCATGGCTAGTTATGAGTTCATGAGCTGTCCCATTAGTGGTACGTGCAGTTTAGAGCACTCCATGCAGCATTTTTGCATGTTCCTCAGGAGCTAATGGCTGGTTAAGGCAAATGAGATTTCTTTTCAGTCAGCCATCAGAAAATTAAAGCTCCTGAAAGACTGCTCAAAGTGGAAAATGCTAAGTTACCATAGAGGGGAGTGAATGTTCTTTGTTCTAGAGGCGGGGTATATTTGACCTTGGGGATGCTGCTTTTGAACCTTATTTTTACATTTTTCTAACACAAAGGAAATCACTGCAGCTCCTAAGTGATCTTTCAGTACAGAGGAACACCCTCATTAGTTTTTTTCACCTTCTCACCTTCTTTCATTAAACCACACTCTTTACAGTCCTAGCTGAGCAGCAGGGAACATGATGAGCTGAGTGAATAGCATCTTCCTTTGTTAACATGTTTTTTTCATCATCGAGCACTAGAACAGTAATGAGGCTGTAGATCATCTTTCAATCATAAATATGCCTAGCAAAGTATAGAAGAAAGGAGCTTTCCCAAAAATAAATAAATAAATAAACAAAGGAGCCGTGTCGTGAAGGGAAGAGATTGGGAAAAACAGGACGACAAAGCTTTTTCCTGAGTCAATAAACCATGTTTAATGTATAGAGGCACCAAAGTCAGGAATGTCTCCAAATGATTAGCCGTGCTGTGAATTTTCATGTCATGGAAATAGGCACATGATCATATCTTAAACTTCAGTGCCACACACATATATGTCAGCACTGGGAGGAAAAAAGTACACAGCTAAGGCAACCTTAAAGCAGATTGGGTTTGTTCTAGAAATATACAGATTTGTTTTCTCTCTTGACAATTTTTAAATAGGAACAATATATATATGTTTCTGTAGCGCACATATAGTGTGCCAACCAAGGAAAACGGTTGCTTTTTTGAATGAGAACTGCATATTGTCAGCTCAAGCCACTCATATAGTTGTTTAGAGAAGGGAGTTTCTTTTCATGTTTGTACAGCACCTAGCACAATGAGCCCTCAGTTGTGAGTGCAGTCTGGGGGCTACTGTGATAACAATAGTAAAAAAGGACAATAATTACTATAAAATATAAAATAAGGAACATATTCCTTATGAGGGGGAGGCAGGCAAACTATGGCCCGTGGGCCGAAATTGGCCTGCAAGCATCTGTCCTCTGGCTCACTGCCAGCTCACAGCTGCTTCTCCCCCACCCCACCTCACTCCAGCAGTGGCTCATGCTGTGGCTAGAGCACCTCTCTCTCCATCCCCTTGCCAAGTGCCGTGGTGGCTTGTGCCGTGGCCTGAGTGGCGCCACCGCTCCTCTGCTCTCACAGCTCCAACTAAAGTTGGGTCGGAAGTGTAACGGCAGCAGCACTCTGGCCTGGATGTGAGCTGCTGTTGAACCTGGGATGGAAAGGAAGAGGGGCAGGGGCTCTCTGGATGCTGGGAGGGAGGGGGAGTGGAGCCCAGCTCCACCCCTTTTTCTGGGGAGGGGGACTGGCTGCACCCCCTCCAAGCTCTGCCCCTCCTTTCCCCCTCTCTCCATGGCCCACTATAAGGGGCTATACATGCAATGTGGCCCTCTGGCCAAAAATGTTGCCCATCCTTGTGTTGTGTCCTAAGTTAGTTTGCCCAGAGTAAGAGCAATGCCTTGTTGTGCTGCCCCTGGAGCAACCTGGGAGAGAGACTGTGTATCTTCAAGTGACAGTCTGCCTCCCAGTTTTCCTGCTGCTTGGCGGAGGGAATAAACGCTGACAAGTACAGGTCCACATCCACAGCAATGTGCCATTCTGTACCTTGAGTTGGTGACATGCAGCTTCTAGCCAGCATCTACCTCCTTCCACCTCTTCCCACCAGGGAGGGGGATGTGGGCTGTAGCAGCTATGCAGACTCTGCTGCCTCCTGTGTGCAGGAGGTGGAGGTGTGTACCAGCACAAAGGAGCAAGGAATACCTGCTGCCCCCTCTATTTGCTTGTGCCAGCATCCGGACTAGACCACAACTGGGCCTTAAAGATTCACAGATGGGACATTTTGCTTACTTCAGCTGATATTTCTTTGCAGTATATGCCTTTATTACAATTGCAGTGGTTTATTTTACTTGTATGGCCAAAGCAGACTAATGCTTTCAGTTATATGTAACCATTCCTCTTTCGGCTTTGCCCCCTCACCCACGCACCCGCCACCACTCCACAGTTATTAGTTAATTTCAGTTCTACTAGTGATGTTTGTATGCAGCTCCCTTTAAAATTGTGTGTAAGTTTTCATTTAAATGAAGTCACTGTCTTTGCCTGGGTACTTATTAATTCACCTGCTTTGAAATGGATACTGAATTGCAGTGCCAGGCTTGGAAATTCATCTAGCTTTAGAGCAGCTGAAAGTGTGCAAAGTACTTCGCAAAAGCATGTTAAAAAAAAAAAATCCAGGTCCCTGTCAGAAAACGCTTACAATTTCAGGCTCCAGTCCTGACACTAGATCCATCTGGAGAAACCCCACTACCTTGGCAGCACTCCATTTAATTCAGTGGGCTTCTGCACAGGCACTGGAATCTGCCCAATCAGTCCTGATAGCAGGATTGGGACTTAATATCAGACTTACTGTAAAGGGAGAATGACAGACAACATGACGGGAATCACGTACTATAATAAGATCACACAGTGACTGTTCTGACGTGGTCATAAATTGAGATTCCGTTGTGAAAAAATAAACTTAGTTAATCTTTAAAAGTGCCACCAGACTCCTTGTTTGTTTTGCTGTACTAGACTAACATGGCTGCCCCTTTGGAAGTGAGTTGCCTTGTTTGTTTTATGAATTCACTTCATGTAGGGGACATGGCACAATATTTATTTGGCCATATATTTTATTTTATATTAAGAAAAAGCAACAAGAAACAACTACATTAAAGTCTCCATGGGAGAGCACAGTGCTCTTCAGGCTCCTCTGTAACAGGCTAAAAGCAAGTCTGAGAACAAAATGTCAGATGAACTCTGAACCAGCATGCAGGGGGAGTTTTTAGAAATCAAAGGTACAGTACACAGAACAAAACAAATAAACATCATAATCTCATAGTTTCCTGTACCACAATATTTAGCTTTAATAGTTATGTTATGTCTCAGTGGAATTACAGCACAGATTAGGATCGGCCAAAATATTTTAGTTATGCTTTAAAATGTCCTTCCCCCCCGAATCTGCCACCTCTTAAGTTACTTTCTACTCTCATGTCTGGCCTTTAGCAATCTTCCCACTCAGTACTAGTTTCAGCCATCTTGGATAAGTGTAATGTTGGTTTAAATTTGTTTCCATGTTTAATGTTTTGCTTCCTCACAGTTACTTTTAAGTCATTTTTGCTAAAACCTTTCTGGGCACATCTCCTTCTGCAGCTGGAACCTATGCAATAAGCATGTTCCATTGAATAATAAAATAAGGAAGCAGAAGGCTTTTATTTACTTCAGTTTTTGTTATAATTTTCTTCCACAATGCTTGTTTTCTACAATGTAGCTGAGAAACCTAAAAAGCTGCAGAAAAACCCCTAAAGTGCTTCAGCATCAGAATTAATCTGTATTAGACTTCTCCATTTGTATGGCTGTCTCAGGAAGTTGCTAGTTGGTCAGTGCTTGTTAGGACTAAAAAGGATTGACCACTAGGGTGTTTCGTGGTATTAAGATATTTCTTGACCCAGGCTCAAGTCAATAGGACCATATTTGGCAACCTATTGGTATAAAAAAATAGACTATATGAGCATTTGGGATGTAATCAAAGTTCAATTGCCACAACTCTGGTGTGACTTCTGTTACAAGTGGTAGAGTCACAAATTAATTAGACAGACCCTCCTAAACAAGTGATAAAATGAATGCTTTATAGAACTCCCACATCATTATGTTTTCTTTATGCACATAAGAGACCTAATCTGCAATCCTGGCTCAGGTAAGCCTTCCAATGAGCTCAGTAAACAGGCAATGAACTTAACAACAGTACTGTCTTAACAAAGAGTGCCGGAGGAGACCTGTCAGGTTTGTGATTTATCCTTCATATAACTGTGCCAGGGGTATGCAACCTGTGGTTCCAGAGCTGCATGTGGCTTTTTGGCAGCCCCATTGTGGCTCCAGGCCCCACAGCACGACTGCCACCAGGGGATCTTGCTGGTGGCCTGCTTCAGGCTCTAGGACCCCACCACTAGGGGAACCTATAGGTATCCCACTCTTGAGGAATAGTGTAGTGGCTAACACCTCTGCTTAACATGCAGAAGGTCCTGGGTTCAATTCCCAGGGGGTTGGACTCGATGATCTCACGAGGTCCCTTCCAGCCCTATGATTTGATTTGATTTGGCTCTGGGTCCCCTTTCCTCCCACTGCAGGAGGCACTCTGGCCCAGCACCCCAACCAGGAGGCTACACCCATTGCAGCTCTCGAAATACTTAGTTATTGAAGGAATTTTTAAAAATGACTCTTCTTATCTTTTGGGTTTCTGACCCCTGAATTTGGCAAACCCTCTGCATCCCCACTACTTTTTGAAATATATATTACTGTGAAAATAGTTATGACATTGGTAGGAGCAAGCTGAGTAACATACAGAAGTTCCATATAAAGGTAGAAAATTGCAATGGTAAAGAGTTTGCTTATCCATTCTCAGACGCCCTCTCATGTAAGATCAGGTCCTTTCCGTAAAGGGTGACATATGACAGATTTGAGTCCTGGTAGAAATTTATGACCATGCAGCTAAAGCAGAGGTTTAGGGTTAAAAATATAGAGTAAATCCTTATATCTCTTGTATAAACTCAGTGTATTTTAGTTTCCTCATCTGTAAACTCTGGATAAACCTTCTTGCCTTTGCAGAGGTGCTGAAGAAATAAATGAATTTATGTTTATAAAGTACTCTGAGGTTCGTAGGTGGAAAGTGCCATAGAAGAATAAAGTATTGTTATTTATTGCTATTGTGCTTTCCTTTCTGTAAGCCTCTTTTGCACTGAAAGAAATCCTAGTCAAGGCCAAATTCATTTAGAGCAAGTTCTAATACACACCTTTTGCAGGTAAAAGTCATGAAAAAATAAATACTTTAATATAAAAATTTCCATGTTCATTATATTAGAAAACAAGTCCTTCTATATTCATCTTCAATATTCTTCTATATTATCAATTTCCTGATCCCTTCATTTTAGCTGCGTGTAGAGATACTGTGAAGGTTAGGGTTAAATAGGAAACTTCACCAGCAGTGGCCATGGCAAAATCACCTGTAATAATAGGAGCTGTGCCTTGCCAACAGGCAGATCATTTGGAGTCAGTGCCTTATGCTAAGACACAGATGTTTTCAGGAAAACACTACTCGCCTGTATTATTGTGGGTTGTAAACTCTGGAAAACCTGGCTCAGGCTGGAGGCAGAGAGGTATTATTTTTCTGAAATGTGACATTTTTAAGTAAGATTCCGCTCCCTAACAGTTCCAACTTCAAACAATCTGCCCATTGAGTTGGCACAGTTTAGACTGAAGCAGATGAAAGTCTCTACAAATTTGAGGCTTGTAAATTATCCAAAGTTCTATTCTGAATACATGGGCACTTAACATAAAAAAATACATGCAAAAACACCATAATTTTTTTGACTACTACATTTCCCTTTCATGCACACATTGCACTGAGAGATGGGGAAATGACATGCTAGTACACACCCAGGGGGTCATAGTAAGATATGTCCACTAATGGTGTTAACCTTGATTCCTCTTTCATTTTGTACTCAAACAAACCTCTCTGAGGCCCATTACGGTTCAAATGACCTTGCAACCACTATCTATCAAGTGCCCACCCTCCCTTCATTCGATTAAATGCCCCAAACTCTTGCAGAATTGCCTATGGAAATATTATTATTTCTTATTATTTGTTCTGCAGTAGTTCCTGAGTCTCAGCCCTACTGTACTAGGCATGGAATGAATTTGTAACAACACAGTCCCCACACCAAAGAGTTTATAGTCTAAAATAAGAAGCAACAGGTGGCTTTAATAAACAGATGGGGGGGAAGCACAGCACGATGATTATGGTGCACATGATAAGCAGCTGTCACAGCATACCAGCTGCCTAACATTTCATTTTACACTTAAAAAAAAAAAGTTGAGCCTCATAAACAACCATATGCTAATGGAAGTAGCTGCAAGTTGGGTCCTTCTTCAGCCCTTCTCACTTCCTGATGGATGCTGTGTCCTCAGGACTTGTCTGTCATCGCCATCATTTAGGCATAGATCAGGCTTGTCCAACCTGTGGCCTTGGAGCCAGAATCTGGCCTGCCAAAGACTCTTATCCAGACTGTGGAGCCACTGCACACACCTTCTCTTGCCACTCCTGCCACATTCCCCTGCCTTGTCATCCCATGCTCCCCTTCTCTTGCCACCCCTGCCCTGCTCTCCACACTCCTCCTTCCCTGCCACACTATGCTGCCGGCTACACACCCGCTGCCCTTTCTTGCCACCCCTGCCACACTCCCCCTCTTCTCCCCTGCTGCCCCACAAGGCCACCCCTGACCTCCCCTCTCTTGTCACCCTGCCCTCGCCCTGTTCCCTACACTTTCCTCTACTGTCCTGCATGGCCACTCCTGCCCTATCACCTCTTCCTTGCCAGCCTTGCTTTTAGAGAACATTTACGGATTTCAAGAACCAAAATGAATTTGTAAGCTGCTGCTTATTTTTGACTGTTTATATTTTATTAATAATAAGATGAATTTCTATGCCTTATCTAGCCAAAATTTGCTCATCAGCCCCCAAGTGAGAAAAGAAGTGCAGTGTGGCCTCTCATCCAAAAAGGTTGGACACCCCTGGCATAGACCATGCCTTCATGTAATTACTCCTTGCAGGGCATTTTGCAAAGCTGCATTGACATGACGGAAGGGATCAAGTTCTGCAATACAATCTTTTCCCAAGTTCCATGATGCACACCAGGAGCTGCCATTCTTGGGGACAATGTAGACTGTTCCCCTCATAAAAGCAGGCCAGCTCCCTGAAACAGTGTCAAGCTGGAACGAAGCCACAGTCCTACTGCCTGTGGAGTGCTGCATGTCCTTTGCATTCCGTAGACTGCAGGTCTTTCTTCACTGTGTAGGCATACCCTATGTGTTTTATGTGAAGTGCGTCACAGTCCTGGTGGGGAGTGGGGAGACAGTGAGATGAGTGAAGTCTTTTGGGACTTGGTGAGAGGACAGAAGTTTTTTTCAAACAATAAACAAAATCATACAAAGCAATGGACTTGGTGATGCAGTACTTCAACTACTCAGACTTCTGTAAGGAAAGTAAAAGAGCAGGGCACGGATGATCAGTTAACAGATTAGCTGTCAGAGCCCTCTCCCCAGGAATGCCCCTGTCCTGGAAAAAGATCTGGGGCTCAGGTGCTGGGACTCAGGGCTCGCACACTTTAAGCATGCTGCCGCTGTGAAAGACCCGAGGCTCTGGCATGGGACTTGGGGCTTGAGCCCTATAAGCCCAGCACCAGTGACACCCCTGCCTCTCCCTCAGTTCTTGGTTTTCTGACAGAGCCAGAAGGCTAGAGTCCACTAGCAGACAAAACTATGGGCTTAATTGGGCACTCTAGCAAAAATGGTGGGTTTCTTACCAGTAAATGTCCTTCTTCGAGATGGGCTGCTCAGATTCATTCAGTATCAGGTGTCTACGTGCCACAGTGCACGACTAGCCAGAAACACCTTAGCCCTAGCCTGTCAGGACACGGCTGGTGGCCACTGCCCCCTGGCCACCCCGTGGCCACATACATGGCCACGGCCCTGCTCCTCCCCAGTTCCTACTAATAGCTAACTCCAAGTAGCAGGGATGGTGGGAGGGACCTGAATGAATCTGAGCAGCCCATCTCAAAGAAGGACAGTTTACTGGTAAGCAACCCACCATTCTTCTTCGAGCGCTGTGTGGATACATTTAGTATCAGGTGACTGCTAGCCGTACTGTGGAAGGTGGGCGGAGTTAGAACCTTATCTGCTGTCAGCATGGCCACCCACAAATGGCACAGCACCCAAAACTGGGTGAAGAAGCAGTGGGCCGCCAGGCAAACGCCTACAGACACACCACCAAGTGCAAGATCTTTGAGAGAAGACATGCATGAGAGTGCCAAGGGGCTATTTCCCACTCTGTCAGGAGACTAGAACTCCAACAGGGGCAGTCCCCAGTTCATTATTAGGGAATTTGCTATATCATAATAGCAAAAGAACATCCTTGTCACCAGCAAGACCGTCTAGTGTAGGAGGGTTACCCTTTCCTAGTAGAATCGACTCCTGAGAAAGGCAATCATGATCCAGGGCAATAGGCTCCTACAGCCGCAGGCGAAGAGCAAGGGTGGAATAATTGCCACTCTTGACACCTCAGCTCCCCCCCAAAGGGGGCAGTCAATTGGGTGAAGTTACTGACCAAGTTTGGGGGCAGGTAACACATCGCCCCCTGACCAAAAGGGGAATAGGCAAAAGGCCTTTCCCCATTGGCATATCGGCAAGAGATACCATGGGTAGAATTGATAAGGGGTGCCCAAAACTAAGGTGTCCCACCTCCATATGGAAGCTAACATAGGAAGAAGGATAACAAGGAAGGAGTGGCTGGGGACCTCCACCCCTCTATCCATTCATGCATGGAAATGGAGGGCCTGGAGGGAGGGCCCCAGAAAGGCCTAGAAAAAGGCCTAGACCCATCTCTGGGGCCCAAAGCGTCAGAGACGCTCCGTCAAGGAGGTCGTCGTAAAGAGAGAAATGGACACCTCAGAAGCGCTCTTCTTTAGAGGTGATCCTTGAGCAGGTTATAGTAGGAAAAAAGGGAGAACTCTTAGGTACACCCATCCCAGCATCAAGAGAGAAACTGGGAGGTAGGTGATTGAATTCCCGTGTTAGGTTGTCCCCAACCAAAGGGGGCGGGGGAATGACCTGAGACAGGGGCAGTGAGAAACCATCGCGGGGTTCTGGTGTGGGGCTGGTGCAACTTTAAGGCTAGGTGCGCTTTTCTCTCCCCTGCCCCTTTACTCTACTCTCCCAGTATGTGGATTCACATAGGGAGAGGTATGCTGAATCTAGGGAAGGGGTATCCAGCCATCTTTGTAGACGGGTCAGGTCCACCTCGAGGTTTGTGCCTCCAAGCTCCAGAATTGGAGTGTTTAGGGGGAGTACGTGGCTCGCAAGATATTCTCACTACTCCTTCACATGATATTCTCACTCTCACTTCTATGGAGAGGCAGTCAACCTTCATAAGACAGCTGGCTGACTCATCTCTAGCGGCGGGTGTAAGTTGGGTCCCGGCTACAATGGGCCAACTATGAGGGATCTTGCATAGCTCCTGATGAGGAGAGAAGACGACACCTTAGGCAAAATGCAAGTCAGACGTAGTTTATAACACCTGCTCTGAGAGGAAGGGGTGTTATTGGTGAGCCTTCCCACATATTGGAAGGGGTAAGGCTTGGGCAGGTCCTGGGTGGGAGGAGGGAAGAAGGAGAGACCCCGGGAAGAAGAGAGGAGAGCATAAGGCAACCCCTACTTAGGGAAAATAAAGAAAATCTGCTGTGTCCTTTAAGGAACACGGAAGAGGGCAAGAGGGGGCATTACAAAATCGTAACCCATAAGCTGTCAGGCTTTCCAGCCTGTTAAGAGTTTGTAAGTTTCCCTGGGAGTTAAAGTTCTGCAGGGGAACTACCCTGAGCTAAGGACCATAGGTCCTCAAATGGCTCACTCAGGTGTATGAGTACTGATGGTGGTTAAGTGTTCTATCCCCTATCTCCCTTTGTTGCAATTCTAGGGAGGAGAGGGATACCATAGAAAGATCAAGGCAGCTCCTAGATGGCTGTCTAGGGTTTTCAGAGGAAAGCAACCCTTGCCTGGTTAAAGGGAGGCACCAGAGCAGAGGAGGTTCCAGCTGAGGGCTAAACTTGAGGTTTGCCCATGGACAGAAGGACCAATGTGATGTAGTGAAGGTCCTTGGGGAGGAGGGGGAGGAGCTGAAGAGGCAAAACCCCTACAGTGAGGCTTGAGGATCCCTCAGGCAAAAGCCTAATGCAAGTCTGAAGAGCATGGCCTTGATATTAAAAGGGGGCACTGCCTGGGAAGGTGAGGAGGGGAAGATAGAGGACAAGGAGTACAAGCTTGCCCTCTTACCTGTCAGCTAGGGGGTGCGGTGCAATATCCTGTAATAGTTTCCCCAAAATCTATTTCAGACCGACATGGATAAGGAGCGCTCTTGGGATAGTGGCACGGGAGCATACCCTTTTTAGTGTGCACAACTGGGAAGGAGTTGGCAGAGGTGTAGATATCCTCCCCTTGTCCCAGAGGGCTATAGTAGTTTCTTTTCTTTTTTTTTTTGGCGGGGGTCATCGTGTGCTTGCTTCTCATACCTCTATGACTTCCAGACTTCTACCAAGATTCCAAGGGCTTATGCGACTGGAACCAAGTGCATGTGAGGAATATTCTCCAGTTGTCAGGCCCTTACCTGACATGAAGGGTATGGTAAGGGAAGGGGGAGACATATTGTTACCGGGGAGGGGGAAGAGGTATCCCGAGGCTGATTGTGAGGGGGCATTTAACAAAAGCATTTAGGGTACCACCCTGACATTTAAGGGTTTGATGGAGGGAGAAGCGACCCTGTTGGAGTTGATCACCTATAACGAGGGAAAGGGACTATCATCCTGTGATCCAAATTCTCCTTAAAGGTGTGAGTGTGGGAGAACTACAAGGATGCCTCCCCCATGCGTTCCAGGGATCACAGTAGACTGGGAGAGCATTGAAGCACCCGGGGAGTAACTATACCCAGGGCTCTGAGGGCTGACCTATGGGCACAGTTGCCACGGATCAGGGAGTCAGTGGGCAGGTAAAGAAAGACTGTCCCTCTAAAGAGAGGTCTAATATGGACTGCTGTAAGTCCTGGGAGAGGCCAAAATCCCGAAGCTAAGCTGCTAAGTGCGCAAACACAGCTATAGCAGTGCTGCAGCTGGCCGTGTTCAAGGCATCCCATGCCACTGTAAGGGCATCACATGAGGCCATGGCACCTTCCTTGATGAAGACATCCAGATCCTCCAAGTGTTCTTGTGGGAGGAAGCTGCTAAAACACTACATAGCATCCCACAGGACTAGGAAATATCTTTTAACCAGGGCCTGATAGCTAGCAGCCGTCAACTGAAAAGCTGAGGATGAATAGGCTTTTTCTACCCAGGAGGTCAAAGTTTCTGAGACTCCTAGGGGACCTGGGGGTGAATCAGGGCAGCTCGGGCCAGTGTGTCCCAGCAATGTCAAGGACATCAGTAAGAAGGGGGAAGATCGTAATGGTGACCGGAGAGGTTTCAAACCCCAAGTCTAATAAGAGATCCTGGTCTCCCTCAAGGGGTGTGGCCCTGACCCAGGTAGGCAGTGACCCAGTGAAGGGGTTAAAGTGTGGTAGGGTCTTCTCTGTAAGACCCTGGCCTTTATTCATGGCTGTAGTCAGGAGAAGGGACAACCCCTGTACTGGGGTGCCCTCACCCGGGGCCATGACACCAAGTTGAGCCTCAGTAGGAGATAGCCAGCTTCAAGTGCAGTACCCAGAAAGAACCCAGTGCCGCAGACCCTTCAGTGAGAGGCTGGGCCTGAGGAATGCACTCTCAGATCTCTTGCAGTGCTGAGGCAAGGGTGTCGGCGCCATAGGCGTTGGAGCCCACAGTTTCACAGTGGCGCAGGGCCCAAGTAGTGAGTGGCTCCTCTTGGTGCTAGGTAAAGTAGAGGAAGGAAGGCGGACTTACCATTTGCTTCGGTGGCCTGGCGGAGTGTTCAGAAGCCAAACGGCCTCTGCCACTTCAAAGGCCTCCGGTGTGTGCACTGTGATAGACTCCAAGGGCTCACCCTGTGGGGAAGGGCCAGAAACGGCGCCAGCACTTTGTTACCGAAGTTGACCCTGAGTATGCTTACCTGAGCTCTGCTGGGGAGTGGCGCCGAGAGGGCCTTGGTGCCAACTGGCATGTGGAATTGCTGCCAAAGTGCAGAGCTCAGATGTTCTAGCCCTTTCTTCACAGAGGAGGTGCCAATGATAAGATCACATGGCGTGAGAGGGTGCCGAGCATGATGCCAATCACGGCTCTTTATTTGAAGCTGGAGATTGGCGGTGAGAGGGCTCCAGTGCCAATCCAGCTTGGGCACCAGTGCAATCTGGTGCTGCGTTAGAGGCCAATCATGGCTTTTATTCATAGCTGAAGAATGGCAATGAAAAGGCTCCAGTGCCGACTAAGCACACGGTGCTGAGTTACAGGCTGATCGCAGCTTTTATTCATAGCCAGAGAGCAGCGCCGAGAGGGCTCCAGTGCAGACCAAGCACATGGTGCCGAGTTCAAAGCCAGTCATGGCTTTTGTTCATAGCCAGAGAGCGACACCAAGAGGGCTCCGGTGCCAACCAAGCACATGGTGCCAAATTAGAGGCCGATTGCAGCTTTCATTCATACCCAGAGAGTGGCACTCAGAAGGCTCTGGTGCCCGTCCAGGCCAGTGATTCTTTGGATGCGACAGATGTACCTGGCATTGGCTGCAGGGCCCATTCCTGGGCAATGTTATGCAGCCTTCACTCCCTGTCTTCCTGAGTCCTTCATTTAAAAGACCTGCAAATAGAGCATAATCTGCCTGTTGAAGCTCACACAGGCATTAAAATACCTCCCGTGGGGGTTGTCCCCCTGGTTCAGGTTTCTGTTGGAAGGACTTGGTTAGGAGCGCTGGTGATGTCTGCAAACAGATCTTCCAGTGAAAAATACATGTAAAACAGAGCAAAGAGACAGGCACTCGCAGAAAGCAAGAGCAGGCTGTTCTGTAACTGTTGCTGCTGACGGAAACAATGGAACTGGGGAGGAGCAGGGCTGCAGCCATGTATGTGGCCATGGGCGGCCAGGGGGCAGTGGCCACCAGTCCTCTCCTGAGGGGCTAGGGCTAAGGGGTTTCTGGCCAGTCGTGTGCTGTGGCACATAGACAACTGATACTGAATGTATCCAAGCAGCGCTCAAAGAAGAATCCCGGTTCTTCATGTAACCTTCGCGTGGGCTAGAATTCATTCAATAGCCCCTCTCCAGTGCCTAACAGAAATAAACCCCTGGAGAACACAGCTGGAGAGCCAGGATCCAGTCTCTATAGCAGTGGTTCCCAACCAGTGTGCCGAGAACTGGAGTTAAGGTTCCCTCCCTGCTCAGCCCAGTCACTTGGGCTATGCAGGGCTGGGAAAAGGCAGGGGTTAAAGTAATGGGGAAGGCACCAAACCACAGTTCCGGGGCCCCCATTTTTAGGTTTTAGGCAGCCTTCTAGCCCCCTAACAATAGAGGAAGGCACTGGAATGCGGAGTTCCAAGGGTACCCCTAAAAATGGCAGGAGCAGCCCGAATGCAGAGTTCCAGTGGCTCCACCTTAAACCTGGCTCCACCTTAACCCAGCCAGCAGAGAGCTGCAGGAGGCTGGGAGTGTGTGAATCTCCCCCTGCAGGGCAGAGCAGCTGGTGTCAGCCAGCCTGCAAACAGGCCAAGTAAGGGCTCTGGTGGGGAGGGCTGCTAGGGGTTGAGTGGGGCAGGTGTGTGTGTGTGTGTGTAGCCGGGGGGGGGGAGTAGATGTGTAGCAGAGGGTGGGTAGCTCGGGTTGTGGGGTGGCTGTGTGTGGGGGCGGTGTAGCTGGGGGGCTGGAGGCCTAGTTCTGCCCCTGCAGTGATGGGAGGGTCCATCACAGGCAGCAGGGGTCTGGGGGAGGGGAGGACAGGACCCACTGGGGTGGGAGGGAGCAGCAGTGGGGTGAGGAATTGCCCTGGGTGGCAGGGAGCCACTGTGGAGAAGGGGGAAGTGGGTGTAGCGCCAGGTTCCACTGCCCTACCCTCCCACTCCTCAGGTTCCCACTGTCCCCCACAAAGCCACTCCTGTTGTCCCTTCCTCTCTCCTCTCTTGCCACCCTTGAGCTGTTCCCCATATGGCTGCCTTTGTCCTCTTTTGCACCCCTGCCCTGCTCTGCTCCCCATTCTCACTCCTGCTGCTGCACACGACTCCTGACCTCCCATTTTGCCACCCCTGCTTTGCTACCCCTACAACCCCACATAGCAGCATTTCCGAAACACTGTGCCATGGTTCATGAATATTCGTAAGTGATTTAAGTTAATGTGAATACTCATGAGTTTTTTTAATGGTGGTGTGCCTCATAAAATTTGAAGGTATCAAGGTGTGCCACAGCAGAGAAAAGGCTGGGCACCACTTCTCTACAGGACTCACAGTGAAGATTGTCCAGAGTTACCAACCACATCAAACTACTACTTAAAATAAACAGAACAATGAATTTTATTAACTACTAACTTAATTAATCATATCCTAAGAAAACAAAAATAAACTTAAACAGACAGTAAGAAACCCAAGAGTCCCAAAGTTCAGGTGGAGTCACCCGCATCTCAGTTGCAGTCTCAGTTCAAGTCCTTGAGGCTTGAGTGGAAAGAAGTTGTGATCTCCTTCTTCGTCTGCAGGAATCTTCAAGAGAATTCCATGCAGTCCTTTCTTTCTCTTCTGCAACCAGCACCATGCAGTATGTCCACTGGTCACTGGTCTCAGTCCCACAAGCAGAAGCAGCCTTAGGCAATTGGGAGGCCCAGGCAAAAGCCCATTGTGGAGCCCCCTAAAGGGCCCACTATCAGCCCCCACTGCTACTCACCCCTGGCCCCAGTTCCCCCTGCACCCCTAACCACTCCACAGCACCCCCCAGGACTCCCTGTTTATTTTGCTGAACTGAACTAACATGACTATCCCTTTGGACCTTGTAAATTAATTTTGGGTGTGATATTTTTAAAGATCTTCCCATCATGAAGCTTGTAAGTTGATCATCTTTCACTTAACATAAATGAGCTAACGCTGAACTACAAAGTTAAAATGAACATTTTAAAAATTTTTAAAAAGTATGAGTCTTAATTAAAAAATAAGTGGTAACATTAATGATGGCTCAAAAATAACAAATACCACTTTTAAAATTTTGGCAGTCAAATCTTACAAATTTTTCATATAGGCGTGGGTTTATGTGAACTAGACATTTCATACAAATAGTTATAGTAAATAAAAATAAGTAAAAGGAAGGTTTCTAGTGCGTAGCTATAAATGAAGAACACCAAATTTCAATGAAATTCTCTGAAGTACTCAAATTTGTAAGACTCTGCCCCCTTCAAAAATATTTAGTAAGTACAAAAGAAGCTAAAAAATTACTTACCAAAAGAAAGACATGCAGCACAGACATCACACACAGCTTTAATTATTGACTAAGGGCAGCTCTGTATTTATATATAGCAACCTATATGGACCTACCTGTTAACCTGAGCTAACCAAAGCCAAAGTAAAAATTGTCACAAAGTTGAAGGAAAAGGCAAAAGAAGAGGTAAAAAAGAAAAGGAAAAGGCAATATTTCACAAAATTAAAAAATGACAATAAATGGCCACACTCAGGAATTAAAAGCTGAGGCCACTGGAAAAGTTCCTGCTGTTGTGCTGTCTATTGCTTGTTCCTGCTTTTTTAGCATGTCAGTGTGAAGGTGATGGGCAGATAATGGTGAAATCTGCAATTCAGATGAAGCACAGATCCAAATGATAGCTTGCCTTGATGTGCCAAGAGTGAAAATTGCTTAGGCTTCCAGCCCTACTAGCTCTGCTAGATGAGAACAATTTCTGTATTTTTCTATATTTTCATTTCTGTCCACCAAATTGAGGATGGGGCCCCTTATTGCTTGGGGCCCTAGGCAGCCACCTGCTTCACCTACCCCAAAAGCCACCACTGCCCACAAAAGAAAAACTCCTGTGTAAAATACTCCACAACAGGGAGAAAACATCTTGCAGTCCACTTGGCTCAGCTTCTCTCATGAACACTGAGCACATGGGCTGATCTCATTGCAGCGCTGTATAGGTACTCACCTCAGGGCTGCTGCTCTCAGGCTCCTGACCACAGCAACAATAACAAACCTTCTTCTTCAAGTGCTGCTTGGATGCATTCAGTAATAGGTGTCTCCGTGCCGGAGCGCTGGATTTGTCAGAAAAACTTGTCCTAGCCTGTCAGGTGAGCGTAGGCGGCCTTCGCCCCTTGTGCCGCTCCGTGGCTATATATACCGCCGCCTCCCGACCCCTCCTCAGTTTTCATTTCTTCCGCCTTGCGCGTCGGATTTGGAATGTCCACTCCTTGCAAACCGCAAGCAGCCTGTCCTTTTCTACAAGCTTACTGCCCGGCTGGGAGCATCTCTTTGTGGATTTAATTCCACCACAAGAGTTCCCCAGTGTTGAGATGGAACATCTCACGACCATGCCAGGGTTCAAACTGTGCACCGAGTGCAGCAAGGCCTTCCCCCAGGACAACCCCCACAGGAAGTGCCTTAGGTGCCTGGGCAAAGACCACATGGTCTCGGCTTGTTCCATCTGTCTCTCCTTCAAACCTCGGACCATCAAGGAGAGGGAATAGTGATGCTGCTCCCTAGCCTCCAAGGAAGCCCGGCACCCTTCACCCGAGGCTTCGGGTTCTCGCCCGGTGCCAAGACCCAGCTCAACACCGCAGCCTATTCGGCATCGCACCACAGGTAGTTGCCACTGCTGCCGCACAACCTTGGTGCCAACTCCAGCACCCCAGCGCCAACCCAGCACCCTGGCACCTTGGCACTGCTCGAGGTCGCCTTTGGGTAGTCCAGCACCGCTGGTACCAGGATCGCCCCGGCACCACTCCGCATCATCTCTGGTGCCGATGGCTTGGTTCAGTCCGGCCTCACCAGTGCCGAGCTCACCCCGGCACTGACCAGTTTCACCCTCGGCACCGCAGGCTTGCCATAGCCCGGTGCCACAGGAGCGAGAGTCCTCCTTCCTAGGCAGTCCTCCCTCCCCAGGCGAGGACTTGCCATGGAGCCACATGGAGTCATTCCTCATGCCATCCACCCCAGAAGCGGTGGAGGCTGCACGAGCCCTCCTGTTGCTCCTGACACCCCCTGCCCCACTCCCAACCAGAAGAGGCAAACCAGCCTTCATATCAAAGGCCTGGATCCACCCAGGGCATTCGCCCTCACCACACAGCTCCCTGTCTTCCACTCCAGTGGGAGCAGACACCATCCTGTTGTCGCCAGTACCGCCCCAGGAGTCTCAGTTCCCTTCCCCCACTTCCAGCCCAGAGGAAGGACCTTCCAGGGGCTCCAAGCGGCTTCGGCACTGCACGTCAGTCTCATTGCCCTTCCACTCCAGGCCACAGGAATGATCCCTTCAGGGAACTCCCTCCCCACCACGGCGAGCTTCTGGTACCGCCCTCTCCCCGGCACTGAGGTCTGACACAGGAAACTTGTCAGTGCATTTTGATTTGCTGTGCCAGGCTATGGCCCATTTAGGCATGGAGGTGCAGCCCTTCACCCTCACCCCGATACCCTCTTCGGTCCAGCCTTTGCCTCAACGGAACCCTTATCAGTTCCACCCCACCTGAGCATATGGGACCTTGCATACTCCTGGTGGCAGAGCCCAAGTTCCATTCCCCTGGTCTCGGACATGGCAAGCATTAAATATTGGGTGTCCAAGTCAGATTTTCCCTCTCTTGTTGGTCACCTGGTTCCCCTGAGAGACATGGTCCAGATGGTAAAGGGCCCTGGGGAGCCCTCCAGTAACCCCCTCCCATCCTCCAGGGAAGCCAGGGAACTGGACCTGTTGGGCCATCAGGTCTACTAATCATCGGCCTTCCAACTGCGAGTGGCAAACAGCCAAGCCATAACCAGCAGATGCTTGCTGGATGTGTGGGAGTCACTCGCAAAATTTAGAAGCTTGCTCCCACCTGAGGCCAGAGAGGAGTATGATACCTTTCTGGAGGAAGGCAACATGATCTCTCAAGATCTCCTCCTTTCGGCACACGATGCGGTAGACACAGCCACTCGTACTATGGCCTCAGTGGTAACCATCCGCAGAGTGGCATGGCTTAGGGAGGCTAGAGCACCCCCTAACATGCATCAGGCAGTCCTCAACCTGCCCTTTGAAGGGGATGCTTTGTTTCCCTCTAAAACCCTATCGGTGGTGGGCACTGCTCGAGATCCTCGGGGAGAGGCCAAATACTTTAGCCTGCTCCCCCATGGACCCACCCCTCTGACTTAGCCCCCCCCCCCCAAATTCCCACCCATTTCTCCCATAGTGGGACCACAGGGGAGCTTCCTTCCACCGCCATCATCAGCTGCAAAGGCTGGGTCCTTGCCCCCTTCTCCTGCAGGGAGGGGCCCACCCAACTTGCAGTGATCCCACTTTCAAACCTTGGGGAATAGAGGCATCAGGGTGTCATTGCAGTAGACGGTCGACACACCTGTTTCCCCTTGAAAAGGGAACAGGATTCAGTAGAAACCACCTCCCCTCACTTCTTTCTTCCTATTTGCTACTGCGTCCTCCTCTGATCTCGGGCAACTTGGCCCTGACAACATAACGATGCCCCTGCCTGCACCAACAGTACCCAGGTACCATGGTGCAACCCCACACTCCCTAAGCAGTGGCTACTTCAAATACTCATAGAGAACCACCCTTCCCTCTCCTCTCTTTCCCTGGGCATCCCTTCAACCCCATGTTTCCATGTCAACGCTCTTGTCGGGGATGAGAGGCGTGTCTCATAGTAGCCCCAGCACTGCTGCAGAGGCTCCAAGACGCACATATTTGACGCTTACCTGGACACAGGACTGCGCCTGTGACCCTGATGCTTCCCTCAGGTAGGCCTTCTCGAGTCCAGGTCAGGGGGAGGGGGATACCTCCGGTCGCATACCGTTGGCATAACGCGTACCAGCCTTTGTGACCTTAACCCCCAAAGTCAACAAGAACTACCTCCTACTCATCGAGGGGGTAACATTTGCTTAGCCATGGCAGATCTTAGCCTTCAAGGAAGGGCCAAGGTGAATGGCCCACCCCAACCCACGCTACCCCTTCTCATGGAAACTACACACCCTTACCTCGTGGTGACTGGGGCACCTACCCTAGAATCCTTGTCCTAAGCCCACCTCAGAAATGTGGTTGTCAATTCTCCTTACACCCCTCGCTTGTGAAGCAGGGGCCTGGCGTACCTTTCTCGAACCGCCAGATAAGGGAGCCTAGGAGAGGACACCTAATCACGTCTCCACGTAAAGGGAACTGCGATGGGACACCCTATCGGGCTTTCTCTCATCAGCGCCCTCCTCCGCGTCACCAGCCCATCATAACTGGGCAGGAGACCACATGTAGGCAGATGGGATCCCTCCCCAATGACTTGTAGCTGCCTTTTCTGACTTGGTCATGTACCCTGGCAGGGCGCGCCCCCCCCACCCTTTGTTTCGTGGGGCCTTCCCACTACATCTGCTTGCAGACCTATAACTCTACCAGGGGGGTCACCCCCACGTGCGTTGGTGGCACCCAATAGTACTGCTGTTCCTCCCCAATTCTTGAGGAACTATTGACATACACTGCCCATTCATTTGTGTGATGAACACAGGGAAGCAATCTAGAGCCTACTTCCTGCAATATCCAGGAACTTAGGGATTGTACACCCTCAAATCACCTTCCGACTTTCCGGCTAGGGATAATACTTCATTCGGTCCTCTAACCCCAGGGCAACGTTCCCTCTAATTACTCATAGACTGTGTGCGCAAACAATTTCTTTGTGTGCGCAAAAGCATTTCTTTGTGAGCACCAATATTAGCACTATTGAATTTTTTGTGCACACTTTATTTTGTTGTGTGCGTAGGTTTCATGACCTGTGTGTGTGCGCACACGCGCACAGCTTAGAGGGAACAGTGCCCCAGGGTACCCTTGTAATACTGCAGTTGCCACCCTGTGGTGGATTCACTTCCTAGCTGGTAGGTAATGAACCTTCTCCGGCATCCATTTTTTCAGGATATCCCTGTATTTAGGAGCTTTCCCTGGCGCCCACACTGGCACGGCAGAGCGGTAGCGCTATTCCTCCTGGAAATACTATAGGCTCTTGAGACTGTGACCTTACACGGCACCTCTATGAACCTATTGGTCCGCATTGGAGTGACCAAGCAATAGCGGGTGGTATCCCCGATCCTTCTCCCTTCCTCATGCACTCGTGAGGGCCCTTGCGATGCAAAACCCTGCAAGATTATAGGCCAAGTGGGCCCTTACATGAGCTCTCATGCTACTGTGGGCCTTACAAGGATGAACTCAATAGTACTGCCTCAGGCCACCTTGCCTTTCTGTGGTTCTTATGTCCCAGAGTCTCTCTCCTGTGAGAACCCGGTCCTTTGTACCTGATTTGGCTGAAAACATGTGCTTGCGCACTACACGGGTTTATAACTAGTATACCGTAGGTCCTCCATTCTGCTCAGCTTGGCCTTCCTATATGCTGCTGTTAAGTGTCTCGCAAGCCCTTCTCAGTCGTTCTCGGAGTCCCACCCTACAACCCTGTATCTTCACCCTCAGTCGCATCAACCAGACTCCGCTACATCTGGTTGCAGCCAGGCCAAGGGATAAGGTTATTCCCCTGCGGCTACCTGCATACCCAGCAGCCATCCAGATCAGTTCATGACTCTGTGGTTCCAGTTAAGGCCTTGAGGTGATCAGTTCAGGTAGTAATCTCCACCTGTTCTTTGTTCTCATGTGGGACATGGCTATTATGGCTAAATCCACACTTGTGGCATCCAGCGTTCTCCCACGAGGCCACGCTGCAAGGCCCATAGCCAGACACTATATTCTGTCTGTCAAACTTCATATTTCCACCTATGTGGAGCATCTAACGCAACCCTCTATGTTCACGTTGTGTCCAGTATTCCGGTTATGGTGACCTTGATCCGACCTGCTTATGTTCATATGTCTCGGTGGATTTGGTTCTGCCCCTGTTCTGGGTTGGCCCTCAGTTCTTGACTCTTCTGGGCCATGTCAAGGCCTGTTCACCTCTTGACTCCAGCTAGGATCTTGTTGCTGGGCTTCTCCCATATGAGGCATGTTGCTGTGCTGAAGGCAGAAGACCCAACTCCACCCGCCATCCATCAGCATAGCTAGTAGTCACCTATTACTGAATGCATCTGAGCGGCGCTTGAAGAAGAACGGTGAGTTACTCACCAGTAACCGTCCTTCTTTGAGATGGGCTGTTTGGATCCATTCAGGTCCCTCCTCTCCGTCCCCGCATCTGACATTGGCAACTCTAAGGAACTGAGGAGGGGTCAGAAGGCGGCCATGTATATAGCCACGGGGTAGTGCGAGGGGTGGAGGCTGCCTACCCTCTCCTGACAGGCTAGGACAAGTTTTTCCGACCAATCCAGCACTCCAGCACAGAGACACCTATTACTGAATGGATCCGAGCAGCCCATGTCGAAGAAGGACGGTTACTGGTGAGTAACCCACCATTGTGAAGAATGCCCAGCATGCTACCACTCCCTATTTCTAGAAACTTGTGGTTGCTGGGCAGCAAATTGGCCCAGCAACAGTAAACCACCCTGAAAAGGTCTCAAAAAGATAGCCTGTTTAGGCATATGGATTACATTCACACTGGTCATTTTCTTTCTTCCTTTTTTTACTTCCTGCTTGCCCATTATTTATGAGACAGACAGAAACAATCAAAGAATCAGATAGAAGTTATCAGAACAGAGGGTCCTATAAAGACCAAACAATACAAAGTGTAGATTCTATAACCATAAGGAGTTGTGTGTCACTTTAAGACTAACAGATTTATTTTTTGCATGAGCTTTCGTGGGAGAAGATCCCACTTCCTCAGATGCTTC
>ML681979.1:37901061-37920308 GCA_007922195.1 Podocnemis expansa | reverse complement strand
GAAGCATCTGAGGAAGTGGGATCTTCTCCCACGAAAGCTCATGCAAAACATAAATCTGTTAGTCTTAAAGTGCCACACAACTCCTCGTTGTTTTTTCACTGGACTAGACTAACACGGCTATCCCTTTTAAAATCTATAACCATAGCTGTTGACAAATAATTAAAAACCAGATATTCTTCTTCAAGCACTGCTCGAATATATTCAGTAATAGGTATCTCCGTGCTGGAATGCCCGATTGGTCGGAACTTTTTGCCCTAGCCTGTCAAAAGAGAGCAGGCGGCCAGTGCCCCCCGTGCCACCCTGTGGCTATATATGTGGCCGCCACCCGGCCCCTCCCCAGTTTCATTTCTTCCGCCTTAGCGTTGGTTGTGGAAACAACTTGTTATTTTCTTGTGTTAATGTAATTTGTATGGAATGTGTGACTCTGACCACATACTTTCCAGTTTGTGGTTGCCCCTGCTGTCCTTTGTTTTGGTTAGCCAAAGTAGAAGGCCTCAAACTTTCACAGCAAGAGAAGGCCCATAGACCAGCAGACAGCGATTTTGATTCTTTGTTTTGATACACCTGTAACTAGCTAAGTGATAAAGATTTACTTAAAAACCATAGGATCATCAGCTTTACAAACAAGTATACATATCTATATTCTAACGATAGTCAATCACAAACAAAATATGAGCCAACAGTGCAATATGGATGCAAACAGAGCAAACATCATTCTGGAATGTATTACAAGGAGTTTTGTAAGTAAGGAAGTAATTCCCACCCCCCACCCATGCACCATCCTCTCCCTTCCCTTTCTCTCCTACTTTGACAGCTCCCAGGGTATGAATGAATAAAGGCAGAGTTTTTATAATCCAGCTAAGGTTCATTTCTGGCCACTTCTGGGTGTGAGCATGGGTGAGGGAATCAAAAAGGAATGCAATGGTGCATTAAAGGGGCCATCCTTGCTTTCTGCTCACCTCCACTTGTATGGGATGTAGTACGTACTGCACACTTCTCAACCTCTACTTGGCATGCTTGGGGATGGGGTTGGCATCATAGTTTGCTGCGCATTCTGGAGGGGCTGCAAAGGGACTCTGTCTCACTGCTGCTGTTCCTAGATCCCTACTGGATGCCTCAGCTTGTCAGATTGATCCATCTCCTGTTGTGTGGCATGGTCCTGCTTTCAATGCTGCTTTTCTGTCCTTCGTGTCTGCTCCCACACTGTTCTTCTGTCCTCCATGTCCATGGTCATTTTTTCTGACAAGGACATCCTCCAGACTCTGACCTCTTTCTCAGCTGTCAAGGAGGTATTCATCACCTCACTGAACGTGTCATCCCTGCTTTTTTTCTTTTTTCCCCCTCTTCCTGATCCAGGAAAGTTGCTCCAAGAGAGTTGGCTGGTTGAAGGCTGAAGAGTTGACTGTAAGGCAAGTAAAGCACACAGGTCCCATTTTTAGATGAGTCCGTGTGGTCTTAAGATAAGTTGTTACAAGAAGTCCCTCGACTACATAAAATGCGAGTACAGAACCAACTTCCAATCTGCACATACCGCAGGAGTCGGATAGCCCCCAATAAACAGCTAACCAAGGAAAGGGACCACTGAATTCCCCCCTTACACTCCAAATTGTACTCTGGGAGGAGGTGGGTCAAATGGATTACAGGAGGCTATGTCCAATTTAAGGCTGCAGAAAATGAAGGGCAACTAGTACTGGGATTTTTACTACCCATGCAAACAGTACCGTAATGTCTTGTATCTAAAGGACACTGTCCAGGGCACAGGAAGAAGACATCATTAGTTGATTACTGTAAAATTACACCATCTTCTCCAGGTGACCTTGTACACAGCATTCTTGTCAGCAAGTTAACAAAGTATTCTTTGGATGAATGGATCATAAGGTGGACAGAAAGCTGGCTAGATCATTGGGCTCAGCGGGTATTGATAAATGGCTCAGTGTCTTGTTGGCAACCAATAACAAGCAGAGTGCCCCAGGGGTCAGTCCTGGGGCCAGTTTTTTCAACATCTTCATTAATGATCTGGATGATGGGGTAGACTGCATGCTCAGTAAGTTTGCAGCTGACAGCAAGCTGTGGAGAATGGTAGATCTGCTGGAGGGTAGGGACAGGATTCAGAGAGACCTAGACAAATTGGAGCATTGAGCCAAATGAAATTTTATGAGGTTCATCAAGGGCAAGTACAAAGCCCTGCATTTAGGATGGAAAAATCCCATGTACTGCTATAGGGTGGGGACTGACCGACTAAGTAGCAGCTTTGTAGAAAAGGACCTGGGAGTTATGGTGGACAGGAAGCTGAATATGAGTCAACAGTGTGCCCTTATTGCAAAAGAGGCCAACGGTATATTGGGCTGCATCAGCAGGAGCACTGCTAGTAGATCGAGGGATGTGATTATTCCTCTCTATTCGGCACTGGTGAGGCTGCATCTGGAATATTGTGTCCAGTTTTGGGCTCCCCACTACAGAATGGATATGGACAAATTAGAAAGAGTGCAGTGGAGGGCAACGAAAATGATTAGGGGGATAGGGCACATGACTAACGAGGAGAGACTGAAGGAACTAGGTTTATTTAGTCTACAGAAGAGAAGACTGAGGGGGGGCTTGATAGCAACCTTCAACTATCTTGAAGGGTGCTCCAAAGAGGAGGGAGCTAGGCTATTCTTAGTGGTGACAGAGGACAGAACAAGGAGCAATGGTTTGAAATTGCAGCTGGAGAGGTCTAGGTTGGATATTAGGAAAAAAATTTTCACTGGGGGGGGGTGAACTGCTGGAATGGGTTACCTAGGGAAGTGGTGGAATCTCCATCTTAGGAAACTTTTAAGACCTTGTTGGACAAAACCCTGGTTCAGATAATTTAGTAGGAGTAGTCCCTTCCAGCCCTTTGATTCTATGAACATAGTCTCCTGAGGGTAACACAGATGGAAAGGGAAGATTTGTCAGAAGCATCAGGATATAGAAATGGCCTTATGCTGCTATGCTATGTTTCATGATGATGCCTTCTTCTTTAATAGTATGGCATGGTACAGTCCTCTATTGTGGCAGGATAATTAAGGCTGCCCTCCCTAGAAACCTTCTGCAAAGTATTGCAGAGTACCTTCAAGAAAGTTTCCTAGAGATATTCATGGTTCTCATAGCACTCTTGCGTGCATCAACAATCTGTTCCTATAGTAAGTCTATGCAGAAGTTTACCTACACACTGGAAAGACATCCTCTCCAAATACAAACTCTCCAGAAACAGTAGAAGCATGATGGGACATACCCACAGCAAGGAGACTTGATATACATACTTTTTAGATGTGTCTTCCCTTGACATCTCAGTCACTGATGCTGTCCTGTGACTGAAAGGGCTGTACGAAGGTGACAAAGAGGTCCTGGCTGTTTGGGAGAATGGATACCCTCCTCCCTGACCCCTGTTCTCCTCCTACTCCTACTCTTTGTCCATGGAGTTGTCAGCATTCATTACTTGAGGGATAGCCATATAAGTCTCTGTACAGCAAAAACAATGAGAGCCCTGTGGCACCTTAAAGATTAACAGATTTCTTCAAGCATAAGCTTTCATACACTGCTACCCACTTCATCAAATGCATCATCATCTGATGAAGTCAACTGACAAAGTGGGTTGTAGCCCGTGAAAGCTTATGCCCAAAGAAATTTGTTAGTCTTTAAGGTACCACGGGACTCTCATTGTTTTATCATTCATCTTGGATTCCTCAGAGGTATTGATACTGCATACTAGCATAGAGGATGGGTCACCATCAAGAATCACATGCAACTCCTTGTAAAAGCAGCCTATCTTTGGCAAGGAGACAGAATGACTGTTTGATTCTCTAGTCCACTAATATGCCTGCCTCAGCTCTTTGATTTTAAAATTTCACTGCTGTGCGTTCCTGTTGCCCATCTTAACCATACCACACAGCATTTTCTTGTAGATATTGTGATTTATTTAGCTAGTTCATAGCTGAGCAAGAACAAGCTCCTTGTCCCACAGGTCAATGAGATCCAAGAACTCATTGACAATCCATGCTGGGGCACATTTTGAGCTGTTCAGTTACAAAGCTCTGTCCATGCTGACCAAACAGGACATGGGAATTCAAAATTTCCCAGGGCTTGTGTGGAGGAGCTTATGGGGCCAGGGTGTAGCAGAGTGCAAATGTCCAGAGCAGTCAAAACAGAGACTTATAGGATAGCTCCTGGAGGCCAATGACTTCAACTTATGTTGTTCTCCGTCTACAGTGATTGTAATTCAAAGTCTAGAATTCAATTTCAGTGCTACACCACTTGTTGGGGTGGTTTTATGAAGTCAAATTTCAATGTGATTTAGTTTTGGCATGTACCACTGGGAACACATGTTTTAGGGGGTCAATGTATGTAGTGTTGCATCAACCACCACTGTCAATTTAGACCAGGCATAATACTTGGTCCTGCCTCACTGGCAGGGACTGGTCTAGATGACCTATCAAATTCTCTTGAAGTCTTGTTATTTTATTATTCTCTGATGCTTTGGGGAGCAGTTAAGTGAGGCTGTGTTCATTAAGATGGAAAATTCATATGGGTTACACCCTTGAAACATATACGAACCTATAGGATCATCAAACAGAGTGGCCACAAACACTGGAATATCTTACTCTTAGCTATCTATATTGGTTGGACAGACACCAGCATTCTTTATAGTCATATTCAGTTCAAACTAAAATATGGCACTGTATAATTCCAGTTTTGACATACAGCATGGTAATCTTTCAACAGAGTTTCCACTCACTGCCAGTTATGCAACTAATGTTAGACCCAGTGCAGTGAAAACCTCCTAGGCCATGATCTGGAAGTTATTGCAGTCAGTGGAAAGCTAGCTTATTGTACCGTGGAAGCATCACACTTTTGTAGACATGTATGTATGTAATCACTTATAAAAGAACATGCTCTGTGGTTTCCATACAGTGCCTCCTCCAAATGTGAGACTATTGTAATCTACAGCTGTGGCACTCTGAGAAAAGTAGAGAAATAGAAAAATGTGAATTTAGTAATGGTAGTATCACTGTATCAGAACTATTATTCACCAGTCATGGAGCTGTGTATCTTTTTAAGCTGTTGGAACAAAGTCTTGCTCCAAACATAATCCAGCTTCAAATGTTTGTACCACAGAAACAAAGCAGGAAAGATGAGAGATTGAAGGTGCTGTAGGAGCAGAGTTAAAATTATTTAGGTGAATTTAACTGTGCAGTTGTGCGGTTCTTTGTAAGGTGCCAACTTAACATTGATTTCCCAGTCTCTTCAATAGGTTTTGATAAGACTACAATGTTATCTAACTTTTTCTTTTGGTAAAAAGTGAGTGATGGATTCCTTCACTGCTGGATGGGGTCCTTCAATGTAGGTTAACAAAGTATTTGCTTAGGAATAATACATGTACAGCATATTCCCAGTGAACAACAGCAATACATTATGTTCATTTGATGTATCACAAAGTGTACACATAACACACAGTCAATCACACAGGAACATGAGTAAATACAGTTTCTAAATACCCACTACAACAGGAAGTAATGAAGATTCAAGACTGCAAGAACATTAATGATTTGCAAATGTCAGCCATGATTTATTTGTATTAACTACTTTCAAATCAGAAATAAATGGATTTTTCATTTGCTAAATTAAACAAACACGTAAAAGGAACAAAAGGAGATGGGAGGATTTGAAAAATGTAATCCAGGCCCTTTATATAAAGATTTACAATTTAGCCTGAACTTTCTTGCAAGTATAGATGAAAGGTCTTGAATTGTTTCTCAAGTATTTGTAGAGTGTGAAAATGGTGTTGAGAGAGAAAGTTTTTCTAAAAATTCTTGTAATAAATACATGCTTAGATTTCAATATCAGAGGAACTTTAAAAAATACTTCCCCAAATGATTTACTTCCCCCATTATGATTTGTAGATGACGAGACAAAAAGAAGCTAACCTTCCAAACTTCAACCAACAGAATAAAAGCTGACCTTCTCTGTTGAAGATCAGGCACTCAAAGTTTCTATCTTTTAGTAACTGATTATTTGTTACAGATGCTGGCTACCAAATGAAAGCAATCTAGCTATCAAGCTAAAGACTTTTAATTTTGTATTTAAACCTCAGTTTTTCCCTCTGGTTATTAGGAATAGATGCATTCTTGAAAATTATATTCTTTTATAGAGTGGTAGGTCTTTGACGCTGAAGAACAGCTCCTTTGTAGTTAGCTCAATGGCTTCTTCTTGGTTGCTCTTTGTCACTCCTTTTGTTCATATTTACATTAAAATATTCCTTTCTGCAGCTGGAAATGATCCCAACACTGGTTAGTACTAACAGCGGTCACTAATCATGAATACTCTTCCTTGATGAGAGCCATTATTTGAGGCATTTATAACAAAGCTGGATAAAATACCAGAGAATGTGTTTTTAGGGAACAGTTCTCCACCAGCCTAACAATGAACTGGAGGACCTAACAGATCTTTTCTATCTTTCTATGTTTATCATAGAATAATGCAAAATGATGAGCCATACATCGAAAAATTTGCCAGCAAATCATTTTGGCTTGCTAGAATTTGTTCTGGATGTTGCAACTTTGTGTATCTGCAAGGAAAAAAAAAGAACCCCCCCCAAAGGCTATAACAAGCATGAAATGGTGTTTGACAGTCTGTGTATTCATCCATGAGAACTTTTGCTATCTATTATACAAGAAATCAGGTATTTTCTGCATTGCTAGTTTTCTTGGGTATCATCAAAAGCTTGAAGTGAGCAATTTTAATCACATATCCCTTCAGATCTTCGTTTCACTCTCTTTACATAGAAATCATTAGCATGTCCTTAAACTCCCATTCTTTTCTCTTTTCACTCTCCTACTCCTGAAATTGTATTAAAGTGTGTCTTCAGAATATTGCAGTATTCAAGCTTAATACTCTCCCAAATAGAAAAACAATCCACATGTATATATAGGCATTTAGGAAAGACCTGTTTGACAGGCTTAAATAGCCACTTTCAGTTTGTCTGTCATCAAACAGCATCTAAATCACAAACAATAAAATAGGCTAGAACAAAATAGTGTCCTCTCTGCTGGGAACTAGGCAGGGATAGTTGATCGTGCTGTCTGTGCATGTATGCCAACAGCTAATCTGATAGTGCAGGGCAAGATGATTCAAGGGAGGTGGGGAGGCAGAGGCATTAAGAACTGCTCATGCATATCACAAATTGCCCCCTTGATGCTGTGGTGTAAGAGGGAGTGCAATAGCCCATGCTTTCACTTAATGCTTTCTACAATGCTTGATAAAATTCCTTGCTGCACAGCTATCAGAGCAATGGGTGTGACATAAATATTCAGATAGAAGCTTAGATTTTGCTGTTACCGTATTGATACATGGAAGGATGACAGGAAGCCTCTTTCCAGGGCAGATTATGGGTCCTGATTCAAAAAAGTTCTTAAGTAGAGCAAGTCACAAAATCTCTGAAGAAATATCTTTCCACTGGAAAATACCAGTTCCTCACTTTTGGAATGTTTTCTGGCAACAGTTGAGTTCAATGAATTTTTTTTTGTTTAAAACACCAAAATCAAAACAAAGCATTTCAGTTAAGTCATGATAAGAATGAAAAGTTTTGATTTTTTATTTCACAATAAGTTTTCATTTCAAAACTTATTTATATTAATATTTTATGCCAATTACAAATGATGAGTTAGACTACCAAGTACCAATTAGCATACCAATTTAAATAGTAATTACTACCATTTAGAATCCACCACAAAGACCATTTCGAATACCAATTACAAAACACAATACCAATGACCAAAGTAATTATGAGTTAAGATTCCAATCCACAACGATTTTATATGATAATTTAAAAATCATTATTAAACCCTAATTTTAAAGCTTTAAAATAAAATAAAATTTAAAAACATAAAATAGAATGTAATGGCATAATAAAGTCAAAGTAGAAATGCCATATTTCAGTTGACATAAAACCTTTCTCCCCTGACCCCCAAAATTTCATTTCTTGAAATTATGAAATTTCCCATCTCTTAATAAAAAAATAATCAAAATCTGGAATTTCTGAGAGCTTTACACTTAAATGGGAAGGCCCAGATGCACAAAGATATTTAGGCACTGATTTTAATACATTTCTGCATTTGGGCCTAAGTGCTGAATAGGGATAAATTTGCGCAGGTGTTTTGCATTTAGTTAATTTGGGCATTAGGACCCCAAAATGACATTTTTTGCTCAGATTCTGGCATACTTTCTCACATTAAGTAGTATCTCACTGTGTGAGGCATCATTATCATCATGAGGTTGAGCTAGTTGCCTTATTTACATGGGCACACTCTAGAGCTGCTTAAATTGATAGATTATCATGTCACACAAAACTCATGCATAACTTACTCCCAAAGTTGTATTACACCATGAAGAAAGCAATTATGGAAAATATTTCTCATTATATATAATCTATGAGTTGTTATATTTGAATCCTGATGCATAATACATAATCTACTATCCATTACAGTTATGTTAGAATTACATATGTTGGACTTGTCACATCATCTTTGAGAGATTCTATTTATTTGTGTCAAATGCTTATCTCAAAGATCCAAAATGTTATAGCTAATGTTTGCTCGCGACTGCGATTGCTCCCTTAGGATGTTTAGGACAGAACCTGAGCTGTGTAAGGAACCTACTCTCAGTTCAAAACCCAGGAGGTCCCTTAGCAGATGGTAATATGAATGATTAGAAGCATTCATAGCATTATTTATGAAATTACAGAAAATTTAGCTTTTCTGACTCATGGACTTTTGATTTCTAAATTTGCCTTTATGGAATATAGCTTTCTAAGAGACTTAGCACGGAACTCACAACCCAGCCAAAATTGGGGTTTAAGGGGCTTTACAGGATAAGTTCCTGAACCCAAGCTGTTTGGGAGGCTGAAGAGGCCTCCAGAGCAATTCAGATACACCTGAGCACTTGGCTAATTTATAGCTGCCTCTCCAGGCTGCCCAGAACCCCCACAGCACTGCATGCTGCAGGGTCACAGAGGCAAACCATGCCTTCACCTAGTATGTCAAGAATTGTGATGGGATCTTCAAGAGGCATATGAGATTTTTTAGGGCTGCTTTGTGCTACCTGGTGAAAAAAGGTCTGGAATGGGATGAGGAGCTCACCTTAAGTGCTTCCACATTCAGTAGCTTACCAGAGAAATGTATTTGACAGGAGAAATATTTAATTGCAACAGCAATCAATGTACGACACAATGATAAGAACAATCAGTGTTCTGTGGCAGCTCTGGATTCCCAACAACTAGTCCTCGGATTTCCCAGACAAGATTTAAATGATCTTTGCCAGCTTCCAGAAGCCTTTATTATTCTTATGTTAGTGCCATGCATAGTCAGCAAGAAGTAGCATTGTGAATGTTGGCCACCTTATACAAACAAACAAAATGATCCTCTTACAGTGTCTTCACTTTGGGTGGGGCAGGGTCCTCTGCTGACTTGCTGGCCCAGAGCTCTGTGGAGGTCTGGATTGGCTGTCAGTAATCTGCATGAAATTGCATTTCTTCCATTCTGGACACTGGTCCCTGTAGTGCTGGAGCTATCTGACCCATATGCTAAATCCCACAGTTAGTGAAGTGGAATAGGCAATCAGGGAGGAGCTAGGACAAAGTGCACCTGGAGGAAAACCTGAAGGACAGCTATTTTCAGGGAGGTGTTTATAGTTAGGTGTATGTTACAGTGGTAGCTTTCTTGAGTTAGCCAAACTCCAGGGGTGGGATGAGTTTGGACACTGATGTAGGAGCTGTATGCCCTACTGGGGATGGGTTAGGGAGCTGTCACATTCACAGTAGGTTAATAGGATTTTAGGATTAGTTTCATTCCCTCTAATCAAGTAACTGAATTAAACTACTCATATTCTAAGCTATTGAGATGATATAACAAACATTGATATTAGTAAACCATATGTATGTCACACACTTTCTACAGTATATGACCTCTACGAACAGCAGAACATTAGAATGTTTAATGAGTTTACAAATTAGTTAACAAATCTGGGGGGGGGGGGTTTGTCAGTGTATAGGCACAGAGGAAGATGCTGTATGGCTTTATCTATCTATCTATCTATCTATCTATCTATCTAAAAAAGTAACCACACGGCTCTTTCTGAGAATGAAGAAACTTGACCCTGTTGCACTCCAAGAATGTGTGTTGATCTGGAATCAATCAATGTAACAGAAAATTCAGCCTAGGCACAAGGAAGGACTCTTGGATGTGGCTCTCAGAAGGAATTCACACAGAATCTTAATGTCAAACATGACAAAGAAGTTCAATCATTCACAGATGAGGCAATAAGAGAAAAAACCAGAATGGATCCAATCATTATCAGCCTGATAATAATAATACTAGTATTCTATAATTCCTAACTGTATGCAGAAAAGATGACAGTGGAACCAAACAATGGATGGCCAAAACCTATCTGCAAAGTTAAGTTTCTAGATCTCATTAATTCTGCTCTTCAGTTACCAAACTGTCATAAACTAGAGGCATTAGCAAATGAAGCAGCATGACCAGCTTCAGAAACTGGAGAAGATAATGCTGTTAATTCTGAACATTGCACAATGTTAACAATCTATAAAGAGTCAGGGCCAAGTCCATCCCTGGTGCACTCTGCTGCAGTCAGAGATGTTTTGCTATGGATTACTTTGACGTGATGATTAAAAATAATGTGGGAGATGTGTGTCTATGAAGAATGGATAAATAGCACTGTTGCTCTGGGCCAAATTCTGATGATCTACTCATTCAAGAGGGCAATTATTCATTAATGTGTCAGTGGCACAAAGACACTGTTATTTATTTAACACAGTGGGCCAGATTCTTTTTCTTGCTCTATCTATTCCAGCCAGATCCAGCACTAAAGGAGTTGGATAGCTCCTGGATCTCCTTAGTTTCTCCCCCAAATGTGGGGGAATTCCCAGCTGAGCTAGACTCATAGCCTGCTCCTACACCACTACCCATCATGAAGTCCTCAGTAGGAACTTTGGTGGCTGAAATGGATGTTTGGCCAGAGAACATGGCAATCTAGCTATGCCCCTAGGAAGAAACTGCAGCTTTGGGGCCATAGATAGCCATTTTAGATTACAGCAGCACTGAGATTAGTCTGATCAACCCCAGGATCAAACTAGAATCAGTCAGAGAGAAAGGAAGCTGCATCTTGTTGCTGCTTCACCTATGTCTGTGCTAAAAATGTCCTGGATAATGCAAAGATTTTGGCCCAGTCTATTTTTAGAAGAGCTATTTGGAAAACAGTGTTTTTTGAAGGAAAAAAATGAGGTTTTTTTAAAATTGCTGATTAAAAAAAACCAAAAACACACAAAAAGTGGATTTAGAAAACAAAAACAATTTCAGTTTCGGTTTGAACAAAAAATACCAGTACTAATCATAACTTTTTGAACTATGTTCCATGGAATGGAATCAGAGGATGGGTGGATTTTTTTCTCTCCATTCGTGTTGCTAGCCATAGCAAATTTGGCCATGTTTTCATCTACACTTTTGCTTTGATTACTCATTACTGGTTGCCAACTAGACATGGAGCCATTGATTCCTACACGCTGAAATCGTTGATCTAGCCAGTTCTCTATCCACCTTACAGTCCACATATCCAACCCATACTTCCTTAACTTGCTGATGAGAATGCTGTGGGAAACCGTATCAAAAGCCTTGCTAAAATCAAGGTATATCACATCAACAGCTCTTCCCACATCCACAAATCTAGTCATTTCATCATAGAAGGCGATGAGGTTGGTCAGGCACGACTTACCCTTGGTGAATCCATGCTGACTGTTCCTGATCACTCTATTTTCCTCCAAGTGTTTCAGGATGGATTCTTTGAGAAGCTGCTCCATGATTTTTCCAGGGATTGAGGTGAGGCTGACAGGTCTGTAATTCCCTGGATCCTCCTTTTTTCCCTTCTTGAAGATAGGCACTATATTTGATTTTTTCCAGTCCTCCGGCACCTCCCCTGTTTGCCACGAGTTTTCAAAAATAATGGCCAGTGGTACTGCTACCTCATCAGCCAACTCCCTCAGCACCCTTGGATGCAGGTCGTCTGGCCCCAGGGACTTGTGGACATCCAGATTCTTTAGGTAGTCCCTGACTTGACCTTCTGTCACCAAGGGCCTCTCTTCTTCTCTCCAGTCTGCCATGCCCAGTGTAGTGGGCTGGGACCTGGCCCTCCCTGTGAAAACTGAACTAAAAAAAGCATTGAGCACTTCAGCCTTTTCCTCATCCTTCATCACGAGGATACCTCCACTATTCAGTAAGGGACCTACACCAGCCCTGCTCCTCTTCTTCTTATTGACATACTTGTAGAACCCCTTCCTGTTATCCTTCACATCCCTTGCTAGCCGCAACGCCAATTGTCCTTTGGCCTCTCTGATTTTATCCCTGCAGTCCTGAGCAATATACTTATATGCCTCCTTAGTCATCTGTCCAAGCTTCCACTTCCTGTAAGCTTCCTTTTTATGCTTTAGCTCAGTGCAGAGTGCTCTGTTAAGCCACACTGGGAGCCTTCCACATTTGCTGTTCTTCCTGCTCACCATAATGGTTACTTCCTGTGCCCTTAGCAGGGTTTCTTTAAAATGCAACCAGCTCTCTTGGACACCTTTCCCCTTCAGATCAGCCTCCTAAGGGATCCTGCCCATCAGTTCCCTGAGGGAGCCAAAATCTGCTTTTCTGAAGTCCTTTTTTCCATTAATCAGCATCTTGAACTCTATCATCTCATGGTCACTGCTGCCCCGGTTGCCATTAACTTCTATGTCCCCAATTAATTCTCTGTTTGTGGGCAGCAGGTCAAGAGGCGCAAGGCCCCTAGTTGGTTCCTCCAGCATTTGTACCAGGCAGTTGTCCTCAACACTCTCCAAAAACTTCCTGGATTGCCTATGCACTGACATATTGGCCTCCCAGCAGATGTCATTGTACTCAAGAGCAAAGGGTGCTGTCCTTCAGGAAATGAATAATGGAATCCTTGTTGTTAAGGACTGTAAAACCCAAGGCACAAGAAACAATAAAGTTAATCTCCTCAAACCTTAGCAAAAAGTGATATATCCAAAACCACTAATACAACAAAGGAGGGGTTTGGGGAGCAGGAGAATAGGATCTGGGAAGAAAAGGGTTAGGGTTAACTACTAAGTACTGAAATACGAACAAATTTTTTACCTTCCGGCACTCAAAACTCTTCCTCAAGCTCCCTCCTCAACACCTTCTCAGATGGTTGATACATTGAGGATGAGATCTGGAAACAACAGACATTATTTCAATTTTGTCTAAGAAAGAAAGAAAGAAAGAAAGAACAGTAGTTACCTGTACTACAAATGGAATAAATAACCAGTTAGAGTTCACATATGATGTAAAAGCAGTGTCTCAGATGGAGAGAACACATAGGGCCTATAATCATGTGAAGTGCAGAACACTCCCTAGGATATGGGGAGAGATGTCAGCTCCCTATGAAGATACCTCCCAGGGAGTGCTCACAGGACATCAACTTACAGGACCAGGTGCAGTGTGCTTGGGGGAAGAATAGTGAAAGCAGGAAGCTGGCATATGAGTCAAATTCATGATAGTTTACTGCTTCTGAGCATCAGTTGCCATCACTGGTGCTGAGAGCACCAGTCAATCAGAATCTCCATGATTGGGCCCCGCATTAGTAAGCTGCTTCTCTCCTACATTTTGACTTTGTCTTCCTGGCTGAAGGCCCTTTAGAAAAACAAATGTCATTAATTGTACTAATTTTTTACAGGGACTGTGCCAAGGTCAACAGGCCTAAAGATTTCACACGTGTGCTACCCTAAAAAATACAAATTTGTGCTGGATCTGTTTTCACATCTCTATTACAAAGGAAAAAAATACCACTTTGCAAAACAAGGGCCTCAATAGTTTTAAAATCCCAGCTGGGTGACCTGCTCACAACCAATTTTGCAGATGTGGGCATGCTGATGACAGAGTTTTGCATGCCAGCTGTGCCCTCTCTTGCCTCTTTGTGTCAGCTCTCTTACTGTGAGTTGGCAGAGGATATAAACTGGTAAGGATCCTTCACTAGCACATTTCAGAATGTAAGATACTAATCTCTTCCAGACCTTTCCTGGCTCACAAGAATGGAACCACGCTGGGAAAGAATGGGGATAGTGCAGCACAAATGGCCATCACATCAATGGTCTCATCACGGTGAATACCTATGGTATCAACAAGCTCAGTAGTCCATATTTGCTATTTTCCACCAATTTCATGAGCAGGGTTTCTAAGACTATTTGCTTACCTGGATCTGGAAGTAAATGGTTTTCTTATTTTTCTGGAATACATATTTTAAACAAGTATTTTTCATAAGAATCAAATTTTGATCCTGTCAACCTTGAAGGTGTTCTCTTAATATATTTACACACACACACACACACACACACACAAAGTGCCCCTCTTGCCCAATAAGCCTAACATTAAAGTATATAGCAGTTTTTGCTCAAAAGCCACACATATCATTGATACAATCCTGAAGGGACATCAGTCTCCACCAGCACATGCGGGAAGAAACCGGACAGAGTCGTGGATTACGGCAAAGAAGCGTACCCGGAAAGCCCCGGGGGTCTTTATTTATACAGTCTAGCTTATCTCTATACATTCAGTACAATGATGGATATGCTTGTTTACCTTACTATAATTGGTAGTGGAAGCCTCTCCCCCTGTTCCCCTCACGAGCTGGAGGCGTGGAAGAAGCATGCTTGTATTTTTCCATAAGTACCTCAGAGTCCGGGGTCATGCAGCGAACACAGGCGTGGTTTGCCAGCGTCCATGTTCCCAACATCTCCCCCTGTTTTGTTTAAAATTTGGCAAAAGGAGGCTTGGACGCTGCCCGTGGACACCAGGGGCAGCCATGAAGGCACATAGCAACAAGGGAGGGGATGCATTGGATACCGCAACATGTGAAAATAAGACAAAGACAGGCCAAACCACCGTAAGTAAGGAGACGGTGGAGCCACCCCCCGCCCGGGAGGAAAGAGGAGAGCCAATTCCACCACCCCGAAAAGGGGGCCGAGTCAATCTGAATTTGCGAGGTGAGATTTTTGATGATCCGCAATTGATTATCAACAGCGTGAGAGTGGTCAGAAATATTAAAGCAACACATATCATTCACTTTTTCACATCCATAATGGTGCAATAGAAGAAGATAATCAATGGCGGCGCGATTCTGTAAAAGGCCGTGCCGGATCTCCGCTTGCTCGGTATTCAGGAGGGCGATAGCCATGGATGTGGCATTCAAGGCTTTTACCGCCGCACAAGCTAAGGCATTGATATTCATACTATCACGAGCAGCGAGACCAGGCACACCTATCAAGGAAACAGCTAATGCAACAGTTTCAGTTTTCGAGAGCAGGGAGGTGTGACTATTACAGGAGGAGTCTAGAGGGACAGTGGCCCGTTTAATACGAGACGGGTGGGCCCGCGGGGGCATAATAAGGGAAAGCCTGCTTAAGCAACAGGTGGTGCCATGAGTAATATTGGCTGGAATATAATTAAAGGTGAGCCCTGTACATGTCCAAAACCACCCCGGAGGCAAGGTAATATATTTATATAAATAAGAAATATTCAAATAAGAGGAGCAATTGAGTGAACGGGTTTGGGGCAGATAACAATTCCCCGTGCAATTCACCATTCGGGCACAGGAAACATTGTGACTAGCAATATAGGGCGTATCAAGGACAATCGCACTGGGTGGGGGCTGTTTGGTTTGGGTTCCCCAATTATGATACGCTGAGTACCCCAGATTTTTAATGGTGGTATTGGATTCCAGGGTTTGGTAAAACCAGGTGCTGTTTTCAATGTCCGACGCATCATGGCAGACAGGAACAAGACAAGTACCTAATATCTGTCCAACTGCCACTTGCCGGGTCAGACAAAAACTGGACTGATTAAGAACCGAAGCAAACATCTCCCACACATTGGGCATGACAGTCGGGAGGGGGTTTGCGCAGCCCAAAGGACACAAAAAGAAAGCAAACAAGCATAACATGATACAAGAATTAACATTCAAACATGCAATAATTGCTGTAACATAGTTTTCAGCTGTTTTTTCCAGGCCATTATTGTCCAATGTTACTTCAGCCTGTCTAGCGAGGTTTTTGATCTGTCCCCAAGTAACTGGGGGGTTGTGCTGCCCGCGCTTACGTTGGGTGGTCACAGGGGTGGTCGGGTCAGGCGTCAGGTGCAGATTGAAGTTCGGGATGGGGTTTTTGAGACCTTGATGCCATGCCATCTGCCACCCACGGCTTAACGTATCTCGCTGGAACCCACACCGGCCCGCTGTCGGTTGCGACCGCTGCGTATCCTCGCCCCCAGGTAATGAGGGGCACAGGCTTGCTCCACGTTTCCCCGGGCAGTTGACGGTAGATTACCCTCGGGGCAGGAAGGACCTCTGTTTGTTGAAAATGTTTCTGCGTATGAGAGAGCAATCGAGAATCATGGGGAAGGAGATTTAAGTGGTTAAGCGTGAACAGAACACTAGCAAGCCATTCCTCTTTTTCGGGAAGGCTGACCGGTACTCCCCCTTTTTGCTTTTGGCGGTCAAGGGCGGTTTTAAGGGTGCGATTAGTGCGTTCGACAATAGCCTGACCGCGAGAATTATAGGGGATGCCAAAAGTATGAGTGACGCCCCAGCGAGCGCAGAAGTCCGCAAGGGCAGTGGAGCAATATGCAGGGCCGTTGTCCGTCTTAAGACGTTGGGGGACACCCATGACGGAAAAGGAACGGAGGAGGTGATTAATAACGTGTGTAGTCTTCTCACCCTTGTGCGGGGTGACCCATAAGTAACCGGAATAGGTGTCCACGGAGACGTGGAGGTAGTGCCAAGGGGAAAAAGGGGGAAACTGCGTAACATCCATTTGCCACAATTGGTTCGAGCCAAGGCCCCGGGGGTTAACGCCGGCAGGAGGGAAGGTGGCATGAAGGGAGCATTGGGGGCATTGTTGAATAATAGCACAAGCATCAGAAAGGGGAATAGAAAACTGGTGAGCAAGGGCCTTGGCATTCTGATGGTGAAGTTCGTGACTGTCGATAGCAGAGCAGGGCCAACAGGCGCGCAATTGCGCATCCGCATGGGCATTGCCCTGCGAAAGAAGTGGTTGGTGACTACGGATGTGGGCAATAAAAAAACGGTGGGAACGGGAGCGGATGAGGGATTGAAGCGCAAGGAAAAGACTCAGAAGCGCCGGATCAATAGCCGGGGAAACATAGCTGCTGACTATACAAGAGGCAATATTAGCGACGTATAGGCTATCAGTGATGATATTAATAGGTTGAGCAGAAAAATGAGAAAAGGCAAGGCAAACTGCGGCCAATTCCGAGCGTTGAGGTGAGGTTTGAGGAGGGGTAAAGCGTGAAGACCATTGGCCAGCGGTGAACCAAGAGACAACACCGCGGGTAGGGCTGCCGTCAGTAAAAACAGTAAGCACGTCGGGAATGGGGGTAAGAACAAGTAAACGCTCGAGCTGAACAGGGATGTGCTGCACAATGTGTAGGCGCGGGTCTTTGGAAATATGATAGGAAAGACGCCCCACATACCCAGCCAAGGCAAATTGTAGGGACTCCGAAAAGGCAATTGTCATGGCACTGCGTTTCAACGGGAGGGGAAGAACAATTTCAACGGGGTCAAGACCCATCAGAGCCAGAGAACGCATTCGGCCCTTAGTAATCAATTGAGCAATCATACAATCCAGTGGGGTCAGGGTATTGGGAGGGGCGTGGGGAAGATAGAGCCACTCAAGGATACGGAGGGGGGCGGAGGAGGGCTCTTGAGCCAAGACTGCACAAGGCTGAAGAGTGTCATAAAGGCAAATAAGCTTAGGAGGGAGGTCGTTAACGGCCCTATCGACCCATCGTTGGGCAATAATGGAATTAACATGTTCAAGAACCGCAAGTTGCGATGGTTGTAAAAAGATGGGATCAGAAGGATGCTTGCCGTCTTTGAGCGCTAGGAACAAGGGTTGGAGAGTTTCTGTAGTGAGCTGATAATAAGGGCGTAACCAATTAATGGCCCCCAGGACCTGCTGTAACACAACATAAGTAACAGGCGAGGGAAGACGAATAGCAGGGATAACTGGAACTGAATATGCAGCAAAGAGTTTATGGCCTAAATACAAAAAGGGTTCCATAGTTTGAACCTTTTCGGGGGCTATTTGAAGGCCGAATAGGTGCAAGCTGGATTGGAGATCATGGCGCCAGGAGGCCGGTAAGGTAGGGCCGGCGACCAAGATGTCATCCATATAATGATAGATCAAAAGTCGGGGATATTTATCACGAAAGGGTTGTAACGCCCGGGCAACAAAATGTTGCCAGAGAGTGGGACTATTTAACATGCCTTGGGGCAGGACTGTCCATTGATATCTTTTGGTGGGTTGGGAATTATTAAGAACCGGGACGGTAAAGGCAAAATACTTTTTATCATGTTCATTAAGGGGTATAGAAAAGAAACAGTCCTTTAAGTCTATAATAGCTAACTGATAATCATGAGGGATTAGATTGGGATTTGGGGTGCCACATTGTAACGGGCCCATAGGTTCGATAATTTTATTTATTTCACGAAGGTCATGGAGCAACCGCCATTTACCTGATTTTTTACGAATGACAAAGACCGGGGTATTATAGGGGCTGGTAGAGGGTTCAATGTGTTGGGCCGACAGCTGATCCTGTACTAAATGCGTTAACACTTCTAATTTCTCCAGGGGGAGGGGCCACTGCTCAACCCAAATGGAAGTGTGTGGCTTCCATTGTAGTGCCAGGGCAACTGGGGGGGTCATGGCGTGACAAGAGAGGCTCCAATCTGTGACAAAATGTCTCGGCCCCACAAATTAAGCGTTATAGGTAAAATGCAGGGGTGAATTTGCGCGACTTCTCTAGCCTCCTCGTTATCCCACACCTAAAGCCAATTAGCACTGCGACGGGACGCCTGGGCTCCACCAACCCCCCAGACAGAGGGAGCTACCTTGGAGGGCCATGCTGGATCCCAGTTTTGTTGAGCAATAACTGAGACGTCGGCCCCGGTGTCCAATAGCCCATCCAACGCTTTACCATTAATGTAATACGTACGTGTCGGCTTGCGGACCTGTATTTGTTGGAGAAGCGCAGCAACCTGGGGATGGAATGAAGGCACCTGAGTGTCTTCCGTCCTAGTGGAGCTGAAGCCACCGCGTCGCTCCTCGAACCCCGGGCCTCCCGGCGAGCAGT